>JAOXYF010000012.1:9635170-9711626 GCA_028565775.1 Sternarchorhynchus goeldii
GAGAGAGAGAGAGAGAGAGAGAGAGAGAGAGAGTGAGAGAGAGAGAGAGAGAGAGAGAGAGAGAGAGAGAGAGAGAGGGAGAGAGAGACCGAGCGAGCAAGAAAGATTACATTTATCTTGTTAACTGTACATTCTGTGTAGAAACATCTACTGAATACATTACCATCAGGTCTCCAGGACAATGCTGAAAAAGCCCCATAAATTGTCCCCTTTTAAGCATTTGAATTAAACAAATAAGCAACAAAACAATTTTATCAGAAAAGGCCATTTAAAAATAGCTTAATAGCCCAATTTTTAAGATTATGTGATATTATGTAAAGGTTATGCTATGCAAGGCAATGGTGATAACACATAAGGTAAAGGTAATTATCATGAACAGAAACTCACAAATTGAGAAGAAACCAAAATAAGTGATTGAAAAAGCACTGTTTAGAAAAAAAGGAAAAAATGGAGAATTCACATTGTCAAATGTGATATATTGTCAAATACACACACATACACAAAACAAAAAAAAAACACCCACAATGTTTTACACAGTCCTGAACATCAGAGGACTTAATTGTCTAACGTCTTCCCCACTCAGTCTCACCTGACTGACCTCATTAACCAATTATCAAGCCCTTCAAAAGCTGAATCAGCTGTGTAAGAGCAGGAAACCCTGACCTGTGCAGTGATGTGGTCTTCTAGGGCAGAAGTGTGTTTCTGCAAAGAGGGGCTTACACCACACTGTCCCGTTTTCCTTTGATGTTACTGCTCAGTGCCATTGCAGCTGGCTTATTGCATTAAGCCCTCAGTGACACAACCACAGGTCAAAGTAATCAGTTTATCCGTTTGCTAAACAAGACAGCTTAATTACATTGACTCAATTAGCAGAACTAATGTAGGGCTCTCCAAGGGCTGCTCCAATCAGACCAAGTAATTACCCCAGAGAACTGAAGAAGACCCAACCCTCCAGAGAGAGCAAACCAATGAGAGAGAGAATGCGAATGATGACCACTTTGAATAATCAACTATAATTAACTTTGAGTCAAAACTATATTGCTAATAATGACTGCTTTATTTCCATCCATACAAAGCAAAGGGGAAATGTTATATTAATATCGTTATATGGATTAAACCATGGCTAACAAGCAGGGGCTCTGAAATATCAGAGGACAGAGGACTGCTACAGAACTTTAGCATACATATATTCTCCTATTCAAATTTACATCCATCTCACTGGTGAACAACACATGGACAGTGAAAACAAACACGCTACAAAATGCTGTGGGCTTCAATCCAAGCGCATACTTCTGAATGTGCTAATGAGTGGGCTTGTTGGTGCGGCTGGGTATGTGGTCAGGCTGCAAGGAAGATGGAAGCAGAGATGGCTGATCCAGAACCTTTCATCATTAACCAGACAGCTGAGGAAGACCAGCTGACTAACCCTAGTGCTTGATGATATTTCAGACAATGATATCTGCTTAATTTACTCTAAAAATAGTATCATTCCCACCCCGAATCTGAATCTCATTTCATTTTGATATATTAAAGGGCAGGGCGAAATTGTCTGGGGAGAGCCACATATATTACAACATTAGAAAACCACAAGATACTCTTGAGTCCTCTGAATGTGATAGTGGTGAGGGTGATGGTCTAAACTGTGGTCTTATGACGAGTAAATAATATATCCATAAGGGTGGCAACTCAAGCTACATTTCTACTATTACCAGGCAGAGTGATGAGAAATTGTGTGTGTGTGTGTGTGTGTGTGAATGCTCATGTATGGGTTGCTACCTGCATAAACAGCTTGGGAGCAATCAACACTGACGGAGCTATAGCAGGAAGAAACCCTCCACAGAGCTCTGTCCTGCTTCAGAGGAGTCCAGCACCTGGAGAGAGAGACGGAGAAGAGGAGGGGGGTTGTTTATTACTTCCACAGTCCCAAGTGAGACTATTTGTTGCCATGGCATTCACACCCAGCTGTTGCTGTGGGTTACACAGCCAGATGGATAGGACACAGAGAGTGCACACTGCTAATCATTAACTTCATCAGTAACAGTACTACAGCACCTGGCCTGGGAAAGCAACATCTGAAACATGCTTACAAAAAATACGCTCAAATCTCTTTTGCCTGGCATGTTTGGTGTCTAGTAGGCTTGTGTGTCAGAAAACAACACTCTAAGCTTGTTAAGAAAACAACGCTCTGAGCTTGTTACACAGCACTACTTCAGATTTTAATTTATATTATGCTCATCAATGGCAACATTCCTTGACAGTTAGTGATCTAGTTTTTTTTTCTCGGCAACCACATTTCCAATGTACTGTACAGTGAACTGTTTTTGGCTTTTTCCAAAGTTCAATTTATCAAATTACGCACATAGGCTTCATTGGGGTTTTTTTTACAGTCGACTCTGACACTAACAAGCGTAACGAATGAGCTGACGTGCAAGGGGGGCAGAATCAAGTGTGCTGCCTGCAGCATTACTGAAACATTCTGTGACGCATACTACGATGTTCACAGATGTATTGAACACAATCTAAACCGCAAATAAACGCTCGAGTAGCCATTCGCAACACACATGCGTGCACATTTTAGTCCACCAAAGCAAATAGTTACTGTGTCTTATTTATGAGCGCGAGGGTTAGCGAATGTCAGAAAGATCAATCAGAAAGGTAATTTCGCCAAGGTCTTCCTCTGTTTAAATCACTTCCCAGAACACATGCAAATAAGATAATGTGAGCGATAGGACGGGGTGTTCCTAAACACGCTGGCGGCTCGACGGGCGATTTAGCAGCATGCTTTCATGAGCGGTCGACACTAAAACAGGGTCTGACATAAGTAACGGCTACGCTGACATCATAAAGTGAGGAAGGACGGGTCTCGGCTCCAGGCGCAAGAGGAGTCAGCAGAGACAGCTAGTGTAGCTGCCGCGACGGTAAATCAAACATGGACAGCGTGAGTTAGAAGAAGAGCTCTCTCTCTCTCTCTCTCTCTCACACACACACACACACACTCGCACACACACAGACAAAGCTAACACAAAGCAAGTCTATACATCACCACTAAGTGACAAAGTAATCAAGTACAAGAGAGCTGACAACGCCGTCGTCACGGATGAAGGCTTCAGATTTATGGGCCTGTTTATGTTCACCGGAACCAACGAATGATTCATTTAAGTAAACTAATTCAAATAATTCCAATTCGTGAATTACTCAGAAGCAAGCAACCAATTCAAAGAGGGCAAAAACAAATTAATTTATTTAAACCAAATTGTTAATTTTGCTTATCCAAATTTAGCAAAATCATAGGCTACAACTGAACTACATCAGTTACATTTAGCATATATTTGCTTGGATTAGTAAAGCCAGGAAATAACGATAAATCCCACAAGTAACAAAAAATGACTTCTAAACTCTTAAATGTACCGTCATAAAATTCCATAATACAAGAATGTTTGGGGTATGATAAAGTAATTTCAAATGATTACAAACACATAAAATAAGCATATTCACTCCCTGCGCAAAAGCATACAAACAACTAAACAAAAACACCAGAAAATGTCTATCAAACACAGCTGGTTTATTCACTCCAGATAGTTATGGCTATGCATATTCTACGAGAGACCCTGCTCTGTCTTCACCCGTCTGTCACAGTGAACCCAGACCTGCCAATCAATGTGCATCACAAGCCCCACGCCCCCACGTCACTGTCAGAGGGCAGATTTGAGATCAGACACAGAGTCAAAGGGAAAATCAGTCAGCCTTGACATGTGGAAAAAAAAAGTCTGTTTATGGCCGTTTCTAAATAAGCCTGCTGTTCACGCCCAAAGCACAAATGCATAAAAGACAGCAAAGCCTTACTACCTCTAAGATACCAAGGTAAAGAAGAGTTACACATTCCTTGTTTTTGCAAGGGAAGTAATATCAGAGGCTCCACGTATTCTTTATTGAAATGTGACATATATGATTGTTTTTTATTTTGCATCTCTGGTTAATCATGTACAAGATTATCTGTTCATTCATCATATGGTTATAATCTATTAATAGGCTATCAATACAGTTCTATTACAAAGATTTTATAAACTCATAAAAGTTTCTTGAATTGCTGGAAATAGCAACAGCTCTAACAGCTTCAATATATCAGGCAGCCATTTCTCTCTTTTAACATGAATCGAACAAGGGAGGAGAAGAGAGTTAAACAAGCCTGTATAAATACAAAATGAATGGTTCCTCTTGGAAGGAACACACATGCATACACACACACATGCACCCTCCCCACAACCTTTACAAACACAACTCTGCTATTCCATTCAGGATTTTACACATGCTCTCTCTCTCTCTCTCTCTCTCTCTCTCTCTCTCTCTCTCACACACACACACACACACACACACACACACTCCATGACATTTATCAGAAAGCACACACTTTGACACTTCCATTTGGGGAGAGTGGCTCCAGCAGTTTATAAGAGCAGCTCAAATGAGTGTTTGTGTTTCTATGGCTTTTTGGCAGCAGCCCTGTTTATTACGGGCCTCACGTTGCCAATTACAGCAGAAAAAAACCCATTTCACTTTAGCATAGCCACATATCTGCCACTTCTAACTACACTGAAACACTTTGTAGACTTTTGGACTGTCAGCTTATGCTCAAAATACAGGCATGCTTACTTTGCAGGGACAGGCTTGCGTAAGGCTTCTTTACAGGTTATGTTTAGATAAACTTGAGTGCATGTAATTTAGCATTTTAATATGAATCTGCTGAATTTTTAATTAAATTAGAGGGAATGCATTTGGAAAGAGAAATAATGTTTTAGATTAACACTTTATGCTGCCAAATTCAGAACTGAAGGCAAAGAAGTCATCAATTAAATGAAAAACCCAATCCTCAATGAAATGCAGAAAATGTATCAAAACTATTGGCCATAGTATACAAATCTTATGAGAAGGGACTATTTTCACATGATATAAAGCTTTATGGAGTGAGCAGCTGTTGGCAAAAGTAAAAGACTTCTGACCATTTCTCCACTCCTCTAGTGAAGGACACAACCACAGGAGGTTCAGATCTAGTCAAAGATAAGGACAATCATCACTCACTCTATGTGTGTACGAGTGTGTGTGTGTGTGTGTGTGTGTGTGTGTTTCAAGGCTTGAGAGAATTTCAACAGTGATGGTTGGTGACTCTCATTCTCATCTCTCTGAAGACCCTTTTGTTCGTGCATGTTGTGTTTCTCTCCGGAAATACACATCTCTTACATTAGTGTACAATATGCCACTGCCTCTAAAGAAAAAAGAACACATAATGTGATGGAAAACAATTACTAAATTGGTTGATGGAACCATTTACGTCTCTACACTTAAGTAACAAAACACTTCGTACTGGGAAAGTGAATGGAACAACAGTGAGCAATAAGAGAAAGTGAATGTAACAACAGTGAGTAATAAGAGAAAGTGAATGTAACAACAGTGAGCAATAAGAGAAAGTGAATAACAACAGTGAGCAATAAGAGAAAGTGAATGTAACAACAGTGTGTAATAAGAGCAAATGAATGTAACAACAGTGAGTAATAAAAGAGAGATGTAGAGGTGAGTATGGAGGTTCTGCAGTGCACCTGCATCTCCCTGTGCCCACACTACCAGTACATTGCTGTGAGTGAGACACCCTAAGCCCAGGCGTGAGACACCCTGCACCCTCCTCATCATGTTTCATATTTACTAGCCACCAGCAGGCAGAGACTCCCCAGTCAGCAGGAATTCAATTAAGGAAAACCACTTTGGCAAGTTTCAGTCGGGTCACGTATGATCCATTATGGCGTCATGTGAATTGACAAGAAGCTGCATGAGAAATATAATTTACTGCTTCAAAACTATACATGTGGAGCAGGAGGGGGAGAAAGAGAAAGATGCTGTTTGTTATGGGCTGAAATTAGCTCATCGATGGATTTACTGGTTTCCTTTAATGGAATTAATTCAATTAAGGCAAACAGGAAAAGTGTCACAAGCTGTAATTGATCCAAGCAAAGCTGCAGCTTACTGAGACTGATGTGAGGCTTGGATTGAACACTATAATGATGAAGCATTCGCAGAGTAACCATGACCCTGGCAAGGCAGGGATAAAAATCCAACATCCACTTTTAAGAGTGCACTTTTAGGAAACAATCAGAATAGGCACCGCCACAGATTAAAGAAAAAACTGTTCAAAAAACTTTATGAAAAAATGTATATTAAAAAGTATATTAAGTATATTAAAAAATGTATAGAAAGGCAGAGCTCCAGTTCTGTTTTCTTAAACATTTCTATATATCAAATGCACTGACATATGCTATAAAGGTCTTGACATATCCCTTTTTACACCAGTGGAAATGACCAGTATGATAATGTACTCAGGTATGGAGCATGTTTTTCAAAGACTGCCTTATAAATGTGGGGAAACAAATGTTTTAGAAGTAGCTGTTTTCCGGGATTTTAATTAAATAATATGATGGAGCTGAAACAGCAGACATTTTCCTTTTCTGACAGACTACTAAACATGACCTTTTGATTCAATTACTAGCACTGGATCCCTCTCTCTTTGCAGTAATGGCCATGCTTTTGAATAATGAGGTCTGTTTAAGCAGTCATATCACTGCTGAATGACTTGTTTTCCTCCCTTATATGCAGAGCTGGGAATATGAGGAGAACAAAGATAAAATCATGTAATTTAAGGTTATTTGGTTATTTTATCAATAATTACCATTTTGTTGAGATCTGCTCACTACAGTTTCATGTCGTTCTGTTTAAGTATTACAAGCAGGCAAGCAGAAACAAACAGATTAGTCACCCAGATTTATGTTTGTTTTGATTTAAAAACTTTTTTTATGTCAGGAATAATGCTGATTCTTTAGCATCTTAGCTAGTCCAAGAACTAGTCTAAATACACAACCAGAAAACCATTCTTAAACTATCTTTTGACAATGACGTTCTGATTCCTCATAATTCTCACAACCACAGCGCCCCCTTCAGGTGAACATGAGTATCACAGCAGTCACTCTGCAGTGGCTGAGGTTTCATGACTAACGAGTCACTGATTATTAAAACACAGTGGTCCCAGACACATGGGCTCCCCTCACTAAATCAAGTTAGAAACGATCACAGCGCCACTCAGAGCCAAAGTCAGTGGAGCTGAGCGCAATGTTGGAGACAAGGCATCTGAATTGAGCAGTCAGTGCAGCCAGAGCACATGGTTTTAAATGTTTAAGCTCTGCATACTCCAAACTGTTTACAGATTAGCGTTGAGGCAAACACAATGTTTTTTTTTATGTGGAGTTTACTGAAAGGCAGAGTTTACTGAAAGATTTGAATTATAACTTAAAGTTACCAGAATTAGTTCAACACCTGCATAACACCTGTTTAACTTCTTCCATACTATAATTTACAGGTGATGGAGTTGTTTTAATATGAAGTTGTTTTTCTTCTAAGGAATCATTTGGTTGCCTTGGTGTGACTCAGTATAAAATTATTGGGCAGCCCAACAGATTCTACAGTCACATCACATTGGATCCAAAGGTCATTCTGAAGCTAAAGACAGCACTAACTAGGATACATCCATAATGCTCTTAGCATCAACTCTTAAAAATACTGATTTTTTAGGCAAAGTGGGTTGTGTTTAGTCTTTATGTATAATACCTGGAAACATTCAAAATTAAAATTAGATCCACACATCTCACTGATTCTGTTAATCAGGTTGCGTCTTTAATTGGCTTTAATAATTACAGCTTCCTTATTAACTTGAGTACAAACGTCCCCTTGTAAATAAATGAAACAAAACCACTTTTTGTGTTTAGCGCCCACATGCCATAAACCAGCTAAAATGATCAATTCTAGCAACCCTGGGTGGTTTCATTTAAAATCAAATCACCAGTGATTACTAAACATCTTTCAGGGGAAAAGCCTCTAATTAACGAGTAGATTTTACATCAACATAAACGGAGACAAAACACAACAGATGGGATGCAAACAGACAAGTACAATAATGCTGAGTGAAAAATCAGGCTGCAGATTTTAATGGGCAATACTCATCACCTCATTAGGCACTGGGGGCTTTTGCAGTTTACCTTATGTCATAGATTTGGCAAGAGGAATTTTTCTTCCTTAAGATTACTGAACATCTAAGCTGTCCAAGTAGGTTTAATGAGGTGAAGTAGCTAGTCTGAATTTCCTAAATAAAATTACACTAACTAACTAACCGCATAGCATGATTAAGTGGGGGTCATGTGTAGACACATACACACACTTCATCTCAACAAAGAACTGAGTGTTTGTTTATGTTATGTTATTAGCTGCAATATGAGCAGTGCATAACCTTAATGTTATTAAGCATGAAATAAAAATCCTTACAGCCAGTAGTGAAAGTGCAAAAGCACAAGTACATTTCCAGTATTCATTATGTCAATGTTATTTATTAACTGGAACCAAATAAACTCTAAAATACTTATTATGGGGCTCAAAAGTAATTCCTTAAGTTAAACAAACCAGCAAACGTAGTAACTCCAGCCTCATGTTCATTCTAAATGCAGTGCATCAGAGATGCCTGCTTCACACTGTGAAATGCCTTACAGTTTTATTGCTCTAAATTTGTTTTGATTGACAATAATAAAAACAGAAAAAAGAAAAAAATCAAATCATAGGCCTTGATAACAAATAATAATATAAAGATCCTGATAATGCATGAAGCATTCTGAATACTTAAAACATGCTTTCAGGTAAACAGAGTGCACACATTCGCAGAATTATAAATTAAGAAGTATAAGCTGTTTAATGGCATTGGTAAAGTTAAGTTACCATACAGTTAAGTACAACTACTTTTGTAATACCTGTATGGTATTTAAGTATGCATTCTGAATGCTTAAATACACTTTCAGGTAAAATCAGTGAGTGAACAACAAATGTGTACAGAATAATGAGTGATAATAAAGCAACACTTCTTAAGGTCTATTTCATGTAAAAGTGAAAATAAACGTGAAAATAAAATGTTTAATGACATTTGCAAATTTAAGTGTAGCTGTGTTAAGTGCATCTTGACGTGCTTAAACACTGAAAGCCATACCGCTGTTTTCTGTAGTGTCTCTAAGATACCAAGTCAGACTGGCAACCTGTAGTTATGCTGCCATCATCTGGTTAAAATTGAAATTGCGTAAATTTATTAAATTATCAGTGTTCATATTGTGTAAGAACACATAAAATATCCCATTGCTAGTTTTAAATAACAAGTAACGTTTATGGAAAAAGGTCAAAGGTTAACATAAAGAAACACAAAATCTTTACAAAAAAAGAATTATAAAAACTACAAGTAAAAGCAAACGTTCTGTATCGTGTAGCGTCAAAACAGCAGCGACGTCAACTATCACGTGTGTATCTTCACCAATAAGCATGAGCTAAACCTAGTGACGTTACTTTAAGGAACTATTTCAGTTGTCAACTCGATAAATCGTCGTCCCCCGCTGAACAGAAGTGTACTAGAAGAATGCTGTGTTGACTTTTGGTAGTCATCGTTCTTGCAGTCATACGATTGGAACGCTGATACACTCGAGGCTTGAGTTTTAATGACATAAAAACGGTTGTTCAGTGTGGTGACAGAGCAGAGACAGGTTCGGCGGACCCCATCAAAACGCCATTTATTTAGCCAAAAACGTTTAAGTTTGGTATGGCGTAATTGATCGTCGTCAAAATTTGTTGGTAGCCCGTTATTGTCTATATATAACATTTACCAGAAAGGTCATCAGGACGGTCAATGAAGTACATGCTTAGTGCACAGTGGTTAGATGATGCTTAGTCCGGCGATGTGTTTGTGTGTTCTGTGCGGGTTACCTGGCTCGGGGAAATCCAGGCTAGCGCGTGCGGTACCTGGTTACATTCATAAGAAGGGGTGGCGGACTTTAATCTTATCATACGACGAATTAATACCAGAGAGTGCCTTCGATATTAACACATTTGTGGGTGAAGATGAAAGCCGTTCAAAAAGGGTAAGGTATGATAGCTGAAAATGGATAAATACGATAACATCTGCACATAAACACATCACGCATCAAATAATTTCACACTTCAGTAGCACAGGTGGGGGGAAAAGGATTTGAGGTTAAAAAAAATCTAACCGACCTTACCATAGCTGTTTTATACCAAAAACGTTGAACACGTATAAGTTATAGGTGAAGACTAAAATTCTCACTGTTTATTGTTTTTCAGCAAACCAGATGGAAACAGCACAGGCAGATTGTGTTGTCATGTGTAGAGGGCTTCCTGCAGGACCCTGGTGCTCTCAGCCCTTGTCAGACTGAGGGAGGAGTGTGGGAGCACTTTATCCAGGCAGTCGAACAGCAAGAAGTCCTAGCAGCACTGCACAGTTCCATTTCTCAACCAGCACGTCTTGTACTGCTGCTGGATGACAACTTCTACTATCAAAGCATGAGATATGAAGTGTACCAACTTGCCAGAAAGTGTAGGTGAAAAACTCCATTGGATTATTGATCTGTCCTGAATTCTTAATGAAAGTAGCATCTTCTCAACTCCTTGAACACGTCTTAAACCAAGTTGTATGTGCATAGGCTTCCTCCAAAGTACTGTGGCTTTAAGGGCAGTGGTAGAGCAAAGATCACTTTAAGCAGACTTTCTAACAACTACAGTACAGTGATTTTGAGAAACTGGAGCATCACTCCATTGTTTGTTGTCCATGTTTACAACTGTATATATACAACTAAACTAGAAATGGGAGGGAGGAGGAGGTATGTAATCTCTTGCTCTTTGTCTCTCATTGACTGCAGACTCAGCTGGTTTCTGTCAGGTATACTTGGATTGTCCTGTGGAAGTGTGTCTCCATAGAAACCGGAACAGAGGGCTACCAGTGTCAGATGAGATCATCATAGAGATGTCCAAACACATAGAGCCTCCAAACACCATGAAAAACCACTGGGAACAGAGCAGTTTGACGTTGAGCAGCACAGAGTACATCACAGACACAAACATGTAGGTATATACCATTATTTCCCAGTCACCCTCCTGAATGACTCCTCCACTGTGCTTTCATACCTGTCCCACATGGAAAAATGCTGTGCAATGTTCCAGGACTAGGAATCACCGCTCTCTATACACTCCTGTCACTTATTATCAAATAGCACCTCTGTATGTTATTAATGAAGATCTGATGCCCTGCAGAAAATGATGTCAATCCTAATCTAGCATACCTGTACACTGGAGTGGAATTTAATTAGTTCTGTTTAGCTCGGGCAGGCAGAAAATTACTGTGTCAACATTAGATCTGTTTCTGCTCTTACTGCTCACATTTGTACAGTCATAGCTCCTAGATGGAGCAACGTCTGTAAGCTGCACTGAAGTTGGGTCACGCACAGACTCCACGTCCATCAATACAGGAAAAAGAAATTACATCAGCAATAAACAGATTTCTTCTTTCTATTTTCTTAGTCGAGAGCTGCTGCAGTTGATGTCCTCAGCACTGGAAAACCCTTTGAGTCCGGTTCAGGACAACTCAGAACAGAGGGTAAGAAACGACTTATAGCTTAACTTGGCCATAACCAAACCTGTGCTCCTGTCAGGTTGTTAACTAGTGGTATTTTATATCAAATTAATCATGTAAAGAAAAAACAAAACAAGGTAAACAAAGGCATACCATGACGTGACCATGGTAGTTTAATGAATTCCCCGCTCTTACGCATCTGCTAAACCTCTTAATGACCAGGACTGATTTAAATTAGTAGTGTGACTAGAGAAATCGCTAATTCTTCAACTGTCTCTCTCATGCAGGAGGTGGACAGGGAACGATGTGCCTCAAGTGTGGTGCACCAGGCCGACCAGGCCTGTAGGCGACTGGTGACTCGGACCATACAGGTGGCAAGAGGTATCTGTGATGTGTTCTGGCCCTGAAGGACACGCTTTAGCGCTTTCCCTGCTCTACCATACCTGATTTCACCTAAATGTTAGGATCATAAAAAAACTAGTTATATAAGAGACTGCTTTGCATCAATATATGCCACTAACATTGCATTATGTTTTCATATCACCATAGAAACAAATTAACCAATCACCTTTCTTTCCACATAGCAACAAAAATACAAAACATACTGTTTAGAGATAATCTCCATGTTATCCACTTCCTCTGAGCTCACTGCAGCTATTATTCAGCCATGTATACAATACAGTGTTGTAGAGGTTTTTCACCGTAATGAAATGAAAACAGCCATTTAAGCAGTTAAGTTTGGATATTTTAGGAATAAACTTATTTGGGCCATCATATAAACCTTGTAGCAGATGTCCCCAAGATTTTTTTTTTTTTTTTTTTTTTTACATTTTAGCTCCATGTCAGTATAGCACAGGTGCATATTATAATACAATAACTTTTTCTCCAGTTGAAGTAACAACCTCTCCATCTTGTCCTTCTAGAGAATAAAGTGTCCCGTGAGGTCCTGAGTGCCCTGGCAAGAGATCTGGGTGAGCAGAAGGGTTGTTTCCTGCAGGACCTGAGGAGGCATGTTCTCCAGGGGCCGCCATCCCGCACGGGAGAGCCCTTGGATGTGGAGCGGCTGGTGAGCAGAGCCATAGAAATGTTCGAGCGGGAGAGAGACAGCGTGTTGCAGAGACACGGCATTAACACCGGAGCACAGATGCCTTGAGTGCACGACTCAGTCAGGTCTACCTCCACAATGGCTTTGTTTTCATTAAAGACAAAATGATTTGGCACTGAATCAGGAAGGGGCAAAATGTTCTGAAGCTAATTATCTTCATGGTAACAGTAATTTTTTAATTGTTAATATAAGTTCACTTTGTTGTAATTTGTTTTAATGAAAAGTTAATTTCATTAAAAATGCTAAAATGTGTATAAACATAATTCTGAAATGTCTAATGTATGAATTTTGTCTATATATGCCCTCAGGAATGTACTTGTAGTCTGCAAACATAAAAGATATCCACTTGGTACCACTTTTCTATGCTACACTTTATGACATGATTATTCTAGAACAAAAACTATGGGCAATACAGAAATTGTCAAAACATATTTGGATGTGTGCACAAATACAGTATAGGCCAGAAATGAGTACATCCATTGTTAGAATACACAAATATGCTTTTTTTTAAAAAGAAAAATCTAGAAAATACAAAGGCAAAGTAGTACTGGCAGGTTTATTTAGTACTTTAGAAATAAGCTGATCAATTGTGAAATATGTGACAATTTGTTAGGCGTGTACTCATTTTTGGCCTATACAGTACATAATAAACAGGTATTTTTTGCAGAAAGCAAAATTTCTGTTAACCAGTGATTAATTAAAGCCTTGCTTATATAAAAGATATCAGCAAGTAGTTGGTGTTTTTTCTTTAATTGGAGTTTTAATTGCAAAATCAAAATGAAAATCCGTTGAACACAATAAGCAGTTTTTCTTTACAAGAAATTTGGATGGTTCTTGTAATTTATTTCCATACCAACCACAACACTATAAAATTCATCCAAACTCAATCTGTGATGTTTTTCGGTACGTCTGATTTAAGTTACAAAAGTAACACGATGTCCTTCCTATTGATACTGTATGTGCATTGGTTTATAAACATTTACTCCTGCCTCACACATCAATTTCACCTGTGATGGTATTTCCAAGTGCCTCCATCAAACCCCAAAAGAAGTTCTAGTCTTAATCCATCTTCCAATATAAAGCTTAAAATCGATTTGTTGGATGTAACAACTTTATCCCAATGTAAATTTAAATCTGAAAACATCTTTAAATCCAGAATTCTGAAGTCCAAAGAATTAGCTAAGGAAGTCTGTAAAGTTGGCAATATCAACTTTCCTAATACACGTATACAAAACGTCAAAACCTCAGTTATTTACAAAATATACAAAAGTAAATAAAAAATACTATAGAATATAATAAATTATATGAAAGGCCTCATCAGATTACATTATACTACAATTTCTTAATAGTAAATGTAGAAACAATAGCTTAAGCATAACAAGAAATGTTCCATCTATGGCCAAACATCATAGACCAATATTGGCATAAATATTACAATTTTGGGGGAAAAACACAAAATCTTCAAAATAAATAATAGCGCAAGGCAACACACAGGCATGTTGACTATAAATGCAAAAACAAATCTTAATCACAACCAGAAATTATATGCATTTTTGAGTTTTGTGTGAGGTTTGAAAATTAACCACATTTAGTGTTTTCACGGCAACTATACTACATCTGGCAATGTCTCAGTTATTTATATATATATATATATATATTTTTTTTTTTTGGGGGGGGGGGTAAATTTGAATAAACGCTCAACAATGTCTAAAGTGTGCGAGCTGCCACAGTAAGCAAAGATGTGCATTTATTTCTGTTTCAGATGTATTCAAATTGTAACCGTCGTAGTTGAGCTACTTGATCTATTCTCCTTTAAGGAGGTATGATTATGTGGCCAAGCATTTACATACCTATTCAATAACCCACAAATTATTACAAAAGCCATGGGTAGAAGCCTATTGCACTGTAACTGAGACATCCAAGGCCCAAGTTTCCAAGTTTTGGCCTAATCCATGTCCAGCAGTCTGTCCTTGTGGACCCTGTATTAGACGTAGAAATGTCGTTTGTTCCTCTCAGAAAAGGGCAACAAGTCTGAGGTCTGCATGCTTTATATTTATAATTTTGATTTATTTAAAAGATAAGCACTGGTGCTAATTAATCTGATTCAGTCATCTGATCAAATTATCATCTGATCAAATTATCATTCCCAACAGAAGGGTTCAGCAAATCACATACTTGATCTGGCATGTTAGAGGTGTGAGAGCTCCAGGAGCTAAAGATACAAAAAGATACGAGATCACAATAATTACACTTTAAACAATGAACTAGGCACCCAATTACACTACATTTTTTGAAAAAAGGGTTTCAAAAGTATTATTCTAGATTATGTTTGTAATTCCTGCACATTCAAGTGCTGGTGGAATTCTGATAATTAAAGAACAACAATATTGATTTAATAGTAGCTCCTCTTGTTAAAAAGTGTTTATATTGTAATTTGGTACTTCACCCACCACATGACAAGAGGATGGTGGTACAAAGGGCTAGGCAGACATACAAATGGCATGTCCTGCTGGTTCCTGTCTTGTGCTGCTGTTGACTGAAAGCCTCTTGCTGCAGTGCTGAAACCTAACCCTAACCCTTTTTCTTTTCAGCTTTAAAAAAACCAAACACAATGAGAAAGGTTAAGGTGAAAGTTTTGGAGAGTTAGTTCTGTGATTTAAAAAAAAAACAAAAAAAAAAACCCAACTTCAAACCTGCAAAGCTATGTCTATGTAAAAGCCACATCATGGTGTTAAAATCTTTGCAACTGTACCTGGATCTAGCGAGGTAGCTTTTTGGATGTACCAAAATTACTCACAGGTATCAGCAGTACAAATTCCTACATTAGTAAAATATAAATAAAAAAAAATCTATTAAGTCAGCATAAATCCCATTTTAAAAGCTGGCTACATTTGCAGAATTGTGGAGTTCAAATCATACACATTTAGAGTGCTACCCCTCCCTTCATTGTGGCAACAAAACCAGTATAAATGGTGACGTGCCCAAGCCCAAATAACTTTATTAGGTACAAACCCTAAAAAGCAACAGCCTTTCAGCACTGGCATCAGTACAGTATGCTGATGTCATGACAGCCCAGCGCAGTGTAGTCCAAAGACCCAGGCTGTGGTTCGGTAGGCAGACCCATCACAAACGCTCTGAAATACATCACAGCCAGCCAGAGTCAAGCCAGCACCACAAGGCCATCGCGTGAAAAGACGCCAGAAGGAGCGCCATTTACGACAGCCGACTGGTAGGTGTTTATTAGGAACACCTACTGTGTACCTAGACCGTGTCTCCTTGAAAATCACCAGAGTCAGCAGTGGTCCTGTGGTCTGACCAGTGCCGAACAGCTTAAAGGGCATCTGAAACGCTCAACATGATTGTGGGTAATCAATTAACCTGCATTATACATCTACTACCTGGTCAGGTAGACAGCAATTATAGGTGCAAGATAGGTGTTCCTTAAGTGGCTGCTGAGAGAATACATGTGTATACATGACTGAAGAGTCTTCTTAAAATAAAATATAATAAAAAGATAATAATAATAATAATAATAATAATAATAATAATAATAATAACAAATTAGTTGTTTTTTGTATCATTCTTTTGAACTTTAACAAACGTATTTGCTCCTACTTCGGTCTAAGGTAGTAAATGATAGTAATATTAAATATTTTTTTAAAAAAAGGTATGTAAATGACTTTTTATAAAAAGATTAGCCTTTTTTTCATATTAATCTCTTAAAACATATCTAACCTCATATGGTAGCTTTAAAAACCACATATATCAGGGATTATGTTACAAGCCAGAAGCTTCAACACCTCAATCACCTTCCACCCGACCATTCAACATGCCAGTCACTGCTGGTGCTGCCCTCGTGCAAAATGGCATGCAAAGTCATACTTGTCCCTGCACATGCACCCACACATGTTACACTGAAATGGTTTGTCATATCCGTGGCAACCCATATGTATGGTGTACAGAATGTTGTCTGCGAAGTACATGCTGCAGTGTGGGCAGGTGTAGAGTGTTTGCGGGGTGTCCCGCGTGGTGGTGTGTACGGACACCCCGGATGACACGGGCACTGGCGTGCCTGACCAGCTGCTGGCCCCGGGGGCGCTGCGCTCGCTACAGGGGCCGACCGAGGGGCTCAGGACTCTGCGCGGGGACAAGTGAGTGTGGCCGTCCGGAGTGGAGGCAGAGGGGATTGGACCCGTGTCGGCGGACCCGGGCGGAGACGGGCGGCTTGGAGCCTGAGAGATGAGCACAGGCTTCTGGTCCATGCTGGAGGAGGCAGCTCCGGGCTCCAGCAAGGCTGGAGGTTGGTGGTCCTTGGAAGGTATGCTGGATAGCTGGCCAGCAAGCGTGGAGAGCTCTTCCAGTGGGTTATCCAGCTGCAAAGTCTGAGCATCTCTGGTTACAGCACTCCTGCGAGCTTTGAGCAGGTCATCGTATGCCTCCGTATGCAGGCAGGGCACTTCAGATGGGAAACCATTCACATATTCTGGTTTGTGCACCATGGTGGAGGGAGGGCTGAGGCTACCAAGCAACCTATGAGCGGGTTTCTGCAGGGTGCTTGACATCTTCTTATTGGCCAGCGTGAGGTGGCTGCCCTTCATTGGGAGGACCTTGTGTCTGCGGCGGCGATGATGCGACAGGTTGCTACGATCACTACAGCGGAAGGAACACAGCTCACATTTGTAGGGCTTCTCGCCCGTGTGAGAGCGCATGTGTGCCTCCAGGTGACGTTCATATGCAGATGCAAATGGGCAGAGGTGGCATCGGTGGGGCTTCTCACCTTTATACACACAGAAGAAGTTTAATCAAGTTTGCATATGGTACATAAGAAACTTAAATAGGAAACGGAGAAACTAGAGACACGCCAGTAACGACACTACTCTAAGTGCATTATACAGTAAGTTTATAAGTGTATTATATATTCAGTCTCATCCAAGATTGTGAAATGCAGCATGAACTCAGCTATCAGATGTCTACAGTAGAACTGGAATATGGTAGCTGGAATTGGTATCAAAGTGAGACAGTAGTGCATCTCTTCTATTCAAAAAAACATCACACATTGTGGCTGGCGTTACCCGTATGTATGCGGATATGTTCGACAAGTCTCGCTACGCCCCGGCTGGCGTAATCGCAGTAATGGCACTTTAGTTTTCCATCGTCTGTCCTCTCAAAGCCATCCGCCAGGACACCGGCCCCATCGTCCAGCGACACCTCTATGGAGGCATGTCCAAGCCCAGCCTCGCCCTCTTCACACACATCTGCAGGGATACGACACAAGGGCAAAGGCTACGCAACTGTGTTCCAGGTTCAGTCTACTGCACTCACACGCTGCAACGAGCAATGATGTTTTTAAAGAAATTAAACAGCATCTATATGTTGAGTGTTGTTTTTTGTCCCAGTTCATTTTTTTTTTGAGAGGTTCTGAATGTGCATGTACTCTTATTACATTTCTAGTTTTTCCATTGTCTTATTAACAGAGCTCTTAGTGTCAGGTTGCATCATATATGAGAAAGGAATTATTTGCATGGATATTTCAGAGGTTACGTAGAAGTATGCATGGCAGAATCATTTTTAAAATACTTTATTAGAGCTAAAGCTATAATTACTTTTATTATTTACTGTAGTGTGTTTTCATGCAGCGCGTATTTATTTACAAATCATTATGGGGTACTTTAAGCATCTGGCTGATAAAAATGAAATTACAAAATTTCCACTCACCCTCCTGTAAATTCTCGGGCTCTTTCTCGGGATCAACAGGGCCTGAAATCATGTTAACATGATGCGTTTGCTGATTCAGATACTCCTGAAAGTCTCTCACGAAATCCAGTGGCTCCGGTTTCTTCTCACCCATGGTCCAATCGTTCCAACCGGTCCAACCGTGATGCGTCACACTTTCTGAGTGGGTTATCCGCATCTAAGTGGCACGGCAATTTATGCCTAAATACTCATAACGAATATCCTTAAGTGTACACCTGTATTGTCCATTTTTAATTTGGCCACCCGAATTAATCACCATAAGAAACAGTCACATCACCTCCCGAGGTGAAATATAACTCAAGGGTGATTTACTACAACGTCTGAACATGCGCCTAAATTTAGTCATGAAGCCCATAACGGATTAAGCCACCATCGAATGCTATTTTGATTTCTGCTGCAAATATCCGCAAATGAGTACCTGACCGAGGCCTTTGCAGCCAACTAGCGAGGCAGCTAGCTATTTGTGTTCACATCATTGGCAGCTGACAAAGTGAAAACAGTGAGGACGTTAGATATTAAACCCATGATTGTTCTACGTAGGTAATGTTACTTTCGAGGAAAACGCCAAAACACCACTATCAATATTATTATTCTGCGTATCAATAGGCAAACGTTATTTACTTAGCTATCGTAAAGTAG
Organism: Sternarchorhynchus goeldii; assembly: GCA_028565775.1. Classification (NCBI taxonomy): domain Eukaryota; kingdom Metazoa; phylum Chordata; class Actinopteri; order Gymnotiformes; family Apteronotidae; genus Sternarchorhynchus; species Sternarchorhynchus goeldii. Next base: position 9,654,154 of record JAOXYF010000012.1, read on the forward strand.
CTAGCTAGCTTGCTAATTATCATACGTAAAATAGCTAGTTAGCAATGATAGCAAGAGTCCAACAACCAGCAATAACAGAATATAAAGGTAGATTACGTTCTCAAAACAGAAAATCCAAGGTTCGTATTAAAGATTCCCAGTCCACGATACATCACACAGATAACTGCATCAAACAACTACTGAATTAAAATACACGTTACAAAATATTCTGTGGGAATACGTACATTCTTCTTTCTAAAACAAAACAGGCATAACGATATATCGTTGTTTCACCCGAACAATTTAGCATCTGGACGATTCCAAAGAACCCGTATGTAAATAATAATGGCGGCGCCCTTAGTCAAGATCTTGCGAAAGGTGAATGACAATTTAAAACATTTTACTGTCCGTTTCATTAATGAAGTAATAAAATTAATACAAGTTAACTGCCAACCGCTGCTGTGCATCTGTCAAACTCGATGTAATTAGGTTTTGGCAGGATATGTGCAAATAACGAATTATATTATCAGCTTCTGTCATTGTGCAACCTAGCTAATGTCTGTACTAGTTAGCTAACTCCCCAGTTAGCTATCTAGCTACTTCGCTAATTCAGTCAGATAACAGACGGACAGCACAATATCTCACGCGGCAGCATTACTGCACTGATTAAGAACTCACCGTCTCAGCATTCACTATATGATATGCAATGCTACGCAGGAGCCTCGGGAGAACCCTTCGGAATTTTGTTAGCTAGCATAACTAGCAGTAGTAGCTAGAAAGAAACCTTTGTGGATTTATGGACACGATGTATGGTCGCGGTTGCTAAATAATGTGTTCTAAACATCATAATCTCACACTTAACTGTTTACACTCCTAGGTTGGTAGGTTGGTGCCTAGGCCATGGAGTTCTTTCCAGGTGGTTCTTCGCCCCATGTCCTCACAGACAGTTGCAGGTATAGCCATGGAGCAGGCAGCCACTCCGGGCACCACTTTCCCACCACTACAAACTTACTCGGAAGAGGAGACCATGATGAGGGAGGCAGGTGAGTTTGTAAATGTCTAATTACTGTGGCTGACATTGTTCAGAGTGACAGTTGAGAGATTACCATTTTAGAATTCAATTTGATCTGTGATGTCTTTAGTAAACTGGTCAGAGCCGTTATGCAAAGTTTGTTTTTTGTATAGGCAGGTTCTCATTACCCCAACACAAATAAAAATACTTAAGGTCAACACCACAATAAAAGGCCACGCTGCTAGATTTAGTATCAGTCACATCACATTATAAACAAGTGAGGTTTATTGTAAATGGAGCCAGGTGACCATTGTTCTGTTTCTTTTCACAGTTAAGAAATATGCTCAGGAACGCATCGCTCCATTTGTGTCCAAGATGGATGAAAATTCTTCCATGGACACAGAAGTGATAAGCTCTCTTTTTGAGCAGGGGGTGTGTGCCTCTCTATCCCTTTGAGCCTCTCTCATATCAAATACCGCACTAAACTGTAGCTTAACTGCACAATTGATTGGTTACATACACACGGCTGGTCGTTTAAGTGCTGGAAAAACAGTGCTTATAGTGGAAGCTGGCAGGTAAGTGAGATCCCATTCAACTCATCTTCTGCTGTTACTGCGTCACAGCTGATGGGCATTGAGATAGGCACAGAGTATGGAGGCACTGGCTCCTCCTTCTTCTCCTCTATCCTGGTGATCGAGGAACTGGCAAAGGTGGACCCATCTGTGGCTGTGCTTTGTGACATTCAGAACACTCTCATCAACACGCTGCTGGCAAACCTGGGCACGGAGGAGCAGAAGGAAAAGTACTTGAGACGCCTCGCCACTGATATGGTGAGGCTATAGAAGCTACCCCAGCTACTCATGCACATTAAATTTAACATTTAAAAGAGTTGATAATTAGTTAATCGTTTGAGTCAGGGGAGATACAGGGAGTTATGACTGCTGGTTATGTGGGTTACTATTCTTTGGTTTACAGCTGTACTGGGGATGGTACAAAATGTCAAGATACAGAAAAGACAAAATATCAATTATCTAATGAAGAAATAGAGTCAGCAGGCAATGTTATACAGGGACTGCCGGTTTTACTTCATTTTGACTCTTTACATTCCACTCCACAGGTTGGTAGTTTTTGTCTGTCTGAGGCAGGCTCAGGAAGTGATGCATTCTCTCTGAAGACCAAAGCAGAGAAGCACAAAGACTATTATATCATCAACGGCTCCAAGATGTGGATCAGCAATGCAGAGCAGGCAGGGGTCTTCCTGGTCATGGCCAACGCAGATCTCTCAGCTGTGGGTCTTTCTCAGACACACACACACGCACACACACACTAAATGGCACGTATGGCCTGCAGTGTTTGCACATAAAAAACTAACCCAATTAATATCTATAAAATGATAGGTACAAAATGAAAATATCAGAAGAGGCCGATAAGTTTACCTTCACACTGGCCCCTTTTTAGCCAAGTTGTGTTATGTAAAGTCAGAGCTGACCAGAATATTTCACAGATGGTTTTTGTTTTTTTACATTTTATCCATTAATTTAATCTTTGCTTAATCTGTCTGTTCTAATTCATGTCTGGTTAGAGTTTTTTGGATTTGTTTGCACATCTGAAAAGCGTTTTTTTGTGGTTAAATCATCAAAACAATGTTCTGTATCATTTAATGAAAAATAATAGCAAGCAACACATAACAATACAAATTTGCCTTCTAACAGTTTTACAACAAGGGACACTTGTTGATACGAATCACTTGATGTGGGTCGTGTGAATTAAAAGTTAATTATATCCCGTAATTCGTAGTGCCGAATTGTATTCACGTAGGAAACATTATTAGGGTGTGTTCACATGACGTTTTTCCTCTTAGCTGGACAAATAGACAGTTTCTTTGTTAATGTGGCTACTTTCAATGTCAGCCATATATTTTGCACGCAAAGCAAATGCTGATGCTGACTAAAAAGTTTGCTATAGTCACTATTTACCTCAGGATAACCAACATTCCCATTTATTTGCTGCTCTCAGATTATTAGCCAGCAGGTGTTTAACTCGACAAAAGATGACATTTTCGTGTTGTTTTCCTGTGGAGTGATAGTCATTGCCTACTACTTCCTGAAGTCTGAATTTCTCATCATACTGAACGTTTGCATTATGGCCAAAAAAGATGAAAGACTAATAATAACACAAAAGAAAGAAATACTAATTATAACACATTCGCTATCACATATAACAATGTAATTCAGAATAATTAATCTGGCTAGTTCATATGTGAAATGTGCCAGCTAATGTTAGAAAGGTTACCAAACGGATTAGCTTTTATGATCACATCGCATCCTGTAGGTTTCAGTACTAGAATTTAATCACATACTTTATAGTATCATTCTTTAGTGAAAAGTATACTGTGATCAACAGGGCATAGTAATTGCAGATACAGTTGTAGAGTTTATAAGAGTTTATATTAAGAGGATAAATCTGCACTCATTTTACGCAACTGACAAGGAATAGTGTGGGTTCTATGAAGTTTGCAATCTAGGCTACGTTTTGGGTTAAGGTTAGCTTCAGCATTAAAGAAGGGTTTCTCAGGCCAGTGCTCTGAGCCTCTGCCAGCTTTTCATTCTTCCAGTTCTTAATCTGTACAAGAAATAAAGAAACTTGTCTGTCTTCAATTCTTCTCAGCACAGCACTGTATCTCAGAAATGATGCATACAGAGCTCTTCGTTACCTGGCTATGGCATGATGGGAGCTGGAACAGAACAAACCCCTGGTCTTGCTGGGAGTCCCAGAGGATGTGATCGAGAACCTCTGGTCAAGAGTATTTCAAAGTACATGCAGGTTTGTGTTTTTCACAGGGCTACAGGGGAATCACATGTTTTATTGTGGACCGGGATACAGAGGGCCTGCAGATTGGGAAAAAAGAGAACAAACTGGGCCTAAGAGCCTCCTCCACCTGCCCCCTCACCTTCGACAATGTCCAGGTACAGCTACATGCACGTGCACTCGCACACACACACATTCACACACTCAAGTGTAACATAATCCACAGTGAAGGCCAAAGCACAGTAATGGATCTTAAAGGAATCTCATCCCCACAAAGCTAACATCACTGAAAGCAAGCATTATGTAAATAAGATCATGCAAATTGGGTAGCACTCTAATTTGCTTTAATTTAATCCAATTACTGTGTTGAAAATGTAAGAGGATAATCCACATCTTGTTTAACATGAAACAGGTCCATGAGAAGAACATCTTGGGTAAAGTGGGGCAGGGTTATAAATATGCCATCGGGATGCTGAACGGGGGGAGGATTGGTATCGCAGCACAGGTACAACTGCTAATCTATGCTTATATATATATATATATATATATATAATATTACCATAGATTATATATATATATATATGCTTCCTATTTTACCTGTGTTTGTATTAGCCAAGTATTAAAATGATTCTTCCATTTCTTCCCTTTCTAGATGCTGGGTTTGGCTCAGGGCTGTTTTGATCACACAGTTCCCTACACCAAGCAGAGGGTCCAGTTTGGCAAACGCATCTTTGATTTTCAGGTAACGCTACTTTAGAACAGCTTATGTTTGCAAAGTCCTACAATACATACTGAAAAATCTCCAGATTGATAGTGATTGGTCATTGGTGTTAACTGAAAGACAGCATTGCTCCTGTTTGATTGCCAGGGAATGCAGCATCAGATTGCCCACGTGGCCACTCAGCTGGAGGCAGCCAGGCTTTTGACCTATAACGCCGCTCGGCTGAAGGAAGCTGGCCGACCCTACATTAAAGAGGCCTGCATGGCCAAGTACTTCGCAGCAGAGGTTGATGACGAGCACTAATTCTTTCACATGGCACATCTCTGCTTTTGTTTTCTCTGACACACCTGACTCCACTCATGAAAAGATTGCGTTAGCTGTTGAGTTCTGTCAGGTGTGACAGTGAAACAGAAAACTATCCAGAAAAAAAGGCTCTCCAGGGCTGCAACTGAGAACCAGATTGGGAACGTTTTGAATCTTGTGTTCAGGTTGCAACGTTAACCACATCTAAATGCATTGAGTGGATGGGAGGAGTAGGCTTCACAAAGGACTACCCCATTGAAAAATATTATAGAGACTGTAAAATAGGTGAGTGTGTACCCACCTCTTACATGTATCAAGTGTATGCAGCTGCAGGTTCTATAGCTGTGAACTTGGTCAGGCTGGAGAGTGGTTGCATAAGTCAACCTCCAACACATCCCAATTATAATTCTAATCCAGCCTACCAAGTGCACATTTTACATGAAACCATCTTGTGGACATTAATTTGATCGAAAGATCCTGAATTAAAAACAGAAAGAGCTTTTCTCTTATTCCAATACAGGGCAAAATAGTGTAGTAAATTCAGGGTTATGTTATAGGCTGCTGACAAAATAGAGCAAATAAAATATACATCATCCTAGCCGTTGTCATGCACATAGCAGTGTCTAATGGAAAAAGTGAATGCCACTTTTGTTCCAAACATCACTGGAGCTTCTGAATTACAAGATCATTAGGTGGTTAAAATACTCGTAGTATTGCTATGTTTAAGCTACATTTGCTACCCATTGAAATGATGTTAATAAGTGATCTGAAAGTAAGGCTGGTTAATGAGGCCAGGTCACCTCAGCATAGTTTATATTACCTAGAAAAGAGCTCTTGCTAACGAACTTACAACAGAGAATTAAAAGCTGCACATTAAATAGAAGTTGAAGTTGAAGAATAAAAATTGAAGTTGAGAAAGCTGCAAATCTGTCAGATGTCTCTTTCCAAAATAATACTTTGGGGAAATTATTAAATTATTAATTGCAGTGTGTTTAGTATTTGATACAAGCTCAATTCGTGCATTTAAAATGTTCATTTTAGATGAGTTATACATAATGACCACATTTGAGTTGTTGACAGTTGTCTAATTGCCTTTTTTTGGTTGTGCACACTTTACACTAAATCCAATGTCATGTGACCTGTTACCTAAAATGGCTTTGACAAATTTTAGTCTGACTGATTAGGAATGGTACTCAAATATCACTTTGGCTAAACGCTGTATTTTCCAACAGGCACCATCTATGAAGGGACAACCAACATTCAGCTAAGCACCATGGCCAAGCTAATCGATCAGGAGTACGACTCGTAGACTGACGGCATCATCTCTGTGCTGACATGTATTCCCATCATGCCTCCCTGCAGTGGTCTCCATTAGGCCTTTTCTTCATAGCTGCAGTGAACCAATCAAAACTCTCCTTAGCCATTAGCAAACTATATGTTTAGAACTCTTAGCAACCGTTGTGAATGGTAAAATTGAGGCTAGGCTGATTTTACTCGAATTATTGTATCTACAACCATTTCATACTGTCCTGACACCCACAGGAAATGTTACTGTTAAATAACAAAATAACTACTTAGGAGTGCATTTAACTTTTTCTAATTCATCATCTGTTTTGCTGGATGATATTAGAGCATCTGGCATAATGGTGGAACATGGCCGACCACTTCGTTACTGGTTGCTGAATGGTTTTCTGAATTGCGAGCTGGTTTAAGAACATGCTGGACAGTTTTGTCACGTGCTGAGGTTGAATGCCAGCACTCTTTTAATGTCATTCTGAACATGCAGTGGTCAGTGTGTTTGGTTGCCTCTCTCTCTCTCTCTCTCTCTCTCTCTCTCTCTCTCTCTTCACACACACACACACACACACACACACACACACACACACAAGCAGTCTAGAGAAGATGGGTTTTCTGCTGCAGCGTTGTCATACTGTATTCCTGTGTTCAGTTCTAATATAATTTGTGTTATTTAGTTTGGTATTTCGTTTTTCATTTGTCTCTCAACACTCCCAAATAAGGACAGTAAATAGTATTGACAGTAAATAGTATGGTTTTCCACAAAAATGATGGCGGTGGTGGATTTGGTGCACTTAGTTAGGCCTGTACTGGTCTGATGACACAAGCTGGTTTTTGTGAATGGGCAAAAAAAAAAAATGCGTTTTTGTAAATTTTGTAAATGCGTGTAACATTTGCGAATCTTTTGGATAGAAACCTGGCTGTAGTCCGTGTTTTACTTTAGCTCATTTTACTTTCAACACTACATAGAAATCATGGGGGAATCTAAAGTCAATCTAACGCACTATTTTCTTGCAGTGGGATTTAATCATACCTCAGTGATTGTTGATAAAACTTATTACAATGAACTGACAAACCTGATCAAATCCTTAATTACACTTATATAGCAGAGAATGAGTTCTGAGTAAAGGTGATTTGCTGGAGAGCAGATTTTTGGTGATTTACAGAAATTGACATTATTACAATGACAGGTGTCTTGTAATAAATTTTGTTATTACAGCTATATAATACATTGTATTGTCTATTAACTTGAAAAATAAGTAAATGGACATATACAATTGTTGTAAGGTCAGTCGTATTTGAAAATTCCAGTACTCTCGTGTTTATGAAGACCGAATTTGTGTGTGGCCTATAAATAAAAGATTTCTGGAAATGCTTGTCTTTCACTATCTAAGCTCTATTGTCTTTGCACGCTGTAGCCACCAGGGGGCATACACACACCGACTTTGCTACGTCGGCCTTACGCTATAGCTCTGATCTCGCTTTAATCTGCGATTGTGTATAAATCCATTACATTACTTTTTACTCCGTGGGTTTTGAATATATATTTTTCAACTTCATTTACATCCATTTTTTTCCCAGAATGAGGATGCTGAATAATTTAAAGGCCTTACAATCAAGGGAGCGACTTATCAGTATGAGTTAATGAGATTTCAGTTCACTGTTCCGTCCATTCCATTAAATGTTCTGTACATTTGGCAAGCTGTACAAAATACCATTCGGTACAGAATATCCATGTTTGCTCGCTAGGAAAATTCAGTGCTTTAAGAAAGTTCTTTATGTATATTTTACACAATTTTAGAGTATTCAGTCCTAAAACCATAAACATCAGCCTTTCATTATCCTATCCATTATCGAATTCTGCAATTTGCTGTCTAATTATGATCAGTTTAATAAAGAAGAAAATAACTGATTGACATCCATGCATTTAAGTATATGGTGAATATGGTTGTTTTTTGGGAACAGATTTTTCTATATCTGTTTCTCTTTGTCCCTCTCCGTTTATTTTTCTCTCATTTGCTCAGAGAAAACACCTGTTACTGCACGAACTCGTACGCTCATAAGCTTATTCACCTAATCGGATTCCCATTTAAACACGCTGGACTCGAAAGCTTGTATCTTTACTAAAAAGCTTCATTCATAGGCCTGTTTGCACTTTCTCTCCACACAAAACAGATCATTAACATTTGAAAAGAAACAAGGAATTAATTTAGAGCCTGGCCTCTGCCTATCCAGACCACTGTGTGTGTGTGTGTGTGTGTGTGTGTGTATGCGAGCATGTGTGTTGCTCTCTACTGCATGGAGCATAACTTCTGCTTAAAAGCAGATATCACTTCTTGGAAACTGTAGCTATAGTAACTGTCTTATGGAGACGTGTGTGTACTGTACTGCATCATTTCAGTGTTGAGAATGAGGTTTAGAAAGAGCATCATTAATTCCACAACTATATGTGGGCCCCCGGTCTCCACCTCTACACGAGCTGATTGAAGAGAGAGAGAGAGTGCAGAAGAGACGAAAGAACAGGATGGAGTGGGGCTTTTTATTTCCTCCAGCCACTCGATTCCCTAAGCAAGCTCAGCACAGCCCTGCCAGGCCTAATGAATGTAATTGCTGCCTTTGATGAAAACGTTATTATCCGGATCACACTTTAAGCAGGCAAACAGAGCTCGTCTGCCCTCCCCTACACCCCCTTCCCTTAGCGTGGCTGTGAGGCCTCAGATTATGCACTGAACAAGTGGCTGTTCACCATGGAGAGCAGCAGCAAGGCGGAAAGGCTGTCGACCCACGGGAGTCATGTAGGCCTCTCGCACCGGTCCCAGTCTCGTTTCCCAGCTTACGCATGGCACAGCAAAAGCACCGGCGTTTAAAGCAACACATACAGGGTTGCAGCTTCACTGGAGTTCACTGGAGATGATACAGTGTATTCAGCTGTTCGTAGCATCTCTGTTTTGCTGTGGTGATTCTCTAGATTTCCGTGCTGAGTACCAACTGTAAAGTACTTTATTTAGTAAAGGAAAATACTTACATTTTCATTAAGAAACATTCATTGTAACCAGATTTTCATTTAAGCATTTTTTAAATAAATTCAGCACATGTTCTAAGAGTTAACTTATAGTATTGAAGTAGTAAGTATGTCAGTAGTTGATTATCATAAAGTTATAAGATAAGCCGGCCATTATAGATTTGGAATAGTGGCCATGACCCAGTCACTTCTCTCTCCTCCTGCACACATTACTACAGTGAATTATAGGGTCCAGTCTGTCACCTTTGACCTTTAATTGATCTGTTCTGTATGTGTGAGGGTGCGTGGATTGCAGTCACTGGAGCAAGTCACAGGCACCAGGTTACATAGCTGTGCTAAGGATCTGCGCTATGGTGGGATTACACACCCGCAGTTCTATAGGCCAGGGCACTCTGGCCCAACACCAGCAAACCCTGCAGGTGACTGTCACTAAGTTTCTGGAATGTTCTGTCCCACCAACACCTATTTATGCTTATCTGTTTATTAGATCTGAACATTCTAAAACCAAGTACCAGGCTTGAAATGGTGGTGCCTGTCTTGTTAAGGAATGTTGGTGTTTAATGAACGATGTGTCTGGAGCTCCAGAATTCAAAAACTGTAAATCCGTGTGCTGAAGGTTGCTATACAGTCCCACGTATTATGGTGGAGCTGCAGTTTCAAATTGAATTTTCATCTCAATCAGAATAGATAAATAAGACAAAACACAAAGCAACAGATACTTGGCCCTGATGGGTTAAGTATGTCAAAACACAGTTGTAATATACTTGTGTTCAGAGATAAAAGAAAAACAAAACAACTCACCACCAACTACCAGCTCAACACCACCAACATGCAGGTACCATGTACATTCTTGGAAATCAGGACAGGAACCGTATGGGGTTCCATGTGGGGTAAGAAAAACAAACATTTCTAACCTACATGTTAGAAAACTGAAGAAACATAATACATTTCCCAATGTTTCATCTTATTTTGATTAAAGCACCAGAAATATCTGGACTAAGTGCTACACGTGTTCCTGTTTATCATCCAGACTGGAGCTCGGCATGAGTGCAGCTGTACTGGGAAGCCAGCCCATAGCCCTCCTGCCAACCTGCTTAGAAACTCTGAAGAGCTCTTCTAGCTATGGCTGAGTGGAATATGGATAAACACACAGCAGGAACCCAGTCACGACGTTCAGCATCCCGACTGCAAAAGCATATGGGGGTGGATGCTCTTGGCCTTCTGCTTGTGTTGTCTGCATCGGTGGTTGTTACATAAACTGGTGGAGTTATTCGAGTGTGTAAGTGATCCTAAGAGTGTGAGAGGACCCAGGTTGCGGGTGTGTGTTTGTGTGTGTGATAGAGATAGACTACTGTTTCAGACTGCACTCATTAGGAGCTTTTTGACAGCTGCATAACATGTTTCCTGCTACAGGCAAAAGACCGCAAGCTTCACAATGGCCTGGGAAACAATGCAGGATAAGGACAAGATACAACAGCACACCCTCAGCCCTCTCCAGGAGAGCACATGAATGAGTTAATCACTGACAGTAGTCAATGAGCTCCAACAGAGGCACAATTATCACTTGGATGTACTAGACATGATTTGTCACGAGTCAGTTAAAGCTTGACAAAAAAAATTCATTGCATCAAGACAAGGACATTTTCCATATGTGTGTGGTCTTTATTTATGTCAGATTGTACTTGAATATTCTGGGTCATAGGCCTTAAAATTATTAATATTTCAAATGATTACATTTAGCAATGTACCCTGATCTTAGTTTTCGAGATTCGGAAACTAAGTAAAATCATACAATGGAAAATCATTACATTACAGCAACTATAGCAACACACATACGAGTATCTTTTATGAGGTGCCTAAAATGAGCCAGGGAAATCATTTTTCCTGAGAAAACTGGTCTTCTAAAGTGCACCTGATCTCCTGAAGCTCCATGCAGATCCAGTTACTAGGGGCCTAAGGCTCCATCAGGACATATGTCAGACCCTCACTGACGGATTTTTTATAGATCAGAGGTTGTTGGTGCCTAACAAACAAAAGAGGGAGAAGACAGTGCCAGCAATGGCTACTGCTGCAGTCAGAAACCTTAATTCATATCAGTTACATTGACCTCCTTACTTCACTGCATTACAAAGAGATTCAAGACCTAAAAACTGAGTTCACTCTGTGTAGTATTTGTTAGCACTATTGTCTTCTTTGTTCATCATTACCTTTCCATTAATAAAGAGTGAAATATGACACTTTTCAACTACAAAGTTTTCTTTTGGCGATTAGAGAATGACTCCTTAAAGAAGATATGTACAATCAAACATTCCACTGAGAAGTCATGCTCCTGCTTTAAAAATGAGCTATAACAAGAATGTTCTGTTTGATATGCTTTTATAGACTGAGTTGACTGAGATGAGAGCCTGTAGTGATGTTTGTGAAGTAGCTGTTGATCAGGAGGGAAGGCAATCCAAGCTCAGATTTGTATAAAATGTTCTTTGTAAGTGATCAAAAAAATTGTAGACACACTCGGAATGATGTCATCAATGATGAGGGATGATGTCATCAGCACACAAATAGATGGTAAAATGTAGCTTGTATTAGTAACATTAGAGACATTTATCTGGTATGACCACTTACTGCTCATTTCTTACTGGTGCCTCCAGTTTCAACGCAGCAACAAATGTTTCCAACACAATTTCTTTGCCTCCTCTCTGCTCAGCTACAGAAATGTCACTGACAGAACTTCATCTACACCTGAACTGCATATGAACTGTTATAATCTACCACAGTAATCCCCCATTCTCACCAGCAACACTGATCGTCACTTGCAGAGAGAGACGGAGCACAAGTTTCATTTTCAAATGCATGGATCTTTGATTCCCTATTATAGCTGCTTATGATTTCATCTGTCTTGCAGAGGGAGACTGTCGTTACTAGGGAGGTTATTTAGCTGAATAGGACCGACTGGCATTGTTCTGCAAATCGCTACATAGAGGTGCTTTTGGAGTTTAGATCTGGCTCTCCAAGCTAAGCCCAGGTGCTTTAATGAGAAGTCACTGGCTTCCTTTGGTTTTCTATAAGCAAGGCAAAACCATCAATGTTGAAGTTGTGGCACACACTGTCACACAGTTTCAGCACTTGAGTACAGTTGTTAATGTAATGTTATCAAATGCTGGTGCATATGGATGGCTTCTTGATGCTTGTGTCAAAATCGTTTGTGGCTAAATATTAGCAGCAAGAACCAAAAAAGGGAAAGCTAGTGTCTTCGTCACTGCAACTTCAGAACAAGCTGGTGCGTCCAAACATCAATACATAGCCGATCTTTAGAAAATTTATCAACCATAGAAGCTAATAAAACATCTATGAAGGTTGTCACGTGAGTGCTTTTCAAATGGGCCATGAAATGAGTGCGTTATGGCCCCACTTTAGTGACTGTCAAATGGTGCTCCATGTGTGTGACGTCATAGATAAATATCTATGAATATAAATATATTTGTTTACAGATAAATGTACATTTAATAAACGTTTGTTTTGTTTATTCACTTTTGCAGCCCGCTATTACATTTCAAAGTTGATAATATTTCCACGGATTTTGGCAATATTTAAGCCATCATTCGCCACTTTCTGATTACTGAAAACGTAAAAACAGGTAGAATGAGAAACCTTCATCACGAATTTATAAACCATAGAAGTGAGAGGCGCCGACTGGTTCTTATTAGAGAGCCTAATTCATTCTTATTAATAAGACTTCTCTTCACGATGAATGTTAGCCATGTGAGCCGTGTGCGTTCGACAGAAATTCACCATGTGACCATTTGCTTTTCAAAAAAGAAGAGGGCGATGCGCCTGTATCTTATATTAAACAAAATGTTTAACTTGCTATATTAAACTGCATCGTTAACAATACCATGACACCATGTTTTGGTTACTCCCCGTGCCAGTAAACCCACGACAGTAGATTTTCCCCGAAATTCCGCGTGGTCGGGTAAGATTGCATAGGCCTGTCAGTAAACGGGTTATAGGGACCTACCAAATTGCACAGGGTACGTCCTTCAGTTACTACACATTGTGAACGCCAGATGGGGCGATTGCATTCTTCTCTCTTAATAAAGTGTACGTGAAAAAGCGAAAAAACATTACAAAAAAAGTCATGACATTTGTAACGGGATAAGTAGGCTATTAATAAAAATTATTAATAGAAAAATGGAAATGGAAAAATGGAAAAATTGGGAAACAACACGTTGATTAATCTATAAATATCTAGTATCATCATTTTCTTTAATTATTTATTTAATATAGGTCTAATGGAACCGTAGCATTTAAACATTTTGTAGGCCTACCGGTTTATTCGATAGGTTTGATAAAATTATAGCCTGCTACGACGAATTAATCGTATTTTAAAATTGACAATCGGGAAGTACTTATTGTACTTATCCTACCCTTACGTTGTTTAAAAAAATTGTACTTGTTGTCTGGTTTATCGTTTTTATCGGCACTTGGTAACAGTTTGAATCTAAACCACGAAGTAAATAATTGGTCGGTTGAGGCTGTTTATCTTTAGTAAGACGCATAAACAATATACACTATAATAACTAAATATGCACTATAATAACTAAATATCCTAAACCCGATTTATCTCATTGGGTTTTAAAACCCAGTAACCGCAACTGACTTCTCATCACTTATATCATAGACGACTTATTTAACATTTTTGTGAACACTCCATTTCGATGAAGCGCGTATACTTTGCGCATACTTAATGTAAAATGCACCTGCATGTCGAATCGCTTAACACATCCAGTAGACTGTCACACTCGCTGAAAAACGTCAATAAAACAGGTTAAATAAAGACTTCAAATCATCAGTGAAACGTTGCTTACTCTGTAGACACATATACACACACAAAAAGACTAGTCAGTGAAAATAAGCACTTGATGACGTGTGTGACAAATCCACTTTTGACTAATTGTTCCATGGTCGTTTGCTAATTGTACTACAAGACCAATCATAGAGCAGAGCATTCACCCTGCGGCAACACCGCTGCACCAGGGGAGGGATGATTCGTGCTCAAACATTTCTCTTCCCTGCTCTCTCTCTCCCTCCCTCTCTTCCCCTCTCTTACCCAGTCAGCTATTTCTTCTTAAATCCCATTTGCCATTGTGCGTACCCAATAGCTTAGCTCAGTCCGCGTTTAACTTGGATGACATTTTGATTTCATCGTTGCGATCTAGCGCGAGACGGACGCATTTATCATACAGCTATCTGTTACTGTGGATCGTCTTAGGAATTGCACGCCATAACGAATTTGAATATTCGTTCGCCTTCTTAAAACCCGGCAATTATCAAAGTGTTTCAATTGAGAACTGTGGCGCGGGGCAACTTCATATTTCAGTTTTATGGTTCGAGCTACAGGGACCGTAAGTGACTCAATGGCAGAAACAACGCAAGAGACTCGTCCGTCGGCTAAAGACTCTCCGTTTTCCATAAAGAACCTTCTGAACTGCGATAGCAAACCGTCTAAACCAAAGGCCATCATTACCTCAACAAAAGGGGTTTTAGATAGTAGTTTCTCGCTCTCCAGAGTCGGTGACTTAAGTTTTCCTCGGTTTGAGTTACCTGTTCAAAGGTTTGGATTACCGGCCCACTATTTGGACAGGACGTCGGCGTGGTGGTATCCGTACGCGCTAAGCTCCTCCGGACATTTACACAGAGCATCAGGTAAACATTTTAATCTGTTACAAACACTGCATAATATTTAACAAATAAATTATTTTATTAAGTGAAGGACTATTTTAGCTTATATTTGCATGTTTCTACCGATCGATGAAGTTAATAAAATTGTTTATTTAGAACATTCATGTACTGAATAGGCTATACATAAAACAAGTAGGTTATACAAGTATCCAAATAATGCGAAATGGAAATATCTTCCTTTAGTGATTTAATGCTTTAATTTATTTCAAATAACCAGTTCCGGAGAGGCCCAGTATACGAGACTCGTCTCCCGCGTCTGGCACAGACAGAGACTCGCCGGAGCCCCAGCTCAGAACGGACCCTGATGTCAAAGACGACGAGGACAACAAAAGTGCGGACGAAATTATTCTTGAGGAGAGTGACACCGACGAACCAAAGAGAGAAGAGATGTCGGAGGACTGGAAGAAATCAGGGGACAGTTCGGATAAGAAACTGTGCAGGAAAAAGAAGACACGTACTGTCTTTTCGCGAAGTCAAGTATTCCAGCTGGAATCCACCTTTGACATGAAACGCTACTTGAGCAGCTCGGAGCGCGCAGGCCTCGCCGCATCGCTACACCTCACCGAAACCCAGGTCAAAATCTGGTTTCAGAATAGACGGAACAAATGGAAGCGACAGCTCGCTGCGGAACTGGAAGCGGCCAATCTCAGCCACGCTACTGCACAGAGAATAGTACGAGTGCCCATTCTATACCACGAGAACTCGGCGACCGAGAGTATGAACACTGCTGGAAGCACGACAGCGAGCCAGTCCCTCCTGACGTTTCCGCACCCCGCTTACTATTCTCATCCAATTGTCACAACCGTTCCGCTGCTGAGGCCCGTTTGAAATCATCTTCGTATATTATTTCAGTGTAATGTACATTTATAAGACATAACCGTGATTAAATAATTTCAAAAATAAAATATGGAAAATCCTTGTATTACTGAAAGAAAATCACTGAACCTTTACATCTTAGCAGGTGCAATTTGTTATTAGCAGGCTGTTATTATTATTATTATTATTATTATTATTATTATTATTATACAGCTCTTTTTAATTAACCTCCAAAAATTACAATATGCCAGACACACGAATGTGAGTTTCAGAAGGGGTGACAGTTAGGATTTATTATTATTATTATTATTATTTTTAAACAAGTACATTAATTGCCTTTGCGTTTTCTTTCAAAGTTCTGCACACCTGAATGTTTGGCCTTTTGTGGTCAGATTAATCTGCCACATCGTGTAGCTACCTGCTTACAGGTAGAATGGGATGTTTACAAGTCGCCCTCGCGCATATAGACAGTAACAGCGGACCATCGTGAACGCCAGTTAACATGAGATGTGGACAATCACTGAAACCACCTGTTTGTTAGGGTACTTTTAAACTTTTGTACAAACAACAAATGGATTTTCATTAAAACTGCGATGGTCTTTTGGAACCCAATTCATTGTATATAAATATAAAATAATGTTGTGAATATTCGAAAATATTCTGAGGGGAAAATGCAACATGCTGTATATGGACAGATTTTGATATTGTATTTGCTGTAATAAATTTGGTTCATTGAATTTTCGTCTGTGATAATATGTTCACAATTACTTATCGTGTCAACTAAAATTATAAAATGCAAATCTATGTATTTTTTCAAGATAACATGGCCGGTTCCACTGGTAAAAAAAAACATGAAATGGGCCCACCTGCGAATTTGTATTTGTTGTTAGTAAGGATTGGGCACAATTAATTCTACATTAAATAAGCAATCTTTAATCTAAATATTCTTTCCGGCGTCTTTTGTCCAGCGCATATACGCGGTTGTTGTATAGTCTTTCTGTATAAACCATTACCCTGCTCCGCCTCTTGGTCCAGGGATAATCAATTCAGCTCTCAGTTCTCGCCCCGCAGCGACACGCGAGCCGTCATAATTCTTCTTAAATATATCCTGATTCATGGCAGACTCCTTTGAATGAACTACCGCGCGGCCGTACTGGGGGATGCTATTAACTATAATGATAGTTATAAAAAATGAGTCGACGCAAAAAGAAAAAAAAATCAATTTTATTATTATTGTTGTTGTTTGTTATTGTTGTTTACATATTTAGTGGGACAGATTGTATGATAATCAACATATCTGAGAACCGTACATATTACGGTTCTTTGTTCACAAGCTTAAATCCAGTTGAGCCGAACGGATGATATTAATATTATAGTGTACTGATCCTCAGAAAATGGTAAAAAAAAAAAAGTAAATTGTTATGTTTTTAACATTATATGACTGCCATATGACTACGCCACTGGAATGTATAAATCACTGAACAAATGATCAAATAAAAGTTAATTTCTTGACGTCCACTTCAAAGTACCTAACGCATACTACGTTTAGACAAATTAAACAAGTTTAATAATTCATCTCATCACAAAAACTGGATAGCAAATACAACACACGTACTATGAAACTAAGAACAAGCTAAATATCAAGAAAGTCTCCGTTTTATGGTTAAGTGTCCGTTGAATTCACACATCTTCATTGCAATCATGTATCAGTTTATGTCTGAAGGTCCATTCCTATTCTATTAGGCTGTTTTTGAAAAAAGTCATATTTCTCTCAGTCAATATCAGTTTGTTTTCTGCTTGCTATCAAGCAGAAATCATTTATTAAAACTTTTGAAGCCACCCAAAAAAGATATTTAAAATGCAGCCTTTTATTTCTTCTGTAACATTAACAGCAATAACAGTAGCAGTATCAATATTACTGCATAATATTAATAATAGTTAAACATTCATTTGAAAATATTAAATATTTTTGAGATGCTCTGTATGCAAGGGTCCCGCATCAACCACACAACACACACAAGTTTCTGTTACATTTACTTTCATTGCGTTCTTTAATTGATTTCAATGAATAAAAAATGCACGAACGACCTATTGTGCGTAAGGGTTTTCAGGCATTTTAAATTATAATTGGGTATCAGAGCGCAATTGACTCTTTTGAGTGGAGAGAAGTAGGCTAGTCTCTCACAAAAAATCGCATCCACGGATGTTTTAATTGAGAGATGCGTTCGTTTTATCCGGGGACCATCAGTTAGTGTCAAAAGAGCTTGGCCCTGGGCAGTAATGAGAGAGAGGGAAAAAAACAACCGATTGTTCGTGTTGTTACTACAGCTTGTGCTCTAGTGCGCTAAAATTCCTCCCTCAATTGAGGTTTAAAATTTCCGGGGTGCACTTTACGCATGTGATTGGCTCGTGGGAAGCATACCTACATGCAAAATGAAACATCGCCACAATACAGTTCTGACTCTGTCTGGCGCGTGAGTGGAGGCACGCGGGGATTCTTTACAGCCACTCATCTGGGATTTAAACAGACGCAAGAAAATCGCCCAAAAATCTAACAAATTGTTTTTTTGTAATTTACATTATATGCGCATAAAAAGTAAGTTACTGTGAATAGTATGCGTCTACGATGAATCAATCAGTGGACAGTGGTTGTAAGAGCGCGCAAGTCCCTGTCTCGAGCTTTACCATTCAGTCCATTCTAGGCACTGCGCCGGAGAACACGTGGAAAGACAGCTCAAGCGCTGCGCAGAGGAGACGCACACTATCCGTGTCTTCGGATGAGTGCAGTGGGGGAGATGATAGTACCGATTGCTTTTGCTCCGATCCAGGGGATAACGAATCATGCAAGCCGCATCATTCACTCTCCTTACCATGCCTGAGTAAGTATGCTAAATATAAAATACTTTCTACTCTGTATCAGTCATATGAATTGTGCGTTAATCATTATTACCATTTGGGATAAAAAAATAATTCTTAACATAGTTATGACGTTATTTCCATTGGACACATATTTAAGAGTGCGTTGGGCACTTAAACGGTTCCTGAGTTAAACTAATGGTTAGAAAAGGCCACAAATGTAATATCTCCAGAAACTGCTTTTCCTTCGTTTTCTTTTGGCTAATGTATTTTTAACATATGCCCTAATGTGTGTCTTGTAGATGCCACGCAAGCGATCAAAAGCGTAGTGGACGGAAAAGAACATATAACTCAGGGTATATTGCAGGATTATAAAGACAGGAAAGAAAAACAGTGTACACAAAGGTCACCAAGTCCAAGTGACAAACATGTGGACGGGGATGATAAACACAGTAACTCTGCAAAGAAGAAGACGCGAACCGTGTTCTCGAGGAGCCAAGTGTACCAGCTGGAGTCCACGTTCGACATGAAACGATACTTGAGCAGCTCGGAGCGCGCGTGTCTAGCCTCGAGCTTGCAACTGACAGAGACACAAGTCAAGACCTGGTTTCAGAACCGGCGAAACAAATGGAAACGCCAACTGTCAGCCGAGCTTGAGGCCGCGAACATGGTCCATGCCTCGGCTCAGACTTTGGTTGGCATGCCGCTTGTGTTCAGGGACAACGCCAGGTTAAGGGTGCCGGTTCCAAGATCTGTTGCCTTCCCGACGCCTCTCTACTACCCGGGAAGCAACATACCAGGGTTACCTTTCTACAGCCTTTACAATAAAGTCGATTATTAAGCATCATTTCATTGCTCAGAAATACGCTCGATTTTGTTATTGCAATATGAACAAGTCACATCAAGCTGTCCATATGCTTTAATAACCAATTTTATTGCCTGCAGCGTCTTTTGCTTACAAATCTATAACAAATAAATTATTCATATAGTACTAAATATATTACGTATTGTGTACAAAATATGTGTTACTCGTTTGAAAACTGTTTCCTCAACAAGCTGAGGGATGGATCATTCCGGACCGAGAACGATTGCCTGATTTATTTGCAACACCTCTACATGATTAACTGAAATTTCGTTTTGACCCATGTCATTTTCGTATTTTATTATTATAGCTTAAGTAAATGCAGCTTTAAACGTTCGTTATTGATTTTTGAAAAGGTAATTAAACCTGCTTTGAGAAATACCAGGAATTGGAATTTTTTTGTTTAACTGAAGAAGTATGTTACCTCTTTCCATCTCTCTCGCTCACACACGCACGCATACACTCAAGCGTGCGCATGCATCCACACGAACGTATAATGGTTATAGAAGATACGATACAGATAGAAACTATACAGATAGATAGTCTTCTAATGAGCAGATTATTATTATAGCCTGCACTTTAATTTATGAATTCTATATAAATGTGGCGTTCAGTGGCGTTCTAACACGTTTTTCTGATTCACAAATTATTGGGCCATCATTCACAAAATATTCTGCCATATTCTTGAAACACTGCGCTATTCATATTTGTAAAAAAAGAATAGTAAAGCAGTTTTTATATTAAAAAGATATACCATATGGAGAATATGAAGACAGTGATGAATAATTCGTGCATCGATCTGTTGGTTTCTTTCGTCTAAAAATCGTAGACATTTTAATAACAGTGTAAAACTCCTCAAGGTGTCCTATTTTGAGGATATACTAAAATGATAGATGTTAACCATTTGTCTTTTAATACAATTTTGCTTTAAAAAAGAATTCCGCAGTCCCCTTTGTAAGGGAATATAACAGGAGGAAACGTAATTCTTTTGAGTAAGCAGGATAAAGTGATTTAAACTTTCCATCCAAAGATAAAGATCTTTGTTTCATTGTCATTGTCCTTCACACCAGACCAGTACTACTGTGCCTCAATCGTAGAAGCAAATTTTCCAAATCCGTTCAAGTGTAATTTGTGCAAATGGTAAATGGTTGGACATGCTGTTTTGTTTTTATTAATGCAAAATAAATATCATTATTATCACCTAGTGTAGCAAAAGTGTAGCAGCTATAAATAATAACAAGAATAATATTCATCAGACATAACATAGACTAAATAGCATATTTCACAGGATAAATCTTAATCTTAAATTAGTAAAATTAGTAATCAATCACAAGCCTACTTTATACACACACACACGCGCGCGCGCGCACACACACACACACACATACACACATATATATATATAAAATGGGATGTAAAATAATGTAAGATAAATGAGACAGTAATAGAGGTGAAAAAATGCTACACAAAGGTCAAAGTTAATAGGCAAAGTTATACATCCATTTCACACTGAACTAACTCATTGCCTCATTACATCCTGGTTCAGGGTCTTAAGTAGGTTACTCTAGCTGTGCGCTATGACATAATGGTTTGTGATGTCTGAGGGGGCTAAACGTATGTCTGTGTCTGCATTTGCCTCCACTCTTTCCCTTGGTTGTATTTTACACATTTTTGGTATTTGAGATGTTAGTTATTATTCCATTCTTGTTGAGCCTGTTTGTGCATATAATGTGAAGATCCCTACTGGACTGCAGTGTTTACACAGAATGAAACAACTGTGCATAAAATATTGTCATTAATCTCTGAAGTAGGCTATTTTTTTTAATTTAAGAACGCCACTGGGAATTATGTGATTAAATTGCTGAATTACTGAACTTCTGAAATCTGCCACTGAACTACTGAAATGTGTCATTTGAACATAAATAATTTGTTCAAACGGCAGTTAATCCAATAGTAACTTAAACTGATACACTGTATCTTCAGTGTTCTGTAGTAAAAGAGTAAAAAAATGCAGTGAAGTACACAAGTTTTCCAGAGAAACAGGAAGTTTCTGATAAACCTTCTTCATCGGCTGTGCAAGCAAAGTTCTTCTGAATTTCTGGGATGAAAAATCAGTTTATGTTATAAAAAGTAGATGTTTAAAGCATAACATCCATTCCATAGGGTTCTAAAGTTGCGATGGTGTAGACTTCCTTTTCTTATACACACATAACACATACATATCCTACACACCCACAGACACAGACACACACGGAGCACTAGACCCGAAAGTGAACGACATCCGAGATCTCCATCCAAAAGAGTGCAGTCCTGGGAAAAGCTACTGTGTAGGACCCTGGTAGAGGACCTGAGCTTGAAGGAAATAGACCGCCCAGAGAAAGAGGGGGTGTATATATATACATATGTATATGTATATACATATGTATATGTATATACATATATACAGACAGACAGACAGACAGACAGATAGAGATAGATAGATAGATAGATAGATAGATAGATAGATAGATAGATAGATAGATAGATAGATAGATAGATAGATAGATAGATCAAGATGATTTATTTATTGATTTTAAATTACATTCGTAACTGGTAGATGCAAGCTTATGTATTTGCACAATCTTATTTCAAAAACCGCCTCTTCTTTTCGGATGAGCATGATGGTCGTTTATTTAAATACAGGCGTTTATTTTATACACGTAACGTTTATTTATTGTAAACGGATTTCCCGTTCAAAAAGGGGGAAGTGCCAGCGAATATGTAATTTGTTTACTTAGCGACGCTACTGACTTTATTGCATTATTGCAACAAGCTAATTTATCAACAAACTATAGTGGGCAACATTGAAAATGATGTGCAGTTTCCTCGATATGTTTTTAATTTTGCTGGTCTATAAAATACTTTATGTTCTGTATTCTTTATGTTTTGTACGGTATATTTTGTAAACGGAAGCTGTATTTTTTTAGCCAATCCAAACGTACACCGGGAACGCACAATATTTTGAGTTCACCAATCAGAATGGGTCTAATTCTAGCGCCGCAGACTAGGAGCGAGAATAGAATTAGATAGCTTAGCTGCGACAGTATTAGCATCTTATCGCAGTTGCTTGCTAGCTAGCTACTCATACACCCAACATTTCGCGTTAAAAGTAGTTTAGTCTTTCAGTCGGACAATCTGATGGTGAGTGCACGCATACACACACACATATAATATAGGTTCACAGATAATACATGTTGTTGGTACATTTTAATTAGTCGTCCAGTGCTTTTCATTTTGGCTGCCTTCATGTTAGCTTGCAATCTTAGTTTAACGCCGCTAGCTAGCGACCGGTTAAACAAACGAACGTGTTGGCTAGATAGCTGCACGTAACTGACTGTAAAAAACTATTTCTCCTGTGATACACATCTAGCTTTGTAACGTTCAGTCAATAAACAGTTGGTTGTCTAAACCATAGAAATCAGTATATGTAGTAAACATGTAGCTAACAGTTCTAACCTACCAACGCCATTCGTGCTTGGTATTACCAGCCACTGGCTAAATAGATAGCTAGCTAACTGGCTAAATCAGATAGCTTGTTATCTGTGCTCAGCTAGCTTGTTATTCCACAGGCATTCTCACTTTTTTTAGCTAACTAGCTAGATGTTTTTTTATCGCACGAAACTGAAATAAAATTATATGTTCACACATGCAGATTAGTTAGGTTACACTATCTAGTTACATGGACAAGTTATGTAGCTAGGGTTACCTGTGCTGATGGTTTTGACGGTAATAAATGTCATCTAGTAGGTAGATTAGCAAACTAACAAGTTTAGCAGCCTATGTAGCTAACTTTAGAATATTTTTTGTACAGAATACTTGCACTTACTTATTACATCCTGGTTTAGGGTCTTAAGCTATATCACTAAAAAAAGACATGTGGGATTCAAATGCACGGTTACTCTATCTGTGCCCTATGACATAATGGTTAAACTCCCATGCATTTTTCAAATTCGACTTTTAGATGACGGGCTCAAACGAGTTCAAACTGAACCAAGGTCCAGATGATGCTATATCTGCTGTAAAGTTCAGCCCCAGTACATCTCAGTTCCTGTTAGTTTCTTCATGGGACTCAACTGTCCGGCTTTTCGATGTTGGCGGAAACTCTATGAGAATGAAGTATCAACATATGGCACCTGTGCTTGACTGCGCTTTTTACGTAAGTAATCGGTTCAAGCTAATATTTGTATAACCCAATATTTACTGGCTGTTGTGCGAAGACACCGTTCCTTCAAATAAATTCAATGTCTGTACTGTTACAGGATCCTACTCATGCTTGGAGTGGAGGGCTGGATAATCAGCTCAAAATGCACGATTTGAATACAGATCAAGGTGTGTGTTTAAATCACATCAAGCCAATATAAAATGGAAGATTATTAGATTATTTAGAACCATGAAGTGGCATGTAGGTAATGTAGTCCATATAGTTCATGGTGTTGGACGTTTTTATTTATTTATTTTTGGCCTTGTTCTCCACTCGTTGGATTTGAAATGCAGTGCATATGAGCTTAAAGTGCAGAATGCCATTCATTTGAAGGTTAACATTCTTACCCATTTTATAACTACATTATCATTGTTCAAGCACAAGATTAAATTAACAAATTGTAACTGTTCATCTGCATACAATTGCACTCATTGCACATAAACTGCATATTCTGAGGACATGTATTTCTGCTGAAGACACGATAGTTGGAACTCATGATGCCCCCATTCGATGTGTCGAGTACTGCCCAGAGGTCAACGTCATGGTAACGGGTAGCTGGGATATGTCTGTGCGGCTGTGGGATCCCCGCACTCCCTGCAATGCTGGCACGTTCACCCAGCCTGAGAGGGTACTGAGCACTCCATTATTTTTTGTTGGTTGTTTGTTCATTCAACCCTGACCATTTTTTAAGGCCACTGGGGGAAAAAATATAACTATCAAAACCACAAAGACTGAATGATAAACAAGCTAACTTAATTAGTTGCCGGGTGGAAGATGTGAACTCTGTTGTGTGTTTCAGGTCTATACCCTGTCAGTGGCTGGGGATCGTCTGATTGTGGGCACAGCTGGGCGAAGGGTGTTGGTGTGGGACCTAAGGAACATGGGATATGTTCAGCAGAGACGGGAGTCCAGCCTCAAATACCAAACCCGCTGCATACGGGCCTTCCCCAATAAACAGGTAATCCTTATTGTACCCGATCCACAAAAACATAACTAGCACTAAGACCCATCCCAATGAAACATGTAAAGACATTTGTACTGAATATTGCCAACAAACAGTTAACAACCAGCATACTATAAAGCCTCATTCTACCAAACAAAAAAAATCAAGGCTAATAGCACATAAAAGCCTTCCCTTCAGCAAAGCACAGCTTACAACAGCAAACAATTAAAGCACGTCATATACTAATGCTACCTATGAGTGTTCATCAAACATGTAAATGACACTGCACACAAGGTTTTAACAGGCAAAACACCAAACCCTGCATATTAAACAGGCTTTCTCCAGCAAACAGGTGAATCATGACATGATTCTACCTTACACAAAGGCTTCCCAATTTTATGTTAGTGCTGATGTGATGTGCAAAGATTCAAGTTGTCCTTTTAAAACACTGTTGACAAGTTATGCTCTTTTCCTTGAAGGCTTGCCATCACTCTCACTATTACCATAACTCTCACAAGCCACTTGTTCAGTTAGGCTACTAATATAGGTAACAGGAGGTAACGGGTTTACTGGTATGTGCTGTGCATTTTATTTTCTTTGTCCAGACGACAATACATTTTTAGATGAGTTCAGACGATACCAACTATACAGTACTGAAAGGCCAGGAAACATGTTTGTTGCATGATCAGGCCTCAGTCTAAAGTGTGTTTGTGTGTGTGATTCAGGGCTATGTGCTAAGCTCTATCGAGGGCAGGGTGGCGGTGGAGTACCTGGATCCGAGCCTGGAGGTGCAGAAGAAGAAATACGCCTTTAAATGCCATCGTCTGAAGGAGAACGGCATAGAGCAGGTGTACCCTGTCAATGCCATTTCCTTCCACAGCATCCACAACACATTTGCCACAGGTCAGGAAAGATTTATCATCATCATAGTCATCTTTGCTGAGAAATGATGCTTTGAGAAAGCTTCTACTGAGCGTTGTCAAATTTGCTAGCATGATCTGTCACAAATTTAGTAAATATAACTTCTCTGCCTGATTGAACATTTCTTTGGTGATTCCATTGTGATCATTTAACTTGGTACACACAAGCTAAAGCCATCATTGCATATATTCATCAGATAACATACACACATCAACTTGCCTCCTCACCCTTCTGCAGGTGGCTCGGATGGCTTTGTGAACATCTGGGATCCATTCAATAAGAAGCGATTGTGCCAGTTCCATCGCTATCCCACGAGCATCGCCTCCCTAGCCTTCAGCACCGACGGCTCCCTATTGGCCATCGCCTCTTCCTACATGCACGAGCAGGGTGACATCACACACCCCGCTGACGCAATCTACATCCGCCAGGTCACCGATGCAGAGACTAAACCCAAGTAAGTTGACATGTGACTGGTACTCAGGGATCATGAATATGAGTATAGTACCATGTGGTTTGGTGATGGCCCCATGAAATTAATAGAATTTATTTATTTTTATTGATCAAATAGTTGATTATTCTACACATATTGACAGTCTACCAAATATGTTCTGAAAAGCACATTGTGATTATCTATTTTGATGGCCCAACCTAGGAGTCAGAAGAGACAAGAGACTTTACTATATAATCTGGCATTATAAAACCCTGAAGGAATTGTATTTACTTTCCACTAAGGCTTTGCCAGATGCCATCCACTATTGGAGATGACGAGCTTTAACACATCTGTTTAAAACTAATTTAAAGGGCCAAATTTAAAGTTTGGAAAAGTATAAATAATTGGATCAGTTACAGTAAAGGTAACATACACTGGTTAATGACCTTAGCCAGTAGCCATCTTTATTTTCTGTTGGTCAGTCATACTATCAAAGTGTTCGAGTGTGTTAACAGTTCAGTTAACAGTAAGCATAGTCAACTGCAGTCTGTACAGATCTTTATCTGTTGTCCCTATTCAACCCTTTCATATGACTTGGACGATGGACAGGCTCAGGGACGGAATCCTTAATTTTCCACGGTCTCTTATGATAATTTTTCAAACTCACAAAACACCTCAGATGGTATGCGGCAATGGAGATGTTTATAAAGTCAAATAGAAACATTTAAACATCTGTCCCTAATTCTGAAATTAAGGCTAGTGCATTAAGAGACTTTGCCATTCCTGGAAGTTTGTAATGTTGATTTGGCTTTATTAAGGCTGCTTGTTGGGTGATGTTGCATTCCATGGTCTTTTCTACTGCATAATGTCTAGACCAGCTGATAAATGTTCAGAGATGCATTTTCCCCTTTCATTATAACATTGAAAATCAGTTTTGCATGGAGCTCAGGAACAACTTCAACTAAATAAAACTGCAGTAGTCAATACTGCCATAGTTAGATGACTCCAGAACTCTATTATGAACCAATTGATCCAGGTTGAGGGGGCAGCAAGGATGTGTTTTAAGGATGAATCACCGGGCGGGGCAATGGCGTGGACTCAGACGGTCTTTCTAAAGCAATTGGGAAGGCATAAAGACAGGCAACTCTGTGGACCTGTTTCTGTCTTAAAGTGGATTACCCAGAGCTCCTAACTTGGTTTGCTGTCTGTTCTGCCATGCGGTAACCCATGGAGACTTTGGTTCATTTAGTACACAGCAGCGCTGCTCCAGAAGCCCCCGTTTGGCTCACCTGGTTAATATCAGTGAGAACATGGCAGGGTGCAGAGGAGGGCGAACCCATTAATACTCAGACTCCTCTCATGGCCTATGGGCAGCTTTTCATTAGCATGCTAAAGTGCCTGTAAATGATGTATAGAAATAGTCACTTAGGCAACCCCCCCCCCCCCCCCCCAAAGTTTTTTTGAAAAATCAAAAAAGGTGCCTGAACATTACTCGAATAAACTACTTCTATCTAATGTAATATAGTTGTCATTATAGTATTGGACCAAGGGTGTTTGAGTGATGATGCATGTTTGCATATTGTAATATTAAGATTGGCAACCTTCTCCAATATCAATATTGCTATGGACAATACATCAAATGTGTTTTTTATATACTGTTAATATATAATATATACTGTTGATGCATGCTACAAAGCTAAAATTATTGTTTTTTTGTTTGCAGGTCAACCTAAGGCCTCTGTTAAGCAGCATGTTCAGGGTGTTTTCAGGAATGTGACCTCCTGAAGTTTTCACTGGCATCCAGTTGCTCATAAATGCTTTTTGCTTTTTACCTCTTTTGCTTTTCTTTACACTTTTCTATGTGATTCCCCTGTTGTTATTAGTAAGATTGCCAAACATTGTCAGAAATGTATCTTTTTCCATTTTCCACCTCTGTGTATTTGTCTTTTAAAATATTTTCTGAAGTGTCACTTTCTTATACTGAAAGAATAAAATCACTGTTCTTAAGTTTGGTTTTGTGCGAGATTATGGATTAAAAACAAGTCTAATGTAAGTAACCCAATGAATAATTAGCATTCTACAGTAATTTCACATTCGATTGAGTAAAAACATTTTCACTGCCTACTGCATGAGTTCTGAACAAAAACCTCCAAATAGTGAGCATGACCAGGTGCTAAAGAAGTAAGAAACTGTCCACGAAGCAAAGATTCACAGGGCAGTCAGAACCGAAAACCCCGCTAACAAGATATTCAGTGGACTAATGACTTGAACAGAAGTTACAGTAGCTCAGCAGAAAAACAACTTTGAGTAGGACTAAAGTCAATTACTGAGTTATATATGTAAGTATTGTAACAGTATAAGCAGCATTCTATAATGCTTTTAATGTTTTGTATGAAATCAAATTAGAAGTAAATGGTTTGACTAGGAGTAAAGCTGGTAAGATGAACCTCAAATGTATCAAAAACAATCTGATTAAAATCAAATGTAGATTAATCATAAATGTGCTGGAATAAAAAAATTATTTGAAGGAAGTATAAATTCAACCAGCTACTACCTACTGTGTCCATAAATGCACATGGCACCAGGCCGGCGTGTTTGGACACCCTGGTGAAGAGAGGAGCAGAGCTGTCGAACAATCATCACTTAGTGGTGAGTTGGATCAGATGGCAGGTGAGAATGCTGGACAGACCTGTCAGTCCCAAATGTGTTGTGAGAGTTTGCTGGGAATATTTGGCAGAGGAACCTATCCAAGAGATCTTTGAGTGCCGTATCAGAAGAAGCTTTGACCACATCCTGAGGGAGGCTGGAGACAGGCTTGTGGGTGGCTTGTGGGACTCCGGAAGCAGCATATAGGTACCGAAGGGCCAAACAGGTCACAAGGCAAAAACTCAGATGTGGGAGGAGTTTGGTGAGGCCATGGAGAAGAGCTATCAACAATCGATTTTGTCAAACCGTTCGGTTTAATAGCTCCCGTTAACTTGGGAGACATCTCCCAACCAACACTGTACACAGTGAGGCTGGGGGGCTGGTGACTTTAACTGGGGAGGTCATTGGGCGGTGGAAGGAATAGAGGATCCTTATTCCCTCCAGCACCTTTCCTCAAAGGAGGTAGAGCTTGGAGACCCAAGCAAGGATTCATCACTTAGGCCGAGGTAGCCAGTGTAGTCAAAAAACTCCTCGGTGGCAAGGCACCGGGGGAGGATGAGATCCGACTGGAGTTCCTCAAGGCTCTGGGTATTGTAGGGCTGTCCTGGCTGACACGTCTCTTCTACATCGTGTGGACATGGGGTGTGGTGCTCCCTCTTTTCAAGAAAGGGGATCAGAGAGCGTGTTCCACCTATTGGGAAATCACACTGCTCAGCCTCCCCAGCTAAATCTATGAAGGGGAAATGGAGACGAGAGCTTGGCTGGTAGACGAATCTCAGATACAAGAGGAGCAATGCGGGTTCTGACCTTGTGGAACACTGGACCAGCTTTTTATTTTTGCAAGGATCCTGGACGGGGCATGGGAATTTGCCCAACCAGTTCACATGTGCTTTGTGGATTTGAAGAAGGCATTCGACCACATCCCTCTGTTGGGAGGCGGGGAGGGGGTGCTCTGGGAGTACAGGGTATTTAAATGTTTCTACATTTAGGGCAAATTAAGGTCTTCTAGCATTTTTTTCCAGTTATATACAGCAAAACAGCTAAATGTTGCTTCACCATGCTTAGTTTGTTCTGTAACCGGATGACAGTGTAAAGACAATGTAAAGACAGTGTAAAGAACTGTGGTAATATGGTCTGTCCTCTTAGTCCTGGTTAAAAGTCTAGCAGCAGCATTCTGAATGAGCTGTAGCTGTTTAATGATTTTTTTAGTAAGTAAAGTTAAAAAGACCATTACAAAAGTCCACTCTACTGGAGATAAAAGCATGGATTAGCTTATTTAAACCTTGCTGGGACACCAGACCTTGAATTCTGGCAATACATTTTAGATGATAGAAGGCAGTACTGGTGATGGCTTTGATATGGCTAGTAAAGGTGAGACCTGAGACTGTTTAAACCCCAAGATTTCAAACAAATTTAAAAAAATATATATTTTTGACCATTAAATATTGTTGTGTCGTCTATTTATGTACTGAATTGGAACATGATGCATAACCAGGTTATTTTCATATTACAAAAGAACAAAAATGTTTGTGCAAGTGTGGCCAGTTATTTTTTTTTTCTAAAATATAGCACACACATCACTCCAATCTGTCCAAAGTGTTTTTCCCGGACCCCCACCCCCCACACACACACATCCATTTCCCAGCCTCTAGTGAGAGCAGATAAAGACTGTAATTATTAAATTAAAGAGTGTGCTTCTTTCTAATGGCTTCTGTTGAAGAGCAGACCGCTTCTTCAATATCCTGGAAATTATTTGTGTGTTTGGTTAAATGATGTTACTAATTCCCCTGATTAGTAGTAATGACTCTGTCTTTCTCGTTTTGTTATGGCTTCAGCTTAATATGAAATGGCATTCATTTTAGCTATAATTACCTCCCTACGCAGGAGAGAGGGAGAAGAGAATCGACTCGCTCCAGACTGTGCTAAATTGCCTTGTTTCCTCTAATCTTTGCCTTTGCTAAATTAGAAAATTGAGTTCCTTGGCTAGGTGCAACAATTGGTAGGCGTGCTCCAACCCCGTCATTAAGCCCGTTGTGCTGCAGCAGAAAAAAAAGTAATTTTGAAGGCCTCCTGCTGTCAGGTACATTAGAATTGTTCACTCAAGAAATGGTTTTGCTGTAGGCAGGCGCACTGTGAACAGCAATAGCCAGCAGAAGAGCTGAAAAGCTCTGAATTGAGCTGTTGCTGAAAAACTGAAGTAAATGCGAAAATTGAATGTATTAACTGTGGTTGGAATGAAAGAAACGTGTGTTACAGGGAGAAAAAGAGAGAAGCTTGAGAGCACAGACGTGACCGTAAAAATGAGCAGTTTAAACCAGGATAATACTGGGGTTTTTCAATTATGTGTACAGTTTAGTGCATATGCAAGTAATCAATAATATATCTGGGATTCGTAGAGCACTATGATATAGTATTACAGGAAGTTTACCTGAACAAATGTTCTATTACATGACCTTGAATGGCAGAAAATTTGGTTTGACTTTCTTATTCCAAAACCAGATTGATCTGCATCCTGACAGTCTCTGCCACTGTGGGCATATTAAAATAAAGTAAGGGCAGTGCAATCATGGTACTGACACTAAGGATTCTCTATATATATCCTCAATCTGTGCATTATATATTTTTATATATACATATAACTTATTTTCTCTTACTACCACACTCGTAGTTAGACTACTGTCCAAACCAGTATTTGCATTTGCTCCCTCATAACCAGAGTACATACTTAATTTAATGCAGTAACTATATATACATACCCCCTGTACTTGCATCTATACTTGTAGTTAGCACAGTTGTAGAACACCTGAGCACATGAAAAATAAACCTGAAACCTCAGCTTGATGTAATGCTGCATCAAATGATACTGCATTTATCAATGCTGACTTGGATTAATAATCCATCAGATGTCTTTCCACCCTTTCTTGCACCCCTGCTCTGGGCTGCATTTATAAAGAATCTCAGAGTAAATCCTTGTAAATAACTGATTAGTAGGCAGTTTCCCTGCAGCAAATGCAAGTCTCAGACACCACTTGTCAAAGAGCTGGGCTGATCTAGAAACAGTAGTCCTGTAGTATGGTAATGGTGCTAATGCTAAGACTAGGTAGGGTCTCTTCTGAGCACGCTCTCTTGCTTTCCACAGCAGTTTGTTTTCCCCAAGGCATGTGGGCAGTCAACACACACACACACACACACACGACAGGTAATTAGGAGGGTTGGGTACTTAACTGTCGTAGATGACTGTGGTGAGTGTCTAGAGGGCAATTTTTAACACACAAGACTAAATACTCCAAAACAACCCAGTGAAAGTACACTTCTGATTGGATTTGTATAAAATGGATTTCACTTCTGAAATGGATTTTTTGACTGAAAAACATGTTAACTACATTATTAAAGAAGAAATAACGTAATGGTTGAAGTAATGCTTGATGTAGAGAAAAAAATGTAGGCCAAAAAGAGATTTATAGAGATTTTTTATTTATTATCTGAATTTATGGATATTTTTACAGTAGAAAAGTCCAGAATTTATCTACACCTAAAGAGGCTCCCCTGCCTATGGTGATCTTAAACCATAAAACAAACTCTGTAAAGCAAAACCCCCAGCTCAAAGACACCTTAGAAATAAAGGTCCTAACCAAATGTTTCTCCTCTAACACATACGTAAGACACACACACAGAGCTAAAATTCCCCAGTAGCTCACTTAGCAAGGATGGAGAAGGTAACTGGAGCCCACCTCCCCCTACAGAGAGCCTGTAGACCTCCCCCCACCCTTCCCCCTCCCAGCACAGCTGCTTTTAAAGGGATTTAGTTAGCGAAACAACACCTCTTCAAAAGAGCAGTGGACACATTAGAGAGTAATTAGGTGGCTTGCCCTGAGGCTCTGGGTCTCCATGCGTACAAGGGAACCCTCTGGCCGCATCCCCAGAGAATGCAGGTGGGGGCAGGAGAGCTCCTACACTCATGCCTCACACCTGCAGTAAATACATCAGCCAACTCAGAGGGATGGTGGGGGTCAGCAGCAATACTTCAGAGAGAGGTCGCTGCAGGCTTTATACCCACCTCACACATTGGTGTTTACATATTTACTTGTATATTAATTCATTATGGTTCACTCTTTAATAACTTCGTCACTCTCTCAAAGCATTACTGACAACCCTGTGCATTTTGCTTAGCTGAGGCAGGCCCACCTTTAATTTCAAGAATCACTTGCAACTCAGTTAATGTACTTGTGTCATACATAGGTTTTATAAGTATGGAAGTGTTCCAGATAATATTAGGAACACAAATCCAATTTAAAACAAAATTCTTTAGCCTGACCTATCAACAGTTTACTCAACAGTATATTTTATAAATTTTCTTCATTGTACAATAAAGAAAATTAATAAAATATAATGTTATAATAAATCTAAAAAGTATTATAATATAAGCACAATATATATGGTTTATATATATATAAATCATGATATAAACCATGATCTAAAATATTATATAGATCTAAAATATCAAATATATATATTTCAGCTGCTGAAATTCATACTAGTAGTAATTCAACAGATTTTTAAAAAATGAATATTTTATTATCTCTAGAGAAAATGTCTCAGCATAACACACCTTCCTCTTCCTGTGGTCTTATAGTAGTCAACAAACGGATCACTCCAAGAACTTAATCAATCACACTCTCACCTTCCTCACAGGTGAAAAAGTGCCAGGTGATGCTCAGGTGTGCTGCTGCTGAGTGAGAGGGGAGTGGGAGGGAAACCTCTGATCACCTTAAGATACAGATACACATGTTAAGCATAGCCTGACTACTACCCCCCACCCCCCGCCCCGCCAACCGTAACCCAATTAGGTGAGCAACACTATCAAATTCCGAGCCAAAAGGAAAAAAGGGGGGAGTTTTAAGCCACCAGTGCAAGGGCCACTGATCAAACACAGCAGGGATTGGCAGAAGGCAGCAAGTAAGCCATTCAGAGATGGAGTCTTTGCAAAACTGGCAAGGTGATTGGTCAGTGATTGGAGAGGTGTGTCATCATGAGTCAGTGTGAGTGTAGCCCCAGGGGAAGTTAGAAATTAAGAAGGACAGGACGATGAGCAAATTCTCGCGACCTGGAACTCCTTGATGCCAAAGGTCAGGGGAGATCAGGTGAGGATGGTTCAGGAGCCACAGACCTGAGGCAAAAAGCCATGGCCCAGTAACCTTGGGGAGACCTGCGGAGGTCACTGTTAATTAGCTTCCATTCATATTAACAAATGTCCAGTTAGGTTGATGTTCTGAGAAATTATCACTACTGTACACACAAAAAGGCAAATGATCTATGCATTTACACAGGATCTGTCCAAACCCATCTGACTGTAAAACACACCTCTTGCCTGACTTCGCTTGCACAAATGTCTACAGAGCCTGTGTGAGTAAGTCCACAAAACTTTCAAGAGACAGCTTCTGACAGGACTGGAAGTGACAGGGGTGGGGTCTTCTGAGAACATCCAACTGGCGCAGTACAGTAAAATCTGCCAGGTGGCATCAATTGTGGAGAACACGTTTGACAGCTCAAATGGTTCATTATCACTATTTAAGAGGCAAAAACCACAAGACGAGAAGCGGTGAGACTCCGATTCTGTCCTGCGGAGTTTACCTAATGCTCTTCTCCCCTGGGAAACACCTGTCAGGATACCTGAGAGGCACCGCGGGCGATTCCTGCACCGCTTGAGATCACTAATTCAGATTGAAGACTATATAACTACACATTGTGTGGACGATTCAGGTGAAGCTACTGAATGGCAGGCAGTTTCTATGTACGGTCATCAGATGTCATGGTACACAGAGAGGTGGGCAGGGCGGGGGTGGGGGCTCACCACAGGGGACTTGGTAAAACATTCGTTTGTTATCCTCTTTTAAACTGTAGTCAAATTGCAGCTCTTTTCAGGACAAGCCACTTTTGTGTGCCGTCCGCAGCTATGAAACTCACCAGTGTTAATTCAATGGGTTCATGACCATGGGGCAAAGGGTTGCAGGTTGTCCTTCCTGCAATTAGCTTTCATGGTTAGCTTAGCAGAACTAATGCTCCTCAGGTTACTCTAGTCCGTGGCTGGAGGCGAGCTCAGAACTGAGACCTCGTATCAATTACTTGCTGAATTATGAGGCCCTTATTGGTAAATCCCCTCTGAGCAGCATCCAGCACCTCTGTTATGTACTCGTGCACAGCCACAAATCTGGTGTTGGCAACATCAGGTGTCCCAGAGGTCTTCCCCAGGACCAGTTGCTCCTGGGTTAAATAATCATATTTGTGAGAAAAAAAAATTAAAGTTTTTTTTTTTTGTATTGTACACTAATAAGCAGCAGGTGCTTGCTTACAGCTAATAGCTCACAAGCCGATGAGCACCAGCCACACAGTGGTTAGGTTACATGACCATATCAGTTGGATTTATCCTTTAAAAAGGTGGATAGCTAATTATTGCATAATGTTAGCTGTCATTTATCAAGCATTTCGAGCTGCGATCCACAACCAGCTACTCCATAACTATATGACTAAAGAAGTCTGATAAATATAAGCCTTTATTTCCAGAAAACCTACACATTAAAAGACCTGGGCTGTTACCATCCTTTTGTTGTTTTCATTCAAGCTCTTTTCATTTATCTCCTCCACCCTTGTTCTTCGATATCGTAAAACAGAAATCCCCTTCCATTTCTCTTTTTCTTTCCTACATGGCTTGTGGCATGTGTGGGATTTTAACACTTTTTAGGTCAGGACAGAAATGATCTCATAGAACCTTTCAGTGGAACAGGAAGAAACATTCCGGTTCCTTTTGTAGGAT
Source organism: Sternarchorhynchus goeldii (assembly GCA_028565775.1). NCBI lineage: Eukaryota > Metazoa > Chordata > Actinopteri > Gymnotiformes > Apteronotidae > Sternarchorhynchus > Sternarchorhynchus goeldii. The sequence continues at coordinate 9,689,559 of JAOXYF010000012.1, forward strand.
CTGAAGAAGGAGAGGATGACCTCATAGTTCTAAAGTGACACTGCAGGGCCTAGTACCTTGGAGCAGTTCTCACGATTTACTTTCTGATTGTATTGCAGTCTGAAGTACGAAAAATGCCCGTCCTACTTTCTTGGTCTGTTCTTTCCTGGCCCTTCCTTTCCCATCTAAAAAATGAGAAATCAGCCATGGAGCTCCACCTGACCCCTTTATGAAGACAAGATAACGCCTATGTTACTGCCAAGATCATACACTGCACTGGGTTATGGATTAACAGGAAAACCATCTCCAGCTTGTAACAACAAGAGTGACACCATATTCATTAAAAAGAGATTTGCCAAAGTTCTACAAAACAGACAGGCTACCACAGGCTGGCTTTCACTGCTCAAAACACTATACATATCTGTACATGTTCCATGCTGAGGTTCATGATCTGACAAATAAAAAAAAACAAAACCCAAAAAATTTGTTTTTAGGATTTTAGACATAATATGGAAAGAGCTATACTTACATCTCATCATGCATACATCATATATCAGGAGTCAAAGCAAGAGAGTGGTTTAGAGAATGTTAAACTGCAGACATTAAAATCCCCTTCACTGTACTGTCCATCAAACTGTTCCGATGGTGATGATCTGTAATTACTGTCCCTTTCTCTGTCTCTTTCCATCTTTTTGGCCATTAGCGTGGCTCTTGGGAAGCATAATGGTGATGTTGGACAGACACATGCCTTCTGCCATAACAATTTGTGCATCATATAGCTAGCACTTCTGTTTTTTGAAGTCTATGTTAGTACATGTTCCTAATGTGGAAGAAAACATCACCAGGCATGACATAGACCTCCTCAAGAAACTCCTTTCAGCATAAACAGAGAGGCACCAACCTGCTACTCTGAGTGATTTCAGCAATAACAGCAATCATTAATGCACTACTGCAAAATGAGATGGTTAAAAAGTGCTGGCCCTGGAGAACACTTCCCTGAATTTTTATGCATATAATTTTGTTTGACCCAAGACAAAATAACAGAAAATCTGGATATGCATTCACAACGATGTCCACTTATCAGGCCTCAAACGATGGATCAACCCTTACAGCGTAACTGTTTAACTTTGAGCAGATACAACAAACTACACATATACGTGAAACATTTTTTGCAGATAACTGAATAAATCTCATAATCTGTTTCTGCTTTCACAACACTGATATTCTTTGTTAACTCACCAAAAAGGGTCATAACATTCCAGGAGAAAATATGTGATATCTTTGAGACAATGAACTTTTTTGGTTTTGTTGTTTCTTCTCATGGTCCCAACAGAAATAATTGTTTAAAATGTTTAAAACTCTTAGTGCACTGAGAGCAACATTATAAATGTTATAAAGGTTTCTTTTGACACTAACTGAATCTACTCAATCACTTGCCATCAGGTGTATTTTGATCATGTGATTTCCATCAGGGAAACACCAATCACATTCTGTGATTGACACATTATACATGGAGTGTGCAGGGAGTGTGCATAAAATTTCACTCTATTCACTTTATCTACATAAGTCATTACTTAAAGGCACCTGATGTAAAATTCATTCTGACAAAAATTCTTTAATATCACATTTATGTCACCTTTACCTCAGTAAATAAATGGTATTCTCATAGAAAACTGACAAAAATAATCTGTGACTGTCAAAATAGGGAAACCACAAAAATCAGGAGTTTATTCAGGTTCCCTGTGCTGAGACAGAACCGCTGTTACAGAAAGAAGCAGAACACTTCCTCTCACACTGAACTGAACAAAATGACTTCTTGCTTTCCTGTTGTCCTCTCTCACTTATACAGGAAAATGATATGGCTAAAACACTGAAACCCACAAGCAGAGGTGATATGGTCCAAAATGTAAAAGCTCTTCCATCACCGCTGGTATAACCCATCTGATTTCACTCATTAATTCTACTGATATCATACCCAGTTGATTTCATTAATTAATTTACTTCATTCATTAACTTAACTAATTAGCCCAGGGAAGAGTCTGTTCTTTTTGAAGATGAATAAAATACCTTTTGTCCACAAATATTTTAATGTCGAGTGTAGCATTCACTCCCTAGGTCAAAGGTCAGACTGATGAAATGATTGACCTTTCATCGAATGCTTTTCGCACAAAACGAATGTTGTTGATTTTAAGCTTGCCTAAATGCATCACATCGAAAGCTCGGGATCCACTGCGATTCCAATAACATTATATGCAGTTTTTGAAAACAAACTGATATCTCTGGTCCAGATCAATAAGGCAGACACATGGTCAGATGAAACGAGCAGAAATGACTGGTTATGAAAAATGCAGGTCAGTGATCTGCCCTTGTCTTCATCACAGAACAGTTCTGAAGTCATGGCGTGCTGTCTCACTGATCTGGATACAGATCTTTTTTCAGTTCCAGAGTTTAGCACATTTATCTAGTATTTTATTCACTCAGAATGCCTGGTCCACAGAGAGAACAAGGGGCCTAATTTATTACCTAGTGCTCTCTGTTATTACTGAGGGACCTAGCCTTTGGCAAGGCCATTTGTTGGGTGGTGTGTGACAGGTGGTGCTGTGTGTCTTCTGGCCTGTGGAGCCAGAACTGCTTTTAAGGTATTGATCTCTATACATCCCTCCCAATGATGTGATGCATGTCACATTCCAAAACATCATAACGTTCCACAGTGCACGTCTGTGACTAATGAACCTGCTGGGAAGATGGATGTTGGTTGCTGTATTTTTCTTGTTTCGTACAAATGTCTGGAAAAAGTAAAGATTATGTCCAACACATTGCTAAACAAAATAAAATTGAGTTAATTAATAATAATAATAATAATAATAATAATAATAATAATAATAATAATTTTTTGTCATGCTGCTCAAAAGTACTTTACAAAGCACATGTGTTTGAGCCAAGACTGGTGTGTGAATCAGGTGCAGGATGTCAATGTTTTAGGACTGAGAGCTTCTACCAGTCCTACCAGAACAGGCCTGCTCCTGAAAAGGCTAATTACTGAAGTGCTATCATTGTTTAGGTTAGCATTAGAGTCTAAATAAACTGGGTGCTTACCAAACCAAATCTAAACTTTTACTTTGTTTTATTATCTGTTATTTTAAAATAAAGAGCATGATGTACACAGGACAATTGACCTCCTTTAAAGAGGTTTTGCCTGATGAGGTTATAGTTGTTAGTTGCTTGACCTGTTTACCAGGCTGGTAATCACAGGGTAGTGCATTCACACAGGTCCAGTGACTGCTTTGTGAAATGCTGCTTCAAATTAACGACTCCCTCTTCATGAGCCACAATAAAAAGAATGTGATCAAAAAATGAATTCAGAAATAAAGTGGGGGAAAAGAAAAAAAGGAGGAAGAGTGTGGTTGGCAGAGGTAAAGAGGAAGAGACATTTGAAGGCAGCCCCTGTCCTGGTGAATAGGACCATGAAAGGGGCTTTCAACAACAGCCGCAAAATGAGCTTCATAAACGACCCCTGAGCACCCCCATCCGGCTCTCTACTGCTCACTAATGCACCATCCTCGAGAGAGAGAGAGAGAGAGAGAGAGAGAGAGAGAGAAAGAATGAAATAGAGTAAGAGAGGGGAAGGGAGAACAGTGAAAGAGTGTGAAAGAGAGAAAGAGCGAGAGAGAGAGAGAGAGAGAAAGAATGAGAGTGAAAAAGCGAGAGAGTGAGTGAGAGAGAGAAAGAGAGAGACTGGTGGTGAGGAACACAAAGGATCTGAACAGTAGGACTCATTCACTCCAATAATTGGCAGAGTGGCTTCATTTCACAGGCTGATTTCCTGCCTCTTGTCCTCCAAAGGTTTTAACAAGTTTGATGCTTTTAATAGAGCTTTGAGGGCCAGCTATTCTTCCCTGAGCTCCTGCTCTCTTTTCACTCATTCCCTCCTTCTCGCTCTGCTATTCTGCAGCCTCTTTTTTAATGCAGTATTAACCATATTCTGTCCTTTTCTCTTCTTTGTAAACGCGAGCAAAAAAAAAGAGAGAAAGAAATAAAGAAAGCTCAGCTCCTTTAATCATTCGTTCCTGGATAAGGCTTCTAAACAAGTAAACAAGTTCAGCCATTTCCTTCACACAATAGCTGACCTCCAAAAGAGAGTGAGAGAAAAGGTGGAGGGAAGACAAAATGTAGTCACATCTGTATCTAAAAGCTTCCTCTGAATGTTTTGTTGCCTTTAATGAAATGGCAGTGGTGTGGATGGGCAGGAGTGCCAGCAGGAGAATAGCTCATCATCTTTCTTCAAGCCAGTGCTAGATGGATCAGAAGAAGGCGCAAAAAGCCTACCCAAAGGCTACCCAAACCACCGCGTTTCCCACAATGCCACTCCGACGAGCAAGTAAAATATAGATGTTTCCCTCTGAAAGGGAAGGGTATTGTAATCGCGCATTACTTTGCCCATCACTCCCCTTAACCTTTTAATAAATCCATTTAGTAGGAAGAGAGATGGGTAACCATGGTGTCGATGAGACCAACTGCTTACGCTGAGATGTGTCATGCTGGTAGAAATGCGGCGGTCCTGATTGGTCATTAACCAACCATTTATTATACATACATCAGCTTGGATGTATGAGTCTTTGGGTGTAATGGATGCACTACAAATACTTTAACAGAGTTGTTGCAAGTGTGATTCTAATCTTAATTAAGATATGTCAATAAATATATATATTTTCTAAAAGTGCTAACGTATTTCAACGTGTCATCTGTTTTCACTGTAATCTGTTGGGGATGATAAAAGTCTAGCACATTTACAGCAGATACATAATTTGTCTGTGTACACACCCACTATAAACACTGTGCTATTTGTTGTGAAATCTTCCCATTGTGTAATTTCAGTATTTATGAATGTGTCTGTTGTTCAAGCGAGTCCCAAAGCTTTAAACAGAATTTTATAGAGGTTAGCAATGCTCTCAGATTACCAGCTATTACTGAGCCAATTTCAGCACACAACACCATTATATTATAATCTTATTATTACTTTACAGTGGAATATAATAAGAACGACAAGCCAAAAGGGCTTTAAAGCATAACAAAGGGTTAGAATATTCTGACTTCTGAAATATCATAGAAACTTGTTTAGTTTAAAAAAAAAATGTAATCATTGACATACTTAGATCCTCCCCCAAAGTACCTGCAGTCTTCAGGCCTCTGCTGCATCTGCCAAACGGACCAACTTTTACCATGTTTGAAAGGTCATGACCTGGAACAGAACCAGTGTCGATAATATCACTGGTGGGCATATGCAGAGGCAGTGGGTTACCTGCTGACTGTCGTGAACACCAAAGTAACCCGTGTCCTGTGACAAAGTCGGCAGCCTCCTTTTCATATGACATTCGAACAAACTGCAAAGACAAAGAGAGCATCCCTTCTGTCCAGTGTCGTCGCCGTGGTTCAAGTGCCCATTGCCGGTAGGGTCAAGGCGGTGACCTCTGACCTTTGCTCTGGAGAGTAGCCAAGAGTGATCATTCGGCCCATGCCAGGTCAGGGTCATGCTCCCAAGGTTACGAAAAGGTCATGAGGGGGTCATTGATTTGGAGAGGAAGTGGGAGGTACGAGATCCTTTCTCACCTGGATGAATCTCACATCTCATGTGACCTGAGTACCTTTAAACAAGCTTCATAATGCACAGCAAATTTAAATGAATAAATGTGAACACATACATGCATAAAAACATGAATCAAGTAAATTCACATGTTGAGAAATAAGATGCTGTAAATGAGAAATTCCTTCAGTGTGCGTCAGGAGTTACGCCTGACATAGCAGACGACTGTGGCTCGGGGGAGCCGAGGGGGCGTGGCAGGATGCTGATGACCCTATTTTAGCTCAATATCCTGTCCAACTTCCCCTTGTGAACAGAGCCAGCCTTGATCCGAACTCCGCCTGGTGGAATTCTGTCCCGGATCAGGTTGCAGCTTTGCTTGCTGTGTTGCGTTCAGGTCTGATCTCAGGTGACACATCGTCCATGCCGCCTCCCCCACCAGCACCACCCTCCAGCACGACCCCACAGAGTCGCCTTTGTCCCTGGGCTCACCCGGCCAGAGCTCCAGCCGTGCTTCCCCTCCCCTGGTTGTCAAGCCCCAGACACCACACACACTAGTCAAGCCCAAAGACCCTGCTGATGGACAGGCTGAATTCCTCTCATCACACAACAAACAGACTTGCTCTCAGATCATCCTAATAAAACGGACTGCACACTTACGGATAGGAGTCCTTTGGAACGGAACGTGGCCTTCATAAGATAAGTCATGTGTGTCATGGCAAGAAAAACAAATAGGCAATTGTTTATAATGAAAATTGATCCCAAATGCCTTCCATAATCATCAAAGTTTGTTGCATTTTAAAATTGTTTTTAATATAGGAGTACATCAACATCGTTTCCTTTCTACGTGTAGGGCATGCTGTCATTTAGTATATAAAATTACTGTAAAAATACTAGCTTATAAACAGAATAACATATTTTACTATAGAAAATACAATAATACAGGTACCCAAATTTACCAGATGCAAATTTTAGTAGTTTGCCCACTGTAAACAACACTAGGAGTCTTTTCAAAACATATTCAAACAAAGAGGAATTCAAGCAATCCAGGGTGTGGTTAAAGCCAGGACATTTCAGGGAAGCTCACCGTTCATTCTATCCACTATTTTACACAAATGTATATAAAAAACCACCTAGACTATTTTAACCATGTAACAGTCAAATTTCAGAATATTTCTAGGTGAATTCAAATGCAAAGATATTTCTGTTCTGTGGTGAACTGAAGTCAAGGTTTTATGTGGGTTTCAAGGACCAAAAAAAAAAAAAACGTAACAGGCAGAATTAGCACTCTGAGAACCAAAAGTTCAAACTCACGCAACCCTAAATGAGCACATATGGCTTAACATATTATTAGAAAGTGCAGAAGGTAATGTATTTAAATGGTTCAAGTAGTAAAATAAACTGTGACCATAATAAACTGATTGCCATCACTAACTCTGACTTACAGTCATTTCTGACCATTACAATATCACATATTTTCTACATTATCTTTTATATATATCACCATCGGGCCGTGTAAACAGCAACGTTTTTTTTTACACCTTTAAAATGTTAAACCACCAATCCAGATCCTTACACTATCCACAATAAAAAACAATACAAATAAAACCAGTCACAATCATCAACGGCTCTGCATTGCCCTTCACTAATACGTTCAATTAGTGTTAAGCATTAATGTTTATACTGCCATGAATTCTCCTTCTAGGGCAAATTCATAAACTGCCATAGGGATTAAACAAATTTTGAGTACAAAATAATGCCGTTTTGGCCTGAGAGATGAGATGAGTGTATAAGGGCCTTGCCCTCTGAGTTAGCTTCAGACAGGTTAATGCTATGACTGTTCTACAAAAAAGCAACGGCATGCATAATAAATGTTAGCTGTTAGCACTGATATTAATGGAAAACAGCAGATAGAAAACAAACTTCGAAATGGATTTATACATAAATCTGACTACGTAATTCTATTAATCAGGTTAAAGAAAATGCTATTGCTTAATGAATTGATGTTGCATATGGTTGATGAGCATTACCTTGACTTTTACACATGTGAAGGAGGCATCTTTTGATATACCCCCTACTCCTGGTTCTCATGTTAGATACACTACTGCTCAGATAATGGAAGCAAAGCCACCACAATAATGTAGCATTTAAGCTAACTGCAACACTGTGAGATTTATACTTAGCTCAAATTTTGCATCTATCTACTCCAGATATGGTTTGATGCAATAAACCAATTAGCAAATGAAGGTTTGCTACATTTATCTTAGGAAATCTCAATGTTTGTCCTATTTTTCTGCATATCTGACATTTCTATTCAGTACACAAGGGTTCTTCAAGTAGCAATGAAGACACAACATTTAGCCTTTACAAAACAAATAAGGTTGGCTCATTGCTTACCATTGGCTAAGCTCATGTATTTGATAAAAACCCTTTGAATGAGATTTTTCAGTGCAATGCAGATACTTTGTTTAAAATGTCCATATGCCAGTAGAGAAAATATGCAGCCTGCCATTTTACATGTTCATCTACCTCCTATTGATTGTTCTTACGGAAGTTCATGACTGTGTCATAGTGCATCATAGTGTCCTTTATGCTGCTCAGCACAGTGGTGTTTCTGTGTGATGTTCTACATGTGCTGTGCTGTTCCCACCCTGATGTTCTACATGTTCTGAATGCTCCCATGTGCCTAAATTGTCTCCATTTTAGATAGCCTTACTTGGCATACAGGCAATAAAGGTGTCATTGAGCATGTGTCCCGTTTCAAAAGAGTCTAATAAAAAAAAGCACATTAAATATCCTGAAAGTCCAAATCTCCTACACCTTAACCATGCACAGGCCACAGCTCTCCAACCCTGTTATACAGCCACAGGCCATAATTCTGCAACCATTAGTGGCACCAAAAAGGGCAATGTTTTTGTGCATCTCACCCCAGAGTCCACATTCATCCAATGTTCTTCAAATCAGTTCAGTGACACAAATGCTGATTAATTAGAAACATGAGACTTGTCATTCAAAATAAAAGACAATGAACCATGCTAATGATCGTCCCATAATGCATGTATGAATGGGACTGTGGACAAGTACAGCAGTGATGCACTTGTTGCCTAGGTTGTGTTGTTCCACCATTGCTCTGGGACTTTTTGGTATGACAATGCAGAGGGTCACAAATGGATTTAGCGTTCACGACATGTCGAGAGGGGCCATCACTGTTTAGCTGAGTGTGTAATTACTACCATGATTAATACCTGCTGTTTACGTGGAATTGCCTTGGAGGGAGACGTATGACTGTAAACCATGCGGACATCCTAAAAGGCACTCTCAGTCTGAGGTATATAAAATATCATCGTCATTTTTGCAAGACACAAATAGCCATCCCACCCAACAAACAAATGTTTAAAAAAATAATAAAATATGTAAAAAAGAGAATATGACACTGATCACTCTGAATGTATTATATTGAATGGCCAAAACCTGAATTCATTTGTGTCAATTTACTATTGGAAAAGTCATTAATAAACTTCAATTGAATTGGTGGTTTTAAATGGAGAATTGGCTAACATCTCTTAGCTGAGAACAAGTTTTCAAAGTATCATCCCATAACAGGCTGTTCTTTCCATGGAGCTACCCTATTAGCTGAAAAATCTTTATTAGTTACTGATATAAATTGCAGTAAATTGTCTATGGTCGACAGTGCCTTGTCATGTTTCTAGATCTCTCTGTCTCTGTCTCTAGATGCTAAGAGTGATGGTGTGGATGCTGTTGGCAGGTATCTTGGCATCTTGGTTCTCTCCATTGATGCGAAACATCACAAGTGTGTTGGAGGGGATGGTGGCTGTGCCTGACAGTGGTTTTCCCAACCAGCCCTGCTCTCCACGCTTATACATCTTCACCAGTACCTGCAGAGCAGAAACACAGAAATACAGGTCGGCCACAGTGGAGAAACTCAGTAAGAACATTCATGGATGAATTTCCAGACACTGCTTAAAGGTGACCTGTGCTCACGAGTTCTGGGTAGTGACTGAAAGAATGAGATCGTGGACACAAGCAGCTGAAATGAGTTTTCTCCGCAGGAGGCCGGACTCTCCCTTAGAGAGGGTGAGGAGCTCTGTAATCTTGTAGAGACTCAGAGTAGAGCCACTGAGGTGATTCGGGTATCTGCTCCAGGTGCCACCTGGATGCCTCCCTAAGGAGGTGTTCCAGGCCTGTCCAACTGGGAGGAGACCCTGGGCAACACCCAGGGCATGTTGGAAAGATTATATCTCTCAAAAGTCCTGGGAGTACCTCGGTATCCTCCCTGAAGAGGAGAGGGAGTTATGGGCCTCTTTGCTTAGGCTGTGCCCCTGAGATGCCAAGCCCAAATATTTCATTCTTGCTCAATCACCACTTCTACAAACCAGCCAGAATTACATGCAACTTCTTAGTTGTCTTTCAAGCCATGTCAAAATTGCTTTTTTTTAAGTGGTATCAACTTCTTTCTTCAAGCTATTATGTACATAACATCCATTGTGTTTCTTTTTTTAATGGAAACAGGATTTAATATACTCTGACTGAAATATATTAGACCAAAAATTTTCAATATTTCAATATTATTCAATATTTCAATATGCATAATTTACAGTGCATATCACTGTCTGAAAATTCTATTCTTTCTTTCTATTCATCTATCTCTACTTTTCTCTAACCACTAATATTGTGTATGTATGTCCCCCTCATGCCATCAGAACAGCTCTGATCCACCAAGGCATGGACTCCACAAGACCTATGAAAGTTTCCTGTGGTATCTGGCACCAATACGTGGGCAGATCCTTTAAGTCCTGTAAGTTCGATAACAGGGCCTCCATGGATCATGGATCAGTCAAGACCTTGAAGTCTTTGACATAGTTTTCAAACCTTAATGATTTTTGCAGTGTGGAAGGGTGAAACATGTTGCTCAAAAAGGCCAATAATGTAGGCAGTATGTGTGCTCCATTCATTAAGATTTCCTGCAACGCCACTGTAGAGCCTGTTCTGATTAAGTACATATTTATTGTATGTCAAAACAGCAACTCTGATTTGTCATGGGTGAAGACTTAAAAAGGAAGAAAAAAAACACAAGTCTCCAACTGATGAGTTTAAAGAAACTAACGAAACATCCACATGAATGCCAGAACCCAAGACTTCCCAGCAGAACACTGCCTAGGGCATCACATGGCTTCTCCTGGTTTGCCTTTCTTTCCCATAGTGAATCTTGGTGGCATCTCTTCCCCAACAAAGCGACGCTGATGCAACCAAGTATCCACAACATGTGATGCATGATTCGTCAGTGCAGGCCACCTTCTTCTGTTGCTCCATGGACAAGTGATGATGGTCACTTTCCCATTGTAAGTGACTTCAGTGGCGGACAGAACACTCCAATTGGTTTTGTTGTTACTGGTTCACCCTCATTGGATATTAACCACTGCATAATGGGAATACCCATCAAGACAATATTAGGAAGTGTTATGGTTTTATTGTGTATATATATATATATATATATATGAGAGAGAGAATTTTGCACAAGCAAAGTTATAGCAGGTAAAACAAGTTTGACTAACATTTAATTTGCTAACTTCAACTTCATTAACAGAAGTTAATGAACATAAATTGATTTCACTTCCTAGAACATCAGAAGTACTTTGCTTGTAAACACCGAAATAGCTGAAACTGAAAAACACTGAAATTAACTTAAGTACAATATTTCGTATCTTAAGGTCATTGTAAATTATTCCAAGCAAAAGGTGCTGAAAATCTAAAAGCTTTGTTTCCCAATTCACAAGGGATGTTAAATTGTAAAACCTCACAAGAATAAAAACTATCATTTCCATTGCAGTCAGGGACATACCAATGAGTTGACAAGTGCCTAAAGAAGACCGATTCACATTTGGGAGTAATATACAGTGGTACTAGAACCTGAATTTGTAATAAACCTCAGAGCCCTTTTTTTGCTGAAGGTGTATCTACAATTCATTGTTTGTGCATGTGTGTGTGCATGTGAGTGAGAGTGTGTATGTGTTTTGAAAATCAGCTTACATGTAGGCTAACACCTTTACCAATTTTGTGTTTGTTTTAGCAACAAATTTCAGCATAATCTATCAGATTAAAATGTCTACTATTAAAAACATACATTCAGTCAGGTGTGTCCAAACTTTTGACTGGTACTATAGATACACACACACACAGTGTGTACTTCACTATCTATAAATATGATTGACAGGCAGGCATGCAAGCAGGCAGACAGACAGCTAGACAGACAGACAGATAGATAAATAGACAAACTGTGCAGTTTGCATTAAAGAAAAAAAGCTTTTCCCTTGTTAAGCATTGTTAAGCATTGCTGTAGAATATACAAATGACCGAGAGTCTATCCGCAACTTTAGTTTTTCATTACTCTCCTTTAGACACAGAGAGAACTTCTGGTACAGAAATGAGGGACAGGCTTGAAGATGACCCCTGGAGGCCAAAGAGGTTGTGACCCTGACTGAGACCTTGTGATATTGGTCTAGCCCTCTCCAGATACCCATGGCTTTCACCTTTGACCTTTCATAGTCCAAGCTGTTGCACACAGGTTGACCAGGAGGGCCACTGCTTGCCTTAGAGTATAAAGGCCACCTGTGCACCACTCATCAGAAGGAAATACTCAGGCTTTCATATGTGCTTATTAAAAACTGTACTCAAACTCAAGATGCTTTAAAACACACCAGGCTGTTAAGCTTGATGCCTTCCTCTTAACGTTAATAAAAATTCATAAAACCATACTTTGTTATATTGAAAAAAATATCTTCACACATTTGAATCACCAAAGTATATCTGTAATGATACACCTAGACACTGAGTGATTCTGAATACTGGCAGCACTCCCATCTACCATGAAAGGAAGAGAGAGGGTAGCTTTAAATATTAGCAGAGGACTGAAGATTAAACTCACATTTCTCTCTCTCTCTCTCCCTCTCTCTCTCCATCCAGCTTAACTAAGTGTGTGCTTAGCACTCCATTTCCCCTGCTTTACTGTGCTGGACAATAGCTGCTTTAATGAGATTTGTGTGGCCTGATAATTGAACTCTGTTCCATTTCAAAGGAATAATCGTAACACTTCTGCTTTTTGATGCACATTACATGAGGATTAAAGTGTACAACCCTGCTTTTTTTCCCCCCCACATGGCTTGTTTTTCTTTTGTCATCGCCATAGACAATTTTTCAATTATGATTTTTTCCTCCCTTGTATGAGAGAGCGGGTAAATTGGCAAAGGTGTTTTGCTAATGGTGGCAGCGGTCGGAGTTCAGCTCACTGGCCCTCGTCCGCCGTCTGGGTCATTGTGAGCGACCACTGAGGCTTTTATTACCACCACATCAAAAGGCAGATAAGCATTTGGAAGGGACGGGGGGGTGGGGGGGGGTGTCTTCCTGGTCTCTTTATGTGCCAGAGAATGTGTTCATCTTAATAGTGAAGAGGCATGTGTCGGTGTGTGTGTGTTTGCATGTGTGTAGAAGGTACGTTCAATTCTGAAGAGTCGCAGCTTCACAATATCAGCAGTCTTAAAAATGTGGCCCCTGCTTCATTCACAGCATCCGTATGCCATATCCCTTATTTACTAACCAAAATACCCATCACAATGTTCGTAACAACCTCAAACCTGCATTTCTGTCCTACACCACACATTTAATATTCCTCAATGACGGGGGGGTGGGGGGGGTGGGGGTGGAGAGTTGTGGTTTAGAGCTGGATCATTCAGTCTGCCTGCCTGCATCTCATGTTCCAGAGGTATCCGACACCTTGGAATGAATGAATCTTTATTAATTCTGGCATGCTTGAAACAATACACCCTTGAGCATCACTGCATAGACAGCAGACGTCTCGGCTGTTGGAAGCCAAGAGGGAAGAAATTAGTTGAATGGGAATATAGGATACTGACACAACAGTTATTTGTCTGCAATCAACAAAAACCTCAGGAAATCAGGACTGCAGCCTGACCACAGTACCAGACTTGTGATAGCAAGATATGGATGAAGTTCAAAGAGTCTCCTAATATATGCAGAGATTTACAGGTGGGGTGCTGTTGAAGAGGGGAGTTCACCTTCATTCGCTAAAAGCACATTTTAGAATGACAAGCACAGCACATAAGGAAGATATTCAAGATAACATCAAAATGATCAACATCACAAGTGTGTTATGTGCCAGTAGTCTTTGAGGCAAAAAATGGAAGAAAAACCCTAAATTGCTCTCATTCTTCTGTTTGATTTTAAGTGCGATCATGTAGGTAGGGGAAAGTCCTCTTATCCGAACTCATCTACCTGTCCACGTAAACAAACAAGAACAATCTGTCTGTTCAAGTCACTCACATTTTGAAAAGGAAAAGATCTGTAAATGGACTATACTGTTTCATGGCAAGATTTGCAACATGGCTCCACATGATTCAACTAAAAAAGCCAGTCTGACTGGGACAGGTTCTGTCTCAAACTTAAAAAAAAAAAAAAAAAAAAAAATCTCTGTTTTTGTCTTGTTCTTTGCAATGTAAAAATAATAATAAAAAAAAACCTTATTGTTTTAATAACTTGAGGTCATTTTTGTAAAACTAACGATAAACTGCTTATTTTCAAGAGGAACACCACGAGGTAGAAAATTAGCCATATGCACCAGGTGACCTTTTGGAATTAGAACATGAATACTATAGTAATAAAAGTTTTGAGGGTACACTTCCTGTCTCTATCCAGGTATGTCACCACAGCAGCCAGGTGTTAGAGCTGACTGAGTTACTGAGACATCATCAAAGATCAGATAATATAATCACCTCAGGCAACTTCCGTCTGAACTCAGATCAGCACAAAATATTAATAAAATAACCTCTCAGGTTTACAGTACATTACCTGTCCCGTCCTTCAGTATGAACTGGGGGGATGGCTCCTGTCTCAGCTGCCTGGATCTCAGAGCTCTTCATGCAGTCTGACATGAGGCTGTACTTGTTGAAGATAATTTATTTCATGTCCCATAAATCTTAACATGAAGGTTGCAAAAGGTAATCTTAAGAAGAGGTTCATCATTTTATGTAGTCAATACATTTCTGTATGTGTAAAATCCACGGTGACACTATGAAGACACACAGCTCTGACGGGTAAAATCTATAGTGTTATGTTTCATTCCAAGAGTGGTATTTTTATGAATACATTCGTCTATAAATCATCAAATAAATGCTTTTGTCATTTCTTGTGAAACCCTGTAACTCAAAGTGCAGACCAAAGAGCTTAGTAGCAAATCCTTAATTTGTGCAATTCCACCAGGTATACATGGCTGAATGACAGGATGAGGATGCCTTCATTAATCACACCAGGGATTTGAGTGAGAACTGTAGTTGAACCTTTAGAACTGTAGTTGAACCTTTAGAACTGTAGTTAAACCTTTAGAACTGTAGTTGAACCTTCAGCCGAGTTCTGAGGAGCATTTCAGTGCCAGGACAGTGCAACCTGAGAAGCTTTAATAAGGTCTGTGCTATTCTGTCGTTTACTAAAAGAACATGTGTAATATCTACTCCAGTATCAGATCTGGCTTGGATTAGGGTCCTAAGCAAATGTGTTAGGTTGTTTAAAAGTGAGGGTGGGGGGATTTCCAGAATGCTTTCTCAATACATCTAAACAACAACAACAACAACAAAAAACAGTTAGCCACAGAACTGAAAGGACTCTTCAAGTGAAATGTAAACACGATCCCAAGTCGACTGGATCAGGCATCTCCACTTTGGCATCAGATGAGCAGAGGAACGCACAGGGGACTTCTGTGTGGTCTGCTCAATATGGCTGCCAGGGATTTCTCAGTGAAGGAGACAAAAACGTCTCCTGTAACAGACGAAACCCAGGTCCCTGCCAATTTACCCACAGAAGATTTGATTCTGAGGAATCATAGATGTGTCTTAAGCAAGACACACTAGGGTGAATGTAATAGTATCAATGACTCCTTTAAAAGCAATTTGCATGCACCTTTTCCGTGGTCTTATTTATTAAATCATAAAGTCATTTTACTTCATGTGAAAGCAGGAAACAAGATGCCCTATTCAGCAACGACTATATAAATAGAATGTGCTCCAAAACATTGATGATCAAAATGGTGCCTGTCTACAAGGATAAAACATTTAACATCATCCAAAAAGGACAAGAGACCTGAGGGTCTTTTTAAAAAGATCAACTCTTGGGTAGAACCAATACTTTGCAATGTTATATGTCACGCGATATGGGGACTGATGCAATTTCTCTCCCTGTCACCTGCACAGTCTCTCTAACTTTATTCTAAAAGTAGGCGCAAGTGTTTTTTCTTGATGGCTGCCTCCAGTGTTTCCTTTAAACGGTGACATCTCCTCTCGACCGCGGCCTGACTGAAAGCAGCACTGCACTGTCTTCATTCCCCCGTGGGGAGAGAACTTTGGTTTGAGAACTCTGTCTGCGTTCACAGGTCCAGACCCCGAGGACATAGAACAGGATTCGCACAAAGGGCTGAGAGCTCAGTTACCTGCCCTGGCCCTGCACACCCTCACACTCTCCGAGTGCAGCAATGACCTCACCTTTCGCGTTTCAGCAGGCTAAGCCACCACCCTCCCCTCCTCTGTGCTCTAGTGGTTATAAATCCTTCCACTGGTCCCCACTTTCTCACCTCATACTCACCTGGGCCAAAGTGACACACTGCTGCATCAAAACACATATGGCTTTGTTAGTCATTCATTCAGATCCAGCCAGATAAGGGGACTATATGCTTTCTTCCATTCTGTCTGACTTTTTGTCCTATGCCTGTAGGGAGACAAGGTGCTTATGACTACGTGGGTTACAGATAGTGTGTTAAGCATGTTGTAACACACTCTGCACAAAGAAACAAATTTCTTTGCTACTTGAAACAACAGGTTTTGTAATGGTCTGATACTGCACAGCAAACTGTTTCGGCCACCTGAGCCCTAGACATGTTTAATTTGTCCTTCTTCTACTTACAATTAGCAGCACCAGATAACAAAGAAAACTAAGAAATATATAAAATACACATGAGGTCAGCAGGTGGAGTTAAATGAAACTGTTTTTAAGTGTTTTAAAGCCAAAGACAGATATTAATGTATATCAAAATGTTTATTTTCTCTGCAATGCCCTGGAATAAATCATACATAGTGCACATATGAGTAACTAGCAAGTTGATTATTACTTTGTCTAAGTTTTTTAAGCATGGCCTTTTTTAGGGGGAGGGGTGGGGTTTCGTAGGATGGCATGTGATCACCTGAAAGTCTGGCATGCATCTCAGTACCTTTTCAGTTCTGAATACTTGGGGCTCTATGCACTACGGAACCGTACCCAGGTACTAGAGAACATCAGCCAGACCTGGGGACATGACACAGGTACTGAGGGACTTTTAGATAGGCACTGGGGACCTTAGACAGGTATTGGGGACCGTAGACAGGTACTAGGGACATTAGCCAAGAATGGATGGCTGTTACCTAGAGCTATAGGTGCCATGTTTCAGATGAACTCGGAGTGGGTGTAAACCCACACCAGCTATCTCTTTGTTCTCTCATGTCTCAAACACACACAGACAGAAAGACACACCTCCAGCTCCCCTTAGACGCCTTGAGACAAAACGTGAAGTTTTATTTGTAGACAACGTGAGACATCAGCATATATCAAAGTGTTCAAATAGCACTTCATGGCAGAGAAAGTACCACTGTCAGACACTCTCAGGCATTTCTACGACTCCATGTGCAATTTTTCAGCATCTTGCTCGAACAGCCTGGCTGACCATGAGGAGCTGCTGTTCAAAATTCTGCGTGTCCTACATTTCCCTCCATTCATGCGTACTCTACGCACAGCCTCTGCGAAAGCTTAAAATATGAAGTCCACTTCTCAGACTGAACAGCTCCGGGCCTTTCGGCCTAAACTAAAGAGCTCAATTTATGGCTGATTTAATTTTGCCCTTCATAAACATTCCTAATAACATTAGTCCTGCTGCATACACTGACTGCCTCAGTCTTATTCCATTAACCGGCCAAATCAGGTTTAAAGACCATATTGATGCCGAGCATTATTAAGGGTGATTATCAAAACAACAGACAATGGGCCAAAGTGTGCACTAACTGGTTTATGTGTAATTTCACAGAGGCATAACAGATGGCAAAGGCAGTGAATTACAGCCTGCTGCTATGGAGAACTGGACTTCAACCATAATGTGGAAATGCAGCAGGCCACAGATAAGGGGGCCATAACAAAATGGCTTCCTTGTAATTGAGAAGGAGAATGAGAAACACAAGGAACAGGTGTGTCAGAAAGTGCATGAGATACTATAGAGAAAAGTCCAACAACAGATTTGGAGTCCTAGAGTGAGAGACACTCTTGAATCTTTAACAGTGATGATAATAATAATAGTAATACTACACCTACTACTACTAATAATAATAACAACAACAATAATAACAACAATAATAACAACAGCAACTAAAAAATAACTGTTATTTAAAAATACCTTAGTTAGGCTGCATCCTTCATGTTAGGATTTGTACATAGGTAATAAGAAAAATACCTCTTATTAAGAATAACAGTGCCAAAAAGAGCTCTAAATGTAAATATCACTCTGTTATGGCAGCAATGTCCATTATACTCCTTAACACAGTGTCAATGTCTGTTTGGCATGTGCTAGCAGTCATCAGACCTCTCAAACAGCACATTTGAAAGTGAAACCTGCAGAGAGACAATTGGGCAAACCCTGGAGATGCACAAACTTGACAAAAGCTCTTGATTCATTTCAACCCCACAGATGTATGACTTGCAAATTCTGAATTCATTATGCGGAGCAGCCAATCAGCGGCTCTGACTCACTGACAAATATGCAAATTTGTCCATTCCATCCACTTCACTTCTTTGATTCCAGCCAATTAAAGCAAATGCTTCTGCGCATGTATAATTAAGTGCCTCTGCTGCAGCGACTCGCCCGACTGGATAAATGAACACTTATTGATCTTACTTTAGTGTCTATTGGTAGCATGCAACACCAAAAGACTTCAAAACAAATGGCCATTTAGAAGCAAGGCCCTCCAAGCATGGCTAAGCCTGGAAGTCTGCTATAATTGATATTTACCACAAAAGCAGCAAAGACTTGGTGAGAAAGCTTTCAATTAGCAATCACAGCACTTAAACCTTTTAAAGTTACTCAATGCAGCCCATTCAGATGCACCTAATAACACAAAACAAAACCCAAATGAGGAGCAATCACAGAAAAGCCCTCCTTATTGATTAATAATCACTACTGCTTTTAAGACAGGGGAAAATACGAGATAAATAAATGTAAAAGATGTAAACAAAATGAAAAAGAAAGAAAGAAAGAAAAAAGCCTGGCGAAATTGCTCCACTTGAAACACTTGAAGGACAGATAAACACTTAAACAAAGGCAGGGCCATGGTGTCTCCTGAACAGGTGCCATCTGTTTATCTGCTTAGAGCGGTGGGCCCAGCCTGCGGCCATCTTGTTTTTAAACGCGGTCATAGCACCTTGTAAATCATCCTAACTGGATAATAGACACAGTAAGTAGTTCATTTTAAATTCAATGTGACTAATTCAGTTTGCAGCAGAGAGACTGCAGACAGAGCACAAGCAGAACCACGGGGTGTATATAAATGTACTTGTCCATTACAAAACCCTTGTTAGAAATTGCAAATAATCTCATTACTTTTTTTTAAAGCAAAAGTATTCAAATTCTGCACATCATATGATCTACATTATGGAAGCACTGCTAGGCATCCTTGACAAATTCACTTTTTGCGTAACAGAAATCATGAATATTATACTAATGTTTGTAATGTGAATCCTTGTCTTGTGCTTGAAACAAAATTGCGATAGGAAGGAGTATGTATACACACGTGTGGGTATGTCAACATCTCACACCAGCTCTTCATCTGCGTTATGGCCACTGCGAGTTCTTGGAACGCCGCTCTTTAACGAGGCCAATATCCCCAATGTTCAGTATGCACCTCTAATCAGAGTGTGGATGGAAGAGGCATCGTTGCCCGCTGAGTGAAATCCCTGTGAGTGTCTCCCATCTTCTCGTCTGCTACTTCAGGCCACTCCTCATGGGGAATTGCATATGTTTAACTATTTTTTTCTTTGCGTGATCCTGCTAAAGCCACTCTTCAGCCTAATTACTATAAAGCAGCTGTTATCTTCAAGAGCTAATTACAGAAATCTGTAAAAATGGTAATGTCAATTTTAGCTTTCATAGGGAGAACAAGAAACATTTTATGGTGGGAGGTTTTTTATAGGGATGTTTGAAGATGTATCTTTGTTGAAGGACCCTAAACTACGACTTGAACATAACTGTCACCAAGTTTCAAGTTTAAAGTAATTACATACATACATTAAGGATGTTTTGCTACAGAAACTACTAGTACTTTAATACATACTCAACCAAGTTCACTTATTTTAATGAGTACATACACACAGTATCTTAGTGTGTCACTAAGGCATGCTCAGATATTTTAAAATAACCAATCAAAAAAAAAAAAAGTATAAAGGTTTTTCCCTTCTCTTTTCTTGTATGCTATTCATTAGAAGCAATCTTTAGCATAGCCTTTGTGCTACTTGGCTCTTAGCAAGAATGCTGTCAGTTGTATGGGCATGCATCATTTGGCACTGGGCAATGCCAAATGGAATGCAAGTGACAGTCAAATTAACATTCTAGAGTCTATGACTGATTCCTTTATGGCATGTATCCTGAAATGTATCTGTGGCAACAGTGGAATGTTCACTTTGTACACAGCAACTCTAACCAAACGAACAACATGTTCACGTATGCTAATGCCCATGCATTAGCCAGGGAAAAATGCCAAAAGTTCTGCAGGGGTGGGCATTCCACTGCGGTGGACAAGAGGTGATAACAGATCAGTCTAGCCCATTACATCAAGCCTCTCACTGTACTTGCTGTGTTTGGAATAGCTTTTCAAAAGCCATCCTGTGACTTATCGTTTTGTGTGTGTGTGTATAAGTGCACATCTATGGTCTATCTAAGGAGTTTCTTTACCTATTCCAACCTCAAGCCTCTGTTCATTAATGTGGTCTCACACTGGAACTGAAAGCCCTACAGTGCAAAGCCAAACATCTATCTGTGAATCTTGTGTTGACCGAAGGACAGAAACTCAAGTTAACTCAGCTGTCGCCTTTAAGTTGACACATGATGAATTCACACTGGTCACAAGGTCCGGTCGAGCCTCATCCAAACCCGCTCCACACTCAGGAAATACTGGAAACCCAATAGAAGGTCATTAGGCTCAATGGAGAAAACAAGTTTAGGCAGTTTTCCGGCAAACGGTCAAATTTAGCTGAGTGTAATCTTGTCTCTGCACATACAGGCCGTTCTGTTGACATATGCTTTGAGAAATCACATGATTTGCTGCCATATCTGCCCTAGCAAGCTGTCAATTAAGCTGCAATCTCAGTAACAACATAAAGCAGTAGCTTACAAACACACACACACACACACACACACGCATGCAGAGACATACACACAGACATGAAAAACACACAAAAGCATACACACACACACAAACACACATAAACACACACCTTCTCCAAACACATGCGCACACCAAAGGGCTTGCAGAAAGTATGAAGCATAGGAGTAGACTGAGAAAAAGCTCTTTGGTTTTATCATGTTTGTGTCCTGCTCTGTGTCTCGCCAACATCCTGCTATCTTGCCATCAGCAGCAAAGCAGACCCAGATCACTGCTTTTACACCCCCATCAGATGAATCGGCCCTTCAAAGGCCAGCCATTAACAATTACTGCCATGTTTATCTTCTCCAAGGAGAGGCACATGCTGTAGTTGTGAATTCAGACTTCTCTTAAAGGGAAAATGCACAGAAAGTACAAATGTGTTGCTGGGCCTTAAGTTTCTTTGTATATAATGAAGGAAAGTCAAATGCCACCCACAGACTACAGTGGGTGAAGAGCAGTTCATATTCAGTTTGCATCGATGACAAAGGCTGTGCTCAAAGCTACACAGCTCCCCTTATAATCCTTTCTCAGAAAACCACCACAATGCCTAAACAAGAAAGGCAAACCATGCCTCCGCCTCTAGCTTAAACCAGGACCAATCGGCACCTTCTGCTGCCATCTCTCCCTCGTCATACACCGTATGGCGAACGCTCTTCTCAGCCTGTGTGTGTATAGTTGCCTTTATGCCTGTGTTGTGTGCGTGCGCCACGTGCGCTGCGTGTCCATGTGCCACTCAGACATCCCCAAGCAGCTGTTTCTTCCAGCACGGAGTCAGGGTCTCGGCTACGAGGGCCACCTCAAACACTCCGCATAATTAAGTAGCATTAAACCATGCGGGGTGGAAAAAAAGGACCCTTTCTCATGTTTAGTGCACTTTTGTGGCAAATAAGATTTTGGCTAAAAGGCTTACCTTATGTCTATGTACTGTATGACTCTCATGAAATCACTGTTGTTAGCAGTTCATCATGAACCTATAGCTAGAGAAAAAACAGAGGCCCT
>JAOXYF010000012.1:9712171-9733452 GCA_028565775.1 Sternarchorhynchus goeldii
ATATATACACTAGATATTATCAGATTTGCATTTACTATATTCAAAGTAATAAAATAGGGTTTTATTGTTTTATGCAGGTTATCATTATACAGTATTACTAAAAAAAACACCAAACCAAAAAAACACCACCATTGTACCACTGTAGTAGTGTTACATTTCCCTTGTGCCTGTGGAATATTAACCTGAAATAGTGCGCCTAAATGCTGCGGTAAACCATTTAATTTGAAGAGTGTTAGGAGAGCACGGAGACACTGTGTCTGTCTGACAACAGCAAGGAGCTCATCGTTCTTCTGTCTTTCCTGCCGCTGTTCAAGTGCTTAATGCATTATAGATCGCCTCTCATGTGCGGTAGAGCAAAGCAAAATCGATATTCCGCAGTGTTTGGTTTCTTGTAGTGTATCCCTTTCAGAGCCCAGGAATCAAAAGCAGCTTCTAATAAAACCATCAATTTATTACCGCCCATGGTTCTACCCACAAAGTAAGACCCGGCGCATTATTTGTTTATGCATACACAAGGGACAGAGGCCTGAGCTTCATCACGGCAAAATATCTCCTGCTACAGACGCTGTGCATTTCAGCGAGTAGCACTTCTTCCTGTTGAAAAACTGGGGTGGATTTCAGAGCGAGTCTTTTTCTTTTCGATTTCAGAGCTCCGAGGCTAAATGGTTGTGCTTGTGGGTTTTGCCAAACAGCGTTAGGTGGCAGAGCGCTAAGCTCCCCAGCCTTGCTACCTGCTGGAGCCATCAAACAGGGCTCAGGTTTCATCTGTGAAATGTGCAGCCCTGTTCAGCATGTAACACCGATCCGCAAGGCAGCCTCAATTTACAAATATTTCTTTGAAAATAACATATCATATTTTAACACGCTGCCTCCCCTCGGACCGGAGACAGGGCCCATGGGAGGGTGGATGATGGGGCCTGGGAGTGCTGGGCAGATGGGTGGTTCACGCTGAAGAGGCCAAGCACAACACTCGTGTCCCAGAGCACGTCAAAGGCATGGCTGTCCGATAGCCATGGTTCTTCGCCTGCATACTCTTCCTCAGTCATGACACACTTTAATCACCAAAAACCTCATTTCCAAGGCCTCTTAGCGTCAGAAGTCAATTGCTGGCATTTACTACAATAAATAGTGATAAAAAAATCCTGCTTCTGCCCTAAATAGCTGACTTTAGCTCTGATCAGTAAGTAACGTTCTTATGCACTATATTTACACTGTCAGAAAACCTGCTTCAGAAAACCTGGCAGGGGATAAATGCCCCCCAACACTGCGGACAGTGGTCCAGATTGGGGTGTAAGGCGAGAATCTCCTGAGACTGTGTGACCTCTGACCTCAGACTGTATTTAGGCTTGACTTCACTCTGTCAACATGGCACCAAGTATTGTTCTGTTTGACAGAGACAAAATTAAACACTACTCTACTCTGCCATATCACCTCTAAACTCCTCATTCATTATTCTCTCTGTTTTTACGAAGAATATCTTGCATCATCATTCAATTAAAAAAAATACTTTTTTACCAATATTATCCCTTATTCATGTCTTAGCCAGACAACTGGAATTATTTTATTTAACTTTTTTTAAACTAAGTTTTACTCATCGTTTCCTCTGTATTGCAATCAGTTCCCGATTATCTCCACTTAGCAAAGCACACGCAGTGTGCTTCTCGAGTATTTACTTCATTAGCCAAAACAATTAATTGCCTTCCCGTTAAGTAAACTACCCAGAATCCCTGAACCACCAGCCTATTCAGACAGAGAGGGGGCTGGAAAGGCAGCTTTTAGGCCCAGCATTTACATGCAATTATCTTCTTATACAATTAACTGGATTGGGCTAATGAGCATCTTGCAGGCAGGGAGCGCACTACGATTCTGAATGGAAGGGCTGAGTGAGTAATTGGCGGCTGGCATGTCGATGTTAATGGGAGAGATCTGAAAATGGTGCATGCTGAAGACGACGGGAGAGACAAGAGCCACTCAGCCAAGAGGGAGAAACAAACAACAGAATACTGCCCCAGAGAATGTTCTGGACTGAATGTTCACTATGAATTAAATACACAAAAGATTAAGAACATCTCTGTTACAAAAAGAAACTAAAGCCAAAATTTTTTTTTTCATGATTTCTGGATGTCATTCCTTTTCCTTACAACTTGTGCTTTGAATATTTCCTGTGGTCGTATGATCAGTTCGCCTGTTCTAAATCCAAACCCGAACCATTATAAGAAAAAAAATGCAACTGTTCTCAGGACAGTGTAAGAGGTGCATAGACCCTGCCCCCCAAACCCCCAGAAATCATGCCTTACGGCCTGTGCCTTTCAACCAGCAGAGCTACGCAATACTCCACCACGAACTGCATTGTTCTGGGGCTCCATCTTCCTCCCGGCCCAGGTGTTAACACAATACCAATCACAGGGCCTCCGCTTTTAAGAGCCGTCCAGGGCCCCTTTCATCACCTCCTCGACTCCTTACACTGAAATTGCGATACAAATATGTGACTGCGTAAGCCAATACCAACACCATTGTCCCACAATCTCTGTGAGGCCTCATAAACACTTAGCAGCTTTCCAAGGGCTTTACATCGAGCTGTCCCTCCGCCCAAAACTTACACCGACTCAAGACACACACACACAGAGAAAAACACACACTTGACATCCACACACACCAGATCACTTACAACTGATTGGTGTCATTTCCAAGTAGGGATTACAAAGAGGGTGATAATAAAATACTGACAACCCAACACTGCAAGGAGAGAAAGTTGTTAGGCTTCTCCACTCTGTTCCCCTGGATGCGTCTCACAAACTGCCATTCTATCGGGTATTTTGTAAATAGAGCTGAATGAGGTTTCAGCAAAGCTGAAATGGTGGACAGAGATTTAGGTGAACGTGAAATATTAGCATTGATACTCATACTGGTACTATAAAGCCACACTGTCGCAAAACACAGAGTGGCCCTGAAAGCAGACAGCTGGGGGACTTCCACGTAAGGTATAATTTGACGGCAGTGCCACCTATTGGTGGATGTGACTGTGACCATGGAAACAGAAGATTCTATTTCTTCATTTATGATGCCATCTTGATTCAATATCAGAAAGACGTAATATCAGACTGTAATATCAAAGATACTACAGTTATATAAAGATGTAGACTGGACCATCACTCGCTCTTATGATTTTCACTCAACACAAGCACTAAAAGCTGTGCACGTTTGTCCCATGCCCCCCCCCCGGCCCCCAACCCCCCCCCCCCCNNNNCCACCGGCTCCCTCTCCGTCACTCCACCCCCACCCCCCAGCAGGGGGAGCTAGTGTTGAGCCCAGGCTCATTTGCACTCTATAATGTGTGCTGTCCCAAAGCTCATTTTTCAGAACCCAAGCGTGCCGGATTGCTATTGATCTCTTGTAAACAGGACCATAATGAATGGCCCCTCTGCTGTTATTGCTGTGCAGGAGCAGTGTGTTATTTAGAAAAGACAAATGCACTGTGTGTGTGTGTGTGTGTGTGTGTGTGTGAGAGAGAGAGAGATAGATTGAGAGAGTGAGAGCTAAAGAAAGAGAGATTCTCTTTGTGAAAATGTCTCCATAATGATGGAAATAGTACAATTCGAACACTGTGAACACATTTTTTAGTCCCCAAGAAGTATTTTCATAAGCATTTTATTTACACAAAAGGCAATCTTTATTTGAAAAGACCAACTGACTGCAAATAGCCAACCAATAGCTAACTGACTGACTTTAGGTTGACGATGTCTGAGCTGGATTCACTTCTTGGTGTGTACATGCTTGTTTAAACCAGCAGTCTGTTATTGTATTGTATTGTGTATTGTCAGTTTATGCATATGTGTCTGGATGTTAATTTCTGTGTAAATGATCCACTGTGGTCTATGTCTATATGTACTATATGCACAATACAGATTTAAGGGTTGGCCTCTGTTTTACACACACACACACACACACACACACACACACACACACACACACACACACACACGTCACAGAAGTGAGTACAACCCTCACATTTTTGTAAATATTTTATTCTATCTTTTCATGGGACAACACTGAAGATCTGACACTTTGATACAATGTAGTCAGTGTACAGCTTGTATAACAGTGTAAATTTGCTGTGCCTTCAAAATAACTCAGCACACAGCCATTAATGTCTAAAATGCTGGGAACGAAAGTGAGTACACCCCTAAGTGAAAATGACCAAATTGTACCCAAAGTGTCAATATTTTGTGTGACCACCATTATTTTCCAGCACTGCCTTAACTCTCTAGGGCATGGAGTTCACTAGAGCTTCATAAATTGCCACTGGAATCCTCTTCCACCCCTCCATGATGACATCACAGGGGCAGTTGTCGTCTTGGAGGTGTGTTTGGGGTCATTATCATGTTGGAATACTGCCCTGCAGCCCAGTTTTGGAAGGGAGGGGATCATGCTCTGCTTCAGTACATGTTGGCATTCATGGTTCTCACAGTCAGCAGCACTCATGCAGCTCCAAACCATGACAGTCCCACCACCGTACTTGACTGTAGACAAGACACACTTGTTTTTGTACTCTTTATCTGGTTGCCGCCACACACACTTGACACCATCTCAACCAAATAAGTTTATCTTGGTCTCATCAGACCACAGGACATGGGTCCAGTAATCCATGTTCTTAGTCTGCTTGTCTTCAGCAAACTGTTTGCAGACTTTCTTGTGCATCATCTTTACAAGAGGTTTCCATCTGGGATGACAGCCATGCAGACCAGTTTGATCCAGTGTGCGGCGTATGCTCTGAGCACTGACAGACTGACCCCCCCCCCACCCCTTTAACCTCTGCAGCAATGCTGGCAGCACTCATACGTCTATTTTCAAAAGCCAACCTCTGGATATGACGCTGAGCACGTGCACTCAACAGCTTTGGTCAACCATGGTGAGGCCTGTTCTGAGTGGAACCCGTCCTGTTAAGCCACTGTATGGTCTTAGGGATGTACACTTAGGGGTGTACTCACTTTCGCTGCCAGTGTTTTAGACATTAATGGCTGTGTGTTGAATCATACTGAGGACGCAACAAATTTAACACTGTTATACAAGCTGTACACTGACTAGTTTACACCGTATTGAAGTGTCATATCTTCGGTGTTGTACCATGAAAAGATATAATAAAATATTTACAAAAATGTGAGGGGTGTATGTGTGTGTGTGTGTGTATGTGTGTGTATTAGTGGACATTTGAATATGAGCATTTCTGCTTATGATATACTTACACACTCCTTTCAGAACTTCCAGTGTTCTTTTTTTATATGGTATATATAAATTCCAACAGTATTACAGTACAGAGTCTCTAGGCTACTTCAGATGCTGTCAGCATACAACTTTCCTTTTTTCCTGCCTATTTTTGATGAAGAACATATTTTCTATATATGTTAAAACAGCAACTCCACTTTATCAAAGGCAAAGACAAAAGAGGGAAGCAAATGCAAGTCAAAACAAGAGTTTAAACAAACTAATGAAAAGCGAGCGAACATAAGTGTTCACTAACCAGGACCAAAGAAAGCCAACATATCGATAATGGCTGACAGTCAGTCATACAAAGGACTTATGAAGGTGCACGACAACCACGAGACATCACACGCGTCAACTGTGTTGTGTGTGACCCAAATCTAAAACATACAACACATGCAACAGAAAAGCACTGTATAAACACAGATGGAGGCTTCTGGTGAGGGGGTACCATCACACATCCTTTCAGAGAAGCACAACTGTGGGTTTTTCCTCAACATCTCACACAATTTTCCTGTTGGCAGGACGTTTTCCTCGATCAGCCTTATCTTAACCGACCTAGCAGTGTTGTTTTTTTTCACATTTTTAGGATAGTTTCATTTCCTTTTGCTGATTTATAGTGTTAACGGTTCATATTAAAATACTTAGCACTATTCAAACATGAAATATCTTCCAAAATAGTTCTTTTTTTGCTTTTATTTACATATTTTCTAAGGGTTTATAGATTAGCAGGTTATGATCTAGACTTTTTAATGTGCAATAGGACCAACATTAAACAATGTGTGAGCTTCTCATTAAAGCCTTACTTCTTTTTATACAGTCACTATTTTTTATACAGTCACTGCAGTGTATCAGCACAAGAATATATACATATATATGTATAGTACGTGCACAATGTTCTGTGTTGGTTTGCAAGTGCCTGTGTATGTGAGGATTTAGTCTATTGTGTGTGTGTGTGTGTGTGTTGGTGGGGGGTGTTCTAACCTGTGGTGTGTATCCAAGCAGAGCCCAGAGTGTGTCTGCAGGGAAAGTCCCTCCCCTCCTGAACTCCAAAATGTCTGTTTCCTGTCTGTTGAGGGCAAGGTGTTGGCAGCCCTGATAGTCCCCCTTCAGCTCAACACCACTGCACAGCTTCAGCAGATCCCATGTTCCCATTTGCTCCAGCACCTGCCGCACCGCACCCAGCTGCCTGAATGACAGGTGACCTGGCCAATCAGCATGAGAGCAATGGTGAGAAAGATGCCTGAAATGAAGTTTACCTTGATACATTTTATTTTTGGCTGGTTCTGCTCTTAAATCTGTCCTTGCCCATTGACAGTTGGCTGCTTTGCCAATTTTTGTTAGATCTAAAAAAGTTTTACATGTGTTAATAGTTTTTCATCGTAATATTAAAAATGCTGAATAAGAAAAAATGCATTTTAACCACCTACTCAGTTTAGTTCATCCCATTAATCCAAGCCTGTAAAACAAGGCATCGCCTTTCTCTTTGATGAATTTAGTTCAGGTGAGGCCATATCACCCATAATTAAATGTCTACAGGCTATGCCATTTAAAGCATACTCCAACTCTACTCACCTACCAGCACTGGCCATTGGCCTTCCATTTCCAAACTAATACGAACATACACACTTAAGTAGCAACATGCAAAGGTATCTATAGTTAGGAATCGAGGAGTTTCAATTTGACAGTGTTTATTATTTTGGCTTATTTTTGGCTCATTTCAGTAAAAACCTAACAAGTTCAGCCACACACGTTCCTGGCAGGCTGTTCCACTGCCACACCTGTTTAAGCTCATAGTGCCAATACTGTATCCTACACCAATGTCTTGTTGCATGCAAGGGCTTGTATGAGCAAGAGTGAAAGTACGTGTCAGAGTCTAGCTAGTACAGTGAGGCTACAATATAGATTACTATATGCAAAAAAAATGTAACTGACAGAGGTCAAACCCATTTGCTATATAACAAAGTGATCCATAAAGTATGTCAGGTTTGTAAGGCCTAAACTTGTTACAACCTATGAATTAGTGCACAAATTTATATTATTTAAAATATTTTATATTAGCTAGTAAATAATGTAAACAGTACTAACAAGTTTGTAGCATACATGCAAAGCACCTAGCAAAGCCATGCATCTTTTTTCATAAGGCCACTCATGAAAAGTGCCTATAAAGGCTGGCACAGGAAAGACAGGAACCCACTTTACTCAGTCAACTGACATGGGAGGATTGACACAATAGACTGACATTGTGGTGGCTGGAGTGGTGGATTAGTTCTCTATAAATTAAATAGCTATAAAGTTTGTATATTTACATGCTCACGTAATAATAATAGTGGAAACAGCAGATAATTTATAATATCTAAATAATAGTGGAAAGGCAGATAATTTTCCTTTTTTTCCATGGCATCTGCCATGGTCTTCCTCATGCACTTCCTTTCACCTGAGAGCCATGATGGTGTGAGACAATCTGTCACCCAGGACACATAACCCTCCCGGAGCGAATGCAGAAACGCCTCCACATGGCTATGGGAGACCAGCTCCTTCCTCCTGCTCAGCTCGCTGTCGAGGTGGCAGTGTGGTGAGAGGAAGAGGACTCTGGGTAGGAAGAGAGACTGCCTAACATTCACTCCACGTCGCTTCATATGGCTGCACAGGTGTCTGGCTTTCATCTGGGTAAACACATAGTTAAACATTTTATGGAAACAGTTCAGTGATGTCCATAGAATGCCTTAATGACTCTCTCTCCCCCCCATTACCCAAAATGTAACTGGAAAGAAAATCTATCAAGTTTAAATCAGTCAAAGCAAGGGCCCATATATGTCTGGAAAAACAAGCCTAACTGCTAATAACACACACACACACACACACACACACACACACACACACACACACACACACACAAGTCATCGAGATTCTAAATGGACTGTGTTAAAGGTGATTCTTATAAGGTGTGTAGCTAAAAGCCATTATAACATATACAGTATTTTGGAAAATAATAAAAATGAATTTCTACTGTCAAAGGTGCTTTTCCATTATAACTTAAAAGGTATGACAGTAATAGCCATAACATCAAAGGAAAATAACTATGACAGTAAAAAAGGATCTACACTCTAGAGCACTACAGAACATCTGCAGTCATCTCCAGTAATCATATGCATCTGCAGTAATAATTTTCACCATTTTACCACATGCAGTTTTTTATGTTCTAATGCTCTGCGCATTTTTGTGTTACCCTGTATGTAAGAGAGTAACTTAAACTCATCAACTAATTTAGCCATTTGTGAGCTGAACTAGTTGTTAAAGTAGGAAAACTACTGTGTAGTGCATAAGGGTCTCAGGACTGGGGAGATGAACCACTGCTGTAGTCACATATCCAAAGGAATTAGTTTAGCTTTTGCATATAAGATGTACAGATGAAGAAAACAATGCTTCAAAATAAACACATTCAAGAAAATTACCTAACCTCCCAAACAGTCATCACGGGAGGCCGTTAAACCATAAACACCACCCCGGGCGGACCACGGCAACCTAATGCTGAAATAGCATGTGTTCATAAGCTCTTAGAAAAATACCCTATCATCATCATCATCTCAACCTCAGTACAAGCACCGTGTGTTTCTGAGTGAACACTTGTTCAAATGTAGTTCAGTCACCCAGTTTAGATTTTTGCATTTCTCACCTTTTCTTCCATAATTGCTGCAATCTATATGAAGAGCCTGCTGTCTATAGGTTTTTCTGCTCTTTGTCGACATTACTTAATTCAGTTTCAATGTGTAGTGGCTAGGTGAATAGCAAGGGTGTCCAGTATTGCTCATGGATATCTGCCCTCCTGCAGACTGTAATTGCAGCCCAAATCTACTGCACTTCTAAGTTCTCCAGCAGACCATTCCCAAATGAGTTGAATAAGTGCAGAACTAAACTCTTGCTAATCTCGAAGGGTAGGGCTGGGGTTACTTTATGTAATGAGGTGTGATTTACCGTAATAGCCTGAAGGAGGTCGGGAACCTGCTGGATGGACGTATTGGTGAAGTTTTGCTCCTCCTCCTTCACCTGGATGTGCCATGTGTTCGGACCCTGAGCCGAAACCGTACCTGTCCATTGTTTCACATCCATGCAATACACCACCGCACCTGGATGCAGGAAAACACGTCCACAGCCAAACCATCTAAAAGAGCTAATGTTTATATATATATAAAATGTCCCCTAAGGTGCAGTTTCTGGAACTCAATCTCACAGTTCCTATTGCCTGATATGGGGCTGTCTGCAAAAAGGGAGTAATAGCTCTTTCACAAGCTGGAAGAGCTCTTGAACAGGCTTTTCCAGTATGTTGGTTTAGCAGTGTTGCTGGCAGAGGAGAAACTGTTAACTGTTTAACATTCTTAACTATAACTGTCAAACCCACATTCAAGACCGTCTTACTCTTATTGTTAACTAAGTATTCTAATGCTTTTAAAAAATAATGGATGTTCATGATTATGTATATTGGTTTCTCTAGCATCCACAAAACTAGATATTTCTGTTGATATATTAGCCTAGCCCCTTTTTTGGAGGCAGTTCTTCTGACACAGATAAAAGACCATTTGACTAAAAATAATAATGGTAAACAAAAAGCCACCACTTAGCATTATGTAAATGAACAATAACTGGAGGTAACTTCTCTCATTCGTTTATAGGAAGACCGACAGGGAGAGTAACAGATTAATAGATAAACTATGCATTTACTCTTGATGTCATGTTGATTCTGAGCCTGGACCCGTCCCAGCTACTGTGGCTCCTCCCACATGACCCCAAACCTCTGCTGTAGCTCCTCCATCTGCTGTGGTTCCTCCCACCATGACCTCCACCCCCTGCTATGGCTCCTTCCTCCTTCACCCCAGCCTCCCACTTTTTCGGCCACCCTGGGCAGCCATTCCTGAGTCGTTCCTGCACCAGATGGTTTTCAGACACACCTCCACTCATTAAATAATAAACTGATCTTAGGGGTTCTGATCTTCCTCCTGCTGATGTTGTCTATCACACTATTCACTGTTCTCATGCTGCCATCAGGCAACTGTTACCACAATATACAAAATTTAGAACCATCACTTTTCCTGTAGGTCAATACAAATCTTTACTAACAACTAACCAATACACAAACTGATATAATATTAAAACCACCTGCCTAATTCTGTGCAAATCCCCACTGTGCCTCCAAAACAGCTCTAACCTATCAAGGCATGGACTCCACGAGGACACATGGAACTCGGCTCTGAAGGTGTCTTGTGGTAACCGCCACCAAGATCTTAGCAGCAGATCAGTTAAGTCCTGGAGGGTACAAGATGAGCCATCCATGGACTGGACTTGTTTTCCCAACTATTCCACAAATGCTCGATTGGACAGAGATCTGAGGAATCTGGAAGCAAAGTCATCACCTTGAACTCTTTTGTCATGGTTCTCAAACAACTCTTGAACTTGAATTTAACCAGTGTGGCAGAGCACACTATCCTGCTAAAAGAGATCACAGCTATCAGGGAATACAGGTACCACGAAGAGGTCTCTTGGTCTGCAGCAACATTTAAGTAGGTGGTATGTATCCAAGTATCATCCAAATAAATGCCAGAACCCAAGGTTTTCCAGCAGGTTTCTATCATCACACTGCCTTCACAAACCTGCCTTCCTCTCAAAGTGCATCCTGGTACCATCTCTTCTCAAAGTGCATCCTGGTACCATCTCTTCTCAAAGTGCATCCTGGCCATCTCTTCACCAGGTAAATGATGCACAGGTACCTGACCCTCCCCATGATGTAAAAGAAAATGTCATAAAACCAGGCCACCTTCTTCCATTGTTCCATGGTCCAGTTCAGATGCCAAAATACAGCAAGCTGCAATGCAGTTTATGTTTCAACAACTTTCTATCATAGCCAGCATAAACTTTTCCAGCTATTTGCGCTGCAGTAGCTCTTAGATCAGATCAGACAGGCTATCCTTTACTCCCCACGGACATTAATGAGTCTTAGGTGCCCATGACCCAGAAGCTGGTTCATCGGTTGTTCTTCTTTGAACCACTTTTGGTAGGTACTAACCAGTGCCTAATGGGAACACCCTATAAGACATTTTTTATTCATTTGTCTGTTTTTGTTATAAAACATATTACAAGTAAACTAGAACTCGGGCTGGTCTGATAATAAATAGACAGAAAAACCTTGATCACTTGGGGAATACAAGACCAAATCCAACTGACATTCGGGATGGATTTGACCAGTCTGGAGAAGTACATGCTTCTGCACACACCTGTGACAATGACGAGACTGATCTCATCTCGCGCTGTCTGAAACTGGTTGGGGACTCGCAG
The DNA here is from genome assembly GCA_028565775.1 of Sternarchorhynchus goeldii. NCBI lineage: Eukaryota > Metazoa > Chordata > Actinopteri > Gymnotiformes > Apteronotidae > Sternarchorhynchus > Sternarchorhynchus goeldii. The sequence continues at coordinate 9,723,758 of JAOXYF010000012.1, forward strand.
ATTACAGAAAATGTCTTCCTTCTTCAGGCCACTGACTCGGCTGGGATTGTTAAAACATGTTAGACAAACAAGAGGTTTATAAACTGTGTAATAAGTATTCTTATTAATGTCTGCACTTTTAAGATGTAATATGCATTTGGAATCTTAATTTCATTTATCTTAGGTAGTCGATATCTGTTCCTCAGCTCAGTCCTGAGGGTTCGCTATACCACCCACATTTTTTAAATCCTAGATCCTAATGTTCTTGTAGTACTTATTCAGCATTTGTAATGGCTTGGTACAAGTAGAGCAAAAATGCGCCAGCAGGCACTAAAGGCTGGGCTGAAAATATGTTGCTAGCTTATGCAATTATAGCATTTAGACTTTGAGATTTTAATGATAAACAACTAGTCAGATGTTTAGCTCCTCTTTTCAATACTAGATGCCTAAACGCTTATAGTCTCATATATCCTGAATACTCAACAAATATGGCAGATGGGATCACTGACCGGACAGATCTGAGAAATTCTTGTAAACTGGGAATCTGCGTGGTCTGTATTCTACTGCATTCAAGGTCCAAACACCTGGAACCAGCATAACCTTCAGGACTCCCTGAATCAGCAGAACACCCTCGGCTGGAATCACTAGGCCCCCAGGGGATGTACATGTGGGCCAAGCGGCTTCCCAGCTGTAACATTCTGCTTCACTGGAAACTGTTAAACAAAATGTACACCATGCCATTACTTTATTTAAACTCAACTGTATAAATTTCATAAGTCACAGTCTTCTAGAAAATAGATTCAGCTGGCATTAACTATGCCTAACAGACTTCTTTTTTTACACACAATAATACAATTAGCATATTATTAGTAGACTCTAATTCTGCTAATACTTAATAGTCTACCAACAGTACTTAAAATACTATTAAAAAACAAATGCTGTGTCGCTTTCTTAAGTTACACTAAATCACGACTGTAAGGGATTTCTAAGAGGATAAACCTGTTATGTAAACAGGGATTAACTTTAAGGACAGCGTTAATTTAATTCTTAAAAATGTTTATTCAGCTCAATTTGGTAATATTCGGTCTTTTCAATTTGGTAATATTCGGCTCACCATGCGACACCCCCCCCCCCTCCCCTTGGCACAAAACCCCCATGAACGCGACACAACGCGTACAACGGCTACTTCCAAGCGAAAAGACTAACACGCATTTATCTTAAGCGAAAAGAAGACAAAGCAGAAAACTCTTACGTGAGAAGGGAAAGCGGTAAAAGATCTTTCTTTGTCAGCTTTAATCTTTCACTGCTACCGACCTGGAGTTCATACGTCTAAACTGAGACAACATGTGAGCTATGAAACTGTATACTGGAACGATATTTCACAATCCTCGCTAGTTCTTCCTCTCTTTCCAACAGTTCCTAGAAGATGTAAACAACAAGCCACGTGGAGGGTTTGATTTCTCCCTTCAGCGATGACGTCAGTCTGCCGCCTATGACAGCCATTGGCCCCCGGTCTCTGCTAAACATTAAATCTCATCGAATGTTTTGGGATTTTATTTTAGCGATTAGGTTAATTAGATTTTTATTTTTATTAACAATTATGCAGATTCTTGATGTATCCTACAAGGCTACATACACAGCACAAACATCCAGACCAGAAATAGCTATTCTCTGGTTTGCCAGGGGGCTTAAGCAAACCACAGAATGTACTAAAGCAGGTAGCAAGACTTAACACACTAATCCATCTTCAGTCAGAAGACACATTACCAAACACCTAAACAGAACATACACCTCAGTGTAAACCCTGCGGTCTGTGGCAAAAACACCTTTTCTAAGGTACATAATACAATCCCCACACCCCCTTATGACAAATGTTTTTAGTAGAGGTGGTAAAACCACCCCTATTTACCTTATCCCTTCCTAAAAGACCATGTGTTAAAAGACCATGTATTAATAATTCATGCATACACTGGCTAATGCTAGATTAGCTCACTGGCTAATTTATACTCCGCTAGTTGCCCACAAGGCATGTAAAATGTTAATGCTAGCATGGCACAAAGGACACTCATTTGTTTTCAAATACTCTACAGTACTGGCTAGGCACCACAGCTCTGCCCTGAGTCTCATTAGTCTGAGTGAGACGGTGATTTAGCAAGCGAGCCTGACAATTTATGAGCCTGGCTGTCAGCCTTTTGCGCTCGGGACAGTGCCAGATTAAGTAAAGCCAGCGGTCACAAGGGAGAGGCTTTGGGGTAAGAGAGGTTCAGCTTGTGGCTGCTAGATATATAAACAAATGCATGATACATATCAGCACCGCGTCACTCTCTTTTTCTCATGTATCTCTGAAGTTCTCTCTCTCTCTCCCTCTTCTTCTATATCTTTGTCATATTTCTTTCTCCGTTTCTCTCTCACACACATATATCGCCGGGGTAATCTTTCCACATGAAGACACAAGTAAAACAATGAAGACATGTATGTCTGTGTTTTTAAAACCCGAGTCCACCATCAGGTGATCTCATAGAGGACACTACATCTAATGGCAGGGATATGTTACATCCATCAACCCATGTTCAACCATCTTCAACCATGTTCAATCCGCCACAAAGGTGACCCGCAAACATTTTTCAGACATACAACCCTAATTATTCATGTAAGCCTGATATTATTTGAATAATGAAAATCTTGTTCTGATAAAATCTAATGGAAATGCTGAGGCTTACTGATTTAAACATGGCTTCAAAGTGTACTACAACTCAAATTACACTTCCTTTTATTATTCACTTTGATTTCATACCAGTATCCATGCAGCAGCAATACCATTGCATATAATTGACCAATTATTGTGTGTGTGCAATTTTAAAAACAATTAGTCACATGATTCATTATGACTACAAAGGTCATGGGTGAATGGTTCCAGTTTAATGAAGATTTGCACTTTATAGAAAATAATTTTAGGTTATTTTTACCTCCTTATAGAACACTACTTCGGTTTTCTTTTTGCACTTATGAGATAGTAAGAATGCAATTTTCTCTCCATTAAAATAATAGGAAAAGAGAGGACAGAAAATGTAATTGGCATTAGGTGTTGTTTTATGATTATTTTGTTCACATTTTAGGGTGAAATTCTTCTGTTACAAGAAACTATATAGATGTGATAGACTGTAAGTGAGAGAGAGAGAGAGAGAAAGAAATTACAAAGCATGACAGAGAAAGAGTCAAGTTTAAGGTTCAAATTGAACATTTCTTTATTCTAAACATAATTTAATCAGATTCACTTGACTGAAAGCACTGGCCTCATACCTATCTGACATTATTAACAAATAGTATTTTATTATTGTTAAAAATGACATGTTTTCCATCATAATTGAGAGAGACACACTTTAGATGTAAGAATGACAAAAATTAGCTGCAAAAGTTCCAGTTTACAGGCCAGTTATGTGGATCTGAAATCTTCCCCCATAATGCCTTCACCCAAACAAACAGCCATGAAGCTTTATTGCTGTTTGTACCGGCTGCACTTCTTCAATAAAATCAGAAATTAATGTTTCATCAGACTTTATTTCAGATATAGCACACACACACTTCTGGCACTACATAAGCATAAAAAAGAGGATATTAGTTCAGAGATTAAGAATATTTAATTTTAGCATAAATACACAGGCAGCGTTTCAGAAGCCAAGATAAACATCAGAATGAGACCCACAACACAAGCGGGCTGAAAGAGCCTCATATCGACAGCCGATACCCAAATCAGTTCATATGAGCTCAATAAAAAGCAATAAAGCGATTCCTTCCCTCACCACTGACCCACACTTCACTGAGAGATGGGCAAGATAGTGTAGGCACAACCTCAATAAACCCACAACAAAGGAGTCAAAGAAAGAGGAATTAAACCGATGCAGACGCAATATCGGCTGAATTCGAGCATAAGGCCTCCCTTACAGGCTTTAATATCGCCTCCAATCAGAGAACAAAGCAAAAACCCATCGTTAGATTATTATTCCTCTATGCTTGGCTATTGATAGAGAATAGAAACCACAGCTAGGAGTTTTTCTTTATTTGCTCAAGATGAAGTGCATTTAGTTTTGATAGCATAGAACCACACACCATATATGATCCAGTGCAAATGCTGAAGGTGATAATAAACTACAGAGACAATAGACAGTTAATTACAGTCTATTTAGTGTCATTGTTTTCCATTAATGGATGTTTCGTTTAAACGATTTAGACATGCTCGCACTCTAATTAGGCCTAGTGCTTTACTGTTCTCAATTAGTACCCATTATTAAACCTGCCTTGTTCCTAACAGGTGGGAAAATGCTGTGACTTTTCCCAGTCATTTTTCTGCTGTGTTACTCCTGTGTGTTCTGCATGGTATGACCATAAATTTAATCACAGAATACCACAGGGGGATTTCACACGTACCCAGGCTTGTTCATAGAGACACTTTTGTCCCTGTGCTAATCTACCACTACATCTGTGCCAGCATTAAGACAGAAGTAATCAAACCTTCATAAAATATAATAATAATAATCCAGGTCAAAATATAATAATCCAGGTCATAACAATAAATCCATGTAATAATAATACGAATCAGATAGTGTCACCACTTACATATGTTACTTTTGTTGTATCCATATTTGTTTAATTTAACCATGATAATCTTAAATTCTGGATTAAATACACCCAGTTATGGTTATAAATCAAAAGAGCAATTATACACCCATTTATGGTTATATATGAAAAGAGCTACTTTTGCGTCCATGTTACACTGAAAAAGTAATGGACATCCTTGACAGCACTCATAGAAATGTGAAAGATTTCCTTTTTCTAATTTAATTAAAAATCTAACAGATTTTCCCTTATGTCCCCATTTCATTAATCTCTGTGTAAATAGCCTGTGCTTAACTGTGAGGATGATCAGTGTGAATGATTAAATCAGGACTTAATATGGGAAACAGAGAGAGTCACATCTGGTGTATGGTTGATTATTGTCATTCAGTTCAGTTGAAATCCATTTAGAAAAAAGCTTACAAATCTTGTTTCAGATTTTTTATATATCTGATTTATATTTTTGCTATTGCTTTAGGCATAAAACGTGATGAATCTCATGAATAAAGTTCTGCAATTGATCATAAGTCAGTAACTCCATAAAGAATATGATTCTGAAGGACAAAAAGACTAATCTGATCTGAATCTACAGCAGTAGATATGGTTATCGAATATGGTTTAGTCGTCGTGCTGAACTAATTTATTCAAGTAACTCAAATTCCCTATGGCTCATAGCTTTTATAGGACTGGTTTAGATTTAAAAAATGTCAAATTTATTATTCAGTAGGCGTACGTGACCATTTTATCTTAAGTCTGGTCTCTAATATGAGAACTTCTATCATCACAGATGCATAATAAAGAGACTGTATAATGTTTTATTCGTGTCTAAAATATAGAAACATGTGAATGTCACATAACAACACAGATGATTACTATAGTGACAACCTAACAAAGAGAACGCTGAACCGTCATGTGTCTGGAAAGCTCTGCAATGTTGATGTTATTAAACTTCGTTAACCTTCATCTGGTATAATCTGGTAACACTGCATCAAAGTAACATCTCAGATGGCAGGATGGTTGGATAGATAAATAGATAATACTACTATTGATAGATGTTATCTGTCATGTGTGGATTATCCAGTTGTCTAAAATTGTCTGTTATATATATATATATATATATATATATAAACTCTTCTCCTAAAGAGCCTAAACCTGCATGTAGACGAGGTTCATCTCCAAGCTCATTGTATAATACAGTGTGTCACAACACAGTGCTCATCAGCTTTGCTAAAGTTTAATTGTTCAATTATCATTTGCTATAGCAAGGGGGACTCTGCTGTGTTGAAGCCTCAATTTTGAGGCCCCTTTTGGGCCTGTATTAGTGGTAATGGTGGGCAATTATACAGAGGGTGCTCTCAGTAAGCTGCTCCTGACCACACTGCTGGCAGTGGAGAGCAGTTGTAGGACTAAATTACATAGACTCTTGGTTTGTTATGGGGAGACTGGTCAGAGAATGAGACAAATCATCTGTTGAGGGCGACCCTCTACACATAGGGTCAGTGTGCGTGTGTGGGTGTGTGCGTTATAATGCCCAGTGTACAAAAAACACAATGTACAAAAAGACATGTCACATTTGGTATCTAATTCATGAATAGTTGCCTTTGGCTTTAGAAATATTTCAACAGGCATACATCACACACAAGGCCAAACAGCAATCACTGGCAGCTTCCATTGTAACTTATCTGAGCATGTGAAAAATGGTAAGTGGTCAGATCTTTGTGTAGATGCTTCTTATTCGAAGAAAGCATCCGTGGCTTATGGTCCTAATGGGGCAGAGGAGATAACAATCAGAGTTGCTCAGCGGCAAAATAGGCCTATACGAATACCTGCGTGCACATTCCACAATGCACTTACTTGGCATATTTGAGCATTAATTACTGAATTCCTCGGATTGGTTTGCCGCATTGTAAGAAATACCGCAAGGCTAATTGGTGAGAGTCCTTTTGTTGCCACTCTTTTTCACGTCATGGAATTAACATTCAGTCAGAACAGTCAGATGGCATTTCATAAAACACTGGCTTGTTGCGTAGCGTCCAAGATGTTCACAACTCTGTAGGTGATTTTATAACGAGGTTGGCGATCCGTGTGCTGCATTTGTGTTACTCGCTTTCGACAGGTTCTAAAACCTAAACCACATCTGCTATCGCCATCTAGAGGTTAATGGCGGAACGGGCGCGTTCCATTCATCTTGCATGCAATAATCACGTCAGTAAACACCAACTGGATCGTTCAGATGTGTTGTGTTACAGCACTAAACATCATCACTGCTAAAAGCTTTCGTGATATCGGGGTGGACACGTTTTCGTGTTGTTGTTGGCTGTTCGCAAAGAGACTGCGTTGCTATAATTTGTGGGACGATGACGTGGTAAGGCCGTGTATTAGCTAAAGAGTTTTATTTAGCCTGTCAACGTTCAGAAAGCGTATTCCAGTATGAACAGCCTCGAGGTAAATGCAGTGGTACTGGAGGCCATTTTGGTTAGCAAACAAGGTTGCTGTCGTAAGTGCGATAGTTATGGAAATAATATAACCTATTTCAGCTTTATTCCCACGTTGGACTGTATAAAATACTCATAACATGGTGTGCTTTTACTAAAGGGGACAAAAGCAGCTGATTTGAAAGTGATGTCAACTCGTGTATAATATAGGCTGCATTATCAATGTACAGTAATGCTGATATTTAACTAGATACTTTTACTTACCCTTTTATTGTTATTGAATACTCTTCACACCGTTTTTGAACTATGGGACTATGGAACTTTGAACAATTTACAGCATGAGTATCCTACAATGTTTTGTTATTGTTGATTTCTATTTTTTTTAAGTCAGCCCAGTAATTATTCTGTCCTGTATTTCTAAAGACGCACTGAGGTCAAACAGGTAAAAAGCAGGAGTGTTTATTAAAATCATGTTAAAACTGAGGTTACAGTTGTATGACAGCAGGCCAGCAGCATGGGTTTGACCAAATTGTTCTTTAAGAGCACACAGGTGTTGAAATAAAAGACAAATAAACTGCATACAAGGAAATGGTACAACCCTGGAATGTTCTCCCAATCTCCACTCCGCCCCCTCCCTTATTCACTCCAGGGTCTCTAGGGTGTAACTTGGGGGAGGGGGGGCCCCTGTCATTTATCATGTAATTACTGACACTAGATCAGTTTCCTATGGCTCATAATGATCACTGATCAGCAGTGTCTATTTCATGCCTGGGTGAAGCAGACATAGGAAGAGCAGCTGAGCTTTTAGGGTCCCTCCCAACCACATACCCCCCCCTCTATTACACTAATGAAGTGAATCATATGTTTTCACTCACTAATTTTGACACTTAGGATGGACAAGGTCAAAAGGTCAAGCTGCTTGTACTGAATCGCCATGCATTGTTAAAGAAGGCAACAACACTTGTACACAATTATATTCAAGAGAATTCAGAGGCAGTCAATTATCATTTAATTATATTCAAGAGAAAGGGAAGATAAACCCTCTCAAAGTGTAATATTTGTGTATATAACATTCAGAATCCAGAACATAACATTTTCATATAAATAGCAAAGTTGTTGTTAATGCCATGCACTGGTTAGTACAGTAAAGGTTGCAAAAAAATTAAAATGTGATTTTCAACAATGAATTTCATGATAAAGAACTTGGCTTCAACTGCTAATTCAAATGGTTAATTATTTACTTCTAAGCACTTGTGTTTTTTTGACAGACATGTATGCTTAATCTGTGCATTGACAACAACTATGCTCTTCTGTATATGTAAACATGGTCTCTCACAGAGAAAAATGAAGCTCTATCAGCCATTTATCCTTTTAGCAGAACTACAGTTAATCACAGAGCTAACGAGGTCCAACAGGAGCAGCTGGGATCCAGACACAATGATCATGAATAACTTTGACCTCTGCATGACCTGGAAAGAGAAGGAGGGGGTGCTAGCAGGTGCAGTGGCAAATGGAATAGGAGCAATGGAGTAACAGTCTTCTAAATGTTTACATTGTTGTATATCAATTGCAAATCCAAAGTAGGATTCTAAATAGGAAACACTCTCTAACTGACACTTCATAGGTTTAGGATTAGGGGGAAGGGAGTCTTGGCATTGCAAACCAGTTTTCACAAATCTGTGACAACCTTGCGAACGGCTAGTGTCTAAATGGAGCCTGTTCCCCGAGTACCAAACTGCAGCCCACTTTACTATTCGTGCCGCCCGCTGCTGGAAAGAGCAGTGAAGGAAGAGTAGGGAAAGAGGATCAGTGAAGGAAGAGCAGGGAAGGAGGATCAGTGAAGGAAGCCCCCACGGTGGCCCACCAGGGTCAGGTTCGCCCGCTTTTGTTCAATCCCCTCAGCCACATCCGACCCCCTCAGAGCACAGGGGTAACGTGTCTGAGCAGCGAGTTAAGTAGCTCAGGTGCTTTGGACATTCTCTGAGATTAAAGGCCAAAGAATCTGGCCAAGGAAGAAAGGAGAGAGAGGGAGAGATAGTCAAAGAAAGGGAGGAATGAGAGATCAAGAGACAAAGCAAGAGAGTGGATAGAGAGAGAGAGTGGATAAAGAGAGATAGAGAGAGAGAAAGAGAGCGAGAGGGACTGAGACAAAAAAAGCTGCATATGAATGGAAGTCTTGTCAGGAAGCAGGCAAGCACGACACTCCCCCCCCCACGCTTTCTCCCTCACTGGGCCTTGAACAGCCTGGGGCAGGGAGGCATGTCCTCCTCAGCAACAGGACAAGAGGAGAGCATTCAGGGGCTCCATTTCACTCACCTTCTTCACAAAGGACACTCGTTAGAGGGCATGTAACTCTCAGGAACACATGTTGAGGCACACGGAGAACCAGGGGGCAGAGTAGGAAGGGCAGACCCGGCGAGCGCCCGCCTTTCACTCCCATACTGTCAAAGCCTGCAGGAGTGACCATGGATTAGTATGTGGCCTCAGTTTTACTTACACTGTGATTTTTTTGTAAAGTGACTTTGGATACTTGAAAAAATGCAATATAAATATAATGTATTATTATTATTAAAATCAAAAACCAGAATTGTTCAGCCAAAAACAAAATGATAAACCTTTTAGGATAAAGACAACTTTTACTTATACACATATACAACGTACACACATTTT
>JAOXYF010000012.1:9745177-9763011 GCA_028565775.1 Sternarchorhynchus goeldii
TCACTCCTGTTAGGATAATTTCACATAGAACTACACAATGACCTTGACATTTAGGAAATTGTGTGTTGTTCTCTAATGTTGTTCTCCAGTGTAAAAAAAAACACATGCTTTATATATATATATATATATATATATATCAGTGGGTACCTGTGAAAGAGAAATTACTAAACAAACCAGCTAAAATTAAATCTAACAAAACAAGAATACTCTGTACTTACAAATGTAAACAAAAGAAGTCACATTGTTATTATGACAGCCGACAAGGGTGGATCTGTTGTCATTTAGAGAAAAGAACCATTCAAGACAGGAAGCAATAACACAGCTTTGTGATAGCAGCTCTTCCAGGCAGCACAGTTCTGACATCACTCTGCAATTGCTCCACAGTCCACTATTAATCATGAAATGTCAGCTGGACACCTCCCTGATTCTGCACGGAAATCTACTGTAGAAATACTCGCTGCATCTTCTACCTGAAGTATATAAGGGAAAACTATCCTGGACGTCCTACTGTATTTGCTTATTCTCATCCAAAGGAAATAATATCCAAGTTTCTGGGTGACATTTTTCACCACTTGCTCAGTCACTACATACATATGTTAAAGACACTTTGCACTTTCTACAAATGTTTGAATGTGTGAACGAAACATTCTACCTGCCGATTCCCTACTTTTTTTAAATCTACACTAAAAGTTTATACGTTCATGGTCAGAGAGCTTTAAAATGCTTTCTTGATGCAAGATCTGAGAAGAACCCTCCCACAGATTTTCTCTTAAGACTGTCAGAACTTGCATTTGCTGTAAATACTTCTTACAAATAAGAGGAGTTTGTACGTGTATTAAAATGAGACTAACCTCTACGTTGGATCTAAGTGCATTTGCAATGAAACTGAAGACTTCCTTTAGAAAAGTATAGAAATGTGTGAATATTTTCATAACTGTGGATTTCCTAACAATGTCTGCTGTGTTTACTCATGTTTCATTCCATCGTTCAGAGAACAGATGGAATGACCTAAAAATAATCTACTGTTAAGACAACAAGAATTCCTTTGGTGCTCACTTATTGTCCTACAGATAAAACAGTGACAAATATTTTACTTAAACACTTCAGAATCATCCAGGATGAATCCTCAGAATCCTCCACTAATCTCCTACAGACAAGACAAAAACATCAAAGGCATTGTACTCAAGAGGGAGATAAATAACCAGTCAAATAATAACTGTGATACTGTAGCTTGCAACCACTCAACATGTACTACATTTTTTAACAGCTATTAAAATAACTAGACTGAAAGGATCAAATGCTTTAACCCACTCCTCCTCATGTACTACTGCAGGAGTCATCTGTGTGTAAAGGAACACAACCACACAACCACACACACACACACACACACACACACACCCCACACCTACCCCATTCCCAAGGTCCTGATTACTAATTATCACAAGCACCTGTTCCTTATTTGCCCGCTTTTGCTCTCATCTATTAAACCCACAGGTATCTGCCGTCAGTTCTGCGCTTTGCCAGTCGTTCTGTGCCTGAAGCCTGTCACCAGTACCTGCTTTCAAGTACCTGCTTTTCAGAGTTCCTAAATGCTTTGAGCTATTACCACTCCTTTGTCTGTTTTGATTTGCGCTATTACCACTCCTTTGTCTGTTTTGATTTGCGCTATTACCACTGCTTTGTCTAGTTTTGATTTTGATTATGCTTGAGTCAAGCTGTTATGGAGAATAAAGACTCTCCTAACTCTCAATTGCCTCTCGCTCCCTCCTTGCCTTGAACGTCACAGTCTATTGTATTTCTTGCAATTGATGTAGCTTTTGATTAAGCTTTTGTTAAACACCTTCAGCCTATCAGAATTAAGGATTTGCTGTTTACAGTGGCAGTGCACTTTAATGCCAATGGACATTGCATTGCCAGCTGTTGTCATAGAAGCAATGAGGTTAAGAAATTAAAAGAAAAAGAACTAATCTAGACTCTCAGATCTTTAAAATAAATGCTAAGATTTTAGCATCCACTTTTTCTAACATAAACTGTCTCCACCTTCCAGAATTTCACGGCTTATGAAGCGCGTCTGCCTGAAATGTGCTGTTTTTCCGGAAACCTTGTGTACTTCACTGACCCAGACCTAACTATTTAGAAGTTTATGTAGAGTTATCTTATGCTAATTCCAACAACACCCACCCACCACCACACACAAGCACGGCACTGCCCAGTGTCCTTGACCTTACCAACATGGGTGTGATGCATCTATGATCACAGCTTTGCAAGTCTCCGTTGCCTTTCATCTCATAGTGCACCATGGCTTTCACACAGCCAGACAGGGTCATTAGATGTCCATAGCTCAGACAAAACCCATTTTCATGTTTAGCATAAACAATGGGCCCGTGACAGCAGAATTTACCCCCACCATCACCAAACTGGACAAAAAGCAGGGATACACATCATTACTGTATGTTTATCTATTATTATTCTGCTTATTTATTTAAAAAGGGACAAGGTATAGGGGTTTTGCTTTTTTTCAAAAAGCAGGCCAGAGCTTGTAGTGGTTTAATGTAAGATTGTGATATTTTTTCTCCATGTAGGGCTCTAAGATTCTGTTTGAATGACTAGTCTTATAACAGTAAATGCAGCACTGTCCTGACTGTGATGAATGTTGTTGGTTAAAGTGCACAGAGCAGAGCCAAACCCATCTGTCACCGGTCATCAGAGATCTGGGTATCTGACACAATGCTTTGACACAGTAATGAAAGAATAGGGAAGAGTCTTAGCTTTGAATTTTTCTACACTTCAGTGTAGAAAGTGTTTGTGATTTAAAGAAAAGAAAATCTGAACCACGAGCAGAACACTTCAATGCTGTGCCCCTTTTCAAGACCAAAAAAATCGATTCAAATACACTTCCTCAATTCTGGTGTTATCATGTTCTCAGATGTGTTGAGTATAGGTCAAGTGTACCTGAATAGGAAATCCTTGTCGCCTGCTTCATGCAGTTCATATTTCCTTCATGGCACACACACTTTAACAACCACATACCTTTTAGATTTAAAGACAGTTTAAAGACTTTCTGTAACATATTACCTGTGAGTGAAGTGCATGGAATTCAATGGCACCCACGCGGAACATTCCAGCAGGTTGTGCAGGTGCTTCTCAAGGACTGCAGAGAGAGGGACTGGAATCTGTCACCTCTTCTCCATCCCAGACACGCTGAGAGTTCACAGTTACAACATATGGCATGGTTACAACTCGCTGTAAAAGAAAGAATACTCCAAGAGTGGCACTAACACTACACACTCACAAGTGTACTTATACAATCACATACATGCATGCACAGATATGTCCCCACATGCACATCCATGAATGCAAGAATGTTTGTGCATCCACTCACTCACAACCCTTCCACACTCAGACTTAAAACATAAAAATAAGCCCAGATTTTAATCCTGCAACAACAAAAGTGTCAAATAATAGCAAAATCTCTACTTGAATGTCTACTGCAACATTTACCATATGTAAATCAGCAAACTCAGAGTTTCAGCAACTACAGTTTTAAAATTGTAGCTGAAAGCAGAAGAATCTGTGTAAGCTCAACACACTAGAGCTCCTCACTGAGGTCAGGTGTGTTGGGAGCTGGAACCAATCAAAAATGTGGACCAGCTCACACTGCAGTGAAGAACTCTTGGTTGGAGGTTTAGGTATGATAAAGTGTTTAATTAATATAACCTGCAAGATAGAAGTAGCAAAAGAGATATGTGGAGCTGGATGTACTGTGATCTTCTTATCTAATGAGAAAGTTTGCAAAACGCCTTCAGTAAGAATGATCAGACATTACACATACACATGTTCACTCCTTTGTATGTAGTACTCCTTGAAATGTGTATCACTCATTTGTAATTCAAATACTTTGATATCAAATCATATTCACTAATTGGAATACTTACTATTATACATTCTATCTCTATATATTTCCATCTTCAAATTCTGTGTTGAAATTGAACACATCCTGGATGGAGGCTTACCTAACTCAGTAAACATAACAGCCTGCTATCTAAAGAAGATGATGCCAGTCTAAAGCCTCAAAAATGCCAATCAAAGCCAACCCAAGTGGAGAATTGGACCTGACAGCTAATTCCAGCCTGAACTGTCGAGTGAGTGAGTGAGTGAGTGAGAGAGTGAGAGAGAGACAGTGAGAGAGAGTAACAGTCTTTTTTAGATACATAAAATAGACAGAGAGAGATAAATGTTAAATAGACAGAGAGATAGATGTTAAATAGACAGAGAGAAAGAGAGAAGCTCAGACTTATTTTGAACTTACACTGTCACCAGTAGCCATAACTATGTGCATTTCCTGAGGTTTTCCCTCCTTTCACGCTCATTACACTGGACAACAAAACTTTTTTTGCTTCCCAAACTAAAATATGTGGACTTTATAGTACATTTCATGCTAACTGTTAATTTATTAACAATTCGGATTTTCCCTATCACAAATTGTTTTTAACTATGTCAATTTTACATGTATTATTTTTTATTTATTCATAAATAAATCTGTTATTACATTTAAAGTGTGTACAGGCATACCATACTTACCATACAAAATGTACAGTGTCTTGGTTTTGCTTATGTTTGGCCTCAGGAACATCCTTCTTCAATATCCTGGCAGCATAGAGGGATTGGGCCTCCTTGGCATCGCCTTTCCATGCTATAAATAATGACATGAGTATACTGGAACAAAAAACTATGGATGGTAGAGAAATTTAGAAAACACATTTGGCAGATATTTGTTTGCAGGAAGCAAAATCACTGTTAACAATTGTTATGAGGGACACACCTAAATCACTGTTAACCATTGTTATGAGGAACAGACCTAAATCACTGTTAACCATTGTTATGAGGAACAGACCTAAATCACTGTTAACCATTGTTATGAGGAACACACCTAAATCAAAAGCTACATTTACTCCATATATCAACAATGTACATGGCAAGGAAGGCGAAAGAAGTGAAAGACGCTGAATAAACACACCAATATTGAGAGATGCTCAGAAATGGAGAAACACGACTCCAGTAAATGCAAAACAATTGGATTATATTTCTGAATGTTGGCTTTGGGTTTTGAGGCATGGATGGGTTGTGCGATGTGAGGGGCTCTTGAAAGGCCCCGAGAGGAAACAAAGCCTGCTCTTCCACTGGGGCCTTATCTGCATGATCACAGAACACAGGCCAGAGCATGTGGCACAGCTCCTGAATATCAAACCCCACCTGCAGGAAGAGACCAAACGCGCACATGTAAATCTGATCCAAAGCTACGTGCATCTTTCCTCTCATCCACGGAAGTGAGGAAAAGACCACGGAGTTGGGTTCAACAGCACAGTCAAGATCCAATGAGATTTTAATTATTTCTTTTTTTTAAGTATATTTACATTTTTTTAAACCAAAATGCAATTTAGGTACAATTAAGGCCTTCAAAAGTTCCAAAGTCTGAACTATTGACTGTAGCTTTGTTTCTGTTTTCCTAGTGGTCCAGATGGCTGACCTGGTGATCTGAAGGATCTTATTAAGCTAACCGGTATTAGCATGGTCCAGTAGGTTCACCTGGTTAGCAGGAATTCACCTCCGCATCCAAAATCAAAAAGATTTAAAAAGATAATAAGATAATAAAATCAAAAAGATAATAAAAAGTTGATTGAAAATTCTATCATTAAAGTCTACTTCTGTCAAACAAACAAACAAACAAAAGCCACACTGAGTATACAATACACCTGGCCCTACTGAGTGTCAACTGTTGTTTAGGCACAGAAGGTAGAGTATCTTTTATTGTGGTTGTACAAGTCTGTGGACCACAAACAGAATGACATTTCACAGCTGAGAGCTCCAGTCAGCTGAGGAGATAAAATAATGGTGATAATCCCTTGCAAGGGTTGTGGATTTACTCAGTGACATTTAGAAGCTATGACACAGAGTCACTATGGAATTAATGTACCAGCCAGTAGCCATGGTGAAAACCAAAAAAACAGGTGAGGTGAAATTGAACAAGATATTTTCAGCAGCACTGTGAGTACATAAGACTGATAGAATAAAAATATCTACACTATATGGTCAAAGGTGTGTTGACACCTGACAGTCACACCTATACAGTATCTTACAAAAGTGAGTACACCGCTCATTTTTTTGGTGTCAGTGGTTTAGACATTAATGGCTGTGTGTTATTTTGAGAGTTATAGCAAATTTATACAGTTATACAATCTGCACACTCACTACATTGTATCAAAGTGTCATATCGTCAGTGTTGTCCCATGAAAAGATATTTACAAAAATGTGAATGGTGTACTCACTTTTGTGAGATATTGTAACTGCCTAAACTGTCTTAGTAAGATGTAGCATTAACATTATCCTTCATTGGGCCTAGCCCAATCCCTGAAAAACAGTTATCTGTATATCATTATCTGTTCGCCATAGATTTTACCGTTGGCACTGGACACTGCAGTAGGTGGCGTACTACTGGCATCTGCCAGGCCCACGTTTGTCCGTCAGATTGCCAGATAGTGAAGCATGATTCATGACTCCAGAGAACACATTCCCACTGCTCTTGAATCCAGTGCCCACGTGCTTTACACCACTCCAGCAGACCCTTGGATGGAGTGTAGTGAAGCTTAGGCTAGTGTGCAGGTTCTCAGCCGTGAAAACCAATTTTCATTTGTTTTACAACCACTGCCATATAGATCTTGTGCTGATGTCATTTCCAGAGGAACTCAGTAGTGATTGGCACTACTGAAGATGAGCAATTTTCACAAACTTTTTTGCTTCAACACTTGGTGGTTGTGCTTTTTACGTGTTTGCATTGTCTACGTCTTCGTGGTTGACTTGTTGTTTTATATGCTTTGACAATATATGCTTTGACAATAATAGTACTTACAATTAAATGGAACGGATCTAGCAGGGAAGACATTTCATGAACTGACTCGTGACAGTACCACACAAGCTCTTTGATATTGCCAAATGTGCTGCCAATGTTGATCTATTTACTGGCTTTCTGCTTAATCTTGTACATCTGTTAGCCATGCGGCTAAAACACATGAACTCAGTAATTAGGAGGGACATTCACATACATTTGGCCATATAATAATCTGCTTTTTTAATGCTTTGCAGATTTATATTTACAAATCATGTTCTGCATGGTGGACCGCATGATGCATGAGAGCAGCAGTGTAGTGTCACCCTCCAGAGTGTGATCGTAATATCAAGTGTAACATGATAATGTGGACAAGTCCTCTAAGAGTGTGTGGGGATGGGTAGGGAAAAGTGAGACAGAGAGATAATTGTGGACAGAAATTCAGAATGTCTGAGACGGAGAAAGAAAGACAGAAGAATAGAAACAAAGACAGAGAGACACTGACCAAAAGAAGGAGGACCGAAGGAAAAGAGGAAAGAGAAACAGAAAGAGAAGAGGAATAACAGGGGTGACAGAGAGAGATACTAAGAGAGTGAACAAGAAAGGCATTAAAAATCCCATTGGCACAACTCAAGGCTACAGAAGGCCCTTAGGACCTATTCCCTGTACTGGGTTATTCCTGTTCCTACCCCGGACTGTCCTGAGTGCCCTCGCCCTGAAGAGATGAGTGGCACTTGATGTCAGCACCCTCCCAGAGATAAGAGCCCAGCAGAAAGCTCTTCCTGAATCGTATCATGTCCTCCGTCAAGGGAGGCCTGGATTGCTGCTGAAGTGATTCTCAGTAGTGAGTGGCGCATTTTCCTTACAGATCTTGACTAGTCCAAAGCATCATAAGTGGAAAGAAAGAAAAAGACAGAAGAGCCAACACCAACAGCCGTACAAAGGAGCAGATGTGGCCCTGTTTATGAACACAGGAATATCACTGTTTTGCTCAGAAAACTGTATGCTGTAGAAAACCTCAGCTTTAAAAAACCTGCTGAAATTGTTTTACAGAGCTGCATAGAACAAGCCAGAGTATGTTAATAGTAGCCTTGCAAGCCTCCAAAAGTTACTAGCATTCTAGTCAGCCTGACTCTTTAAAAAGCAAAATTCTTTTCTCTCATTCAATGATATGTCACGGTGCGGCGAGCACCCGTCCACAGGGGAACGCCCACTCCAGGCAATCTCACACGCCCCTACCTTTCACGTTCCCCTGAGTATAAACCTCAGGTGTTTTGTGTTTCGTTACTCACCCTCCTGCTCTTTTATCAGCCCACAGGACCTGCCAGTCCCCGCTGCACATTCGCCGTGTGAGAGGCTCTGAAGCCTGCCGAGGCTAGAGTGATATAACACCTTTGTTTGGTTCAGCGTTTGAGTATTCGCTACGATCTTGCTGTATAGAGAATAAAGCTCCTTCAAATCCAGCCCAGCCCTCCGCTCCTTCTCTGCCGCTATCACAGATAATTACGGCCATTGCGTTAAAAAGGACAGATTTACAAAAACAGATTTCCAAACAAGCTACTAATGTTAATACATTTCTTTGGGTGAACTCCATAAATCTACAGTTTACTCAGTCATCCTGACTCAGATGTAGCCCAGATTTACATGGTCAGAACCAGGACAATTCAGTGATAAGTGGACCACTGTAACAAGCCATAGATGAATGGGGTTGGATAGTATGGAGTTAACAGAATGCTACTAAACAGCAAGCTCAATCAAAGAGGCAAGAAGTACATAAGAGAATAACACATGAGGAAAGGAGGATAAGGATGGATGAGGATGGATGGAAGTACTGTCAGCAGATGCTTCAGTCTGTTTCAACTTTGTGGCTGGTCATAATTAGACTGTACACTAGCAGATATGAATACAGCAATAAGCACAATAAGCACAATAAGCCCCAAAGCTACAAAATAAAAGATTGAAACCACCTCTTCTGTCTTTTTTTGGAACAAAGACTATATAATGGAAGATTCACAAAGGGCAGCCCATAAGTGAGGTCCTGGAGTCTGCTAAGCAATAGCTAACAGCACTGGCAACCGGAGACTGTAGATGCATGATAGAAGCACAGCCAAAAGAGTAAATGCCTTCTTTGCCAAAGGAACCATCCGAAGTGTACTCTCAATTACAGAGCAACAGAACCGTAACTGTGGATCCACCCAGAGCTGAAACAGAACTGTAGAGAGCATGCGTGAGTCAACATTACGTTAGCAGATGTTAAAAAGTGAGTCACAAACACAAAGTACTGGCAGCACCTGGACCTAACATAATCCATGCCTGCTGGCCAAAGAAACTAATGGCTCTGAATGGCCATCTAACAGAACAAATGAACCAGCTGCTGACTACTAGCTTCCATCTGGGCTTGCTAACGCATGGAGAAATTTGCTCTGAATGTAAACTTACAGGCCTTAGGAGGCTGTGTGCCATCCTCTTGAGCACAGCCAATGAAATAATGGGATCATGAAACAGCACCGCCCTTGAGCTCAACCAATGAAATCATAACATGACAAAGCAGCACTGGAATTCCAATGTTTAGTATGGTTTAGCTTTCTACACAGGTGTTGCTACATATCCAGTACGTTGTTATTGTTAAGAAACTTTACATATGTTTAAATTGCAAGTCCAGTGATAAAATATGATTGTGTCGTAGAAAACAGCTGAAATTGTTTTGCAGAACTGCACAACAGCTATGATAATAAGAGCCTTGTCAGCCTCCAAAAGGTTCTATTGTTCTAATCAGCCTGGGAGGTGCTATTCTAATAGTATTTCAGAATATTTCCTGTTATATAATATATTAAAGGCATAGCTATGTTAATGATGAGGTAGAAAGCTCAGTCCTTGTAGGCTGATTGAACTGTAACTCCTTTAGCACAAATTAATGTACAAAGCATTAGCCTCAAAACTTGATTGTAAAGACCACTGTCTCTTTGGTTAATTAAGCTTTATTTTGTAGTCTATTTGCCTTTCTTTATATATATTCAAGTCTTATGTAAAAGGCATCATCTTCAGATACATATAAAAAGATTGACACCTTCCTGATTGGAGAAGATTAATGACAAGTTTTTTGTTGCAGTTTCTTTATTAGTGAGAAGACCAACAATTAATTTTATTGAAAATCATTTTTAACATTTTTATTATTAACTAAACATACTGAAGAAAAGAATAGCCCTTTATAAGCTAATTAGAAGGACAGACATTTGTAGCTTGTATCAATACTTAGCCTAATTACATGCCTACAAGGATGATCTAACAAGCAATATTCTCAGACTGATTAGAAGGCTAACAGCATATATTGGCAATACAGATGATGGCAAGGTTGGTATTATCATCTGTTCTGTGCATCTCCGAAAAAAAAGATTTCAGCATTTTTTAAACAATCATACTTTCCCACTGGACTTACATTTACAGTTTCTTCACAGTAACTTATTGAATATACAGTAACACTATGCTTCATATTCAATTAGCTGGAAGCTAAACCATGCTAAACATTTGAACTCCAGTCTTGCTATGATATCAATGGCTGTGCTTGAGGACAGGGCTGTTTCATGACTCTGTTATTTCATTGGCTGCTCTCGAAGGGGCAGTACTCAGCCTTCTAAGCTGAACAGCCTGTAAGTTTACATTCAGGGCACATTTCTCTGTTGTGCCAGTCTAACACAAAGCAAGCCAGTACTGGTCATGAACAAACCCAACAGCCATTCAATTACTGATCAATGACCTGCCTGTCTACATGGAAGCTCTTGTTAGGAACACTAGCCACCAAGCTGAATAAGAATATGTGTAAGTACATGAGAACTAATAGTAAGGGGATTGGAAACAACACCAGAGTCTAAAAGCAACACCTACTGACAGGCAAAGCTGTTAATCAGGATTCCAAAACCAGATAGACCAACCTGGATCAGCTATAGGAAATACAGATAAATACCATAAGACCATAAGAGCCTTCATCTAGAACTCACTGGAGACTGGGAGACAACACTAGAGGCCAACTGTGAAAGAACTGACCAGGTGACCATAAAGTGTGGTTTATACCACAGAGATGCAACTGTCCTTGCTTTTGGAAACTGAACAAAGGAAACTGAACTACCACAAAGCCACTTAACAGTCTTGAGGACAGCTACAAATGCCCAGGGAACTACGTGGCAGAAACAAGATGGACAGCAACCTCCAAAATACTTCCACAGAGTAAGGCATGTCCTCAAGAATCAATTGAATTGAAAGATCACAGCCATAAACATACACAACTTACACGAATATGCAGTTAGTCATGAGATACTCAACAGGCAGGCTGATACCCAACAGGCAGGCTGATACCCAACAGGCAGGCTGATGCTCAACAGGTTGACACCAAATGCTGGATCTTGGGTTTGGAGCACTCCACCCAAGATCAAACATCCAAAGACCATGGTCATTATATAATCAGAGGAGGCACCATGGCAGGATAAACCATTTACAAAATGCACCACCATCAGATAGTAGAGGTGGATGAGAAAAGACAGTCTTATCAAAGGTTATCAAAAGAGATCAGCACAAGATCAATAATGAAGCACTAGGTTGAAGCAGGAGTGTATTGCACCAGAAAAGACTCAATCAGGGGTATCAGATCACTCAATAATGGTGGAACTAACTGCCTGGGATCCTCCTTGAATGGGAGGGTGGCTCCAGTATCCTTGGAAATAGATTGATTTTGTTTCTCATTTTTATACTCTGTTATTATAAATAATAATAATACCAGATTTGGTCAGCCACAATAAGTTCTGTTTATCTGCATGTTGTTTCTTTAATTTCTCCTCTCACCCCCACCTTTACCCCCTGCTTCAAATGCAAAAATGGTTTGATTCTTCTGAACGCAGACTTATCATGTAATGTTGTTCAGTAGAGACAAACTATGAATTCAGGCCGGATTAAAATTAAAACAAGTAAAAAAAATGTAGTATAGTATAATATATTTCTGTTTCTTTATTTTCTTGGGAGAAGGGAGTGGGGTTGGGAGGAAGGAGGAGTATTGTGCTTGGATCTTGTGCATTGATGTGCCCGTGTATAGTAGCAAGAAGCAAGTTGCTGTCAGGGACAGCATACACTGAGAGACATAAACCAAGGGCCAGGTAACATATGCGAGGCTTATGATTTGGACACCTCCAAGTTCAAATAGGAGGAGCCACAGAGAGTGGTGGAGAGCAACAATTCTAATATCCTGTGGGATTTTCAGATTTAGACAGTATGTAGTAGTGAACCCACCAAACACTGTAATAGTAGACAGAAACTGCAGTGGTAGTTGATGTGGCAAATCCCAAGTGATAGAAAAACCCAAAGGAAGAATTGTGAGAAGTTGGAGAAAAACCAGGAACTGAGAGAAAAAAATGTAGAAGGTTAATATCAAGGTCATCCCATTGGAGACAGGAACACTTGGACTGTGACCCCTAAACTGGAGGAGTAGTTCCAGCAGACCCCTGGAATGACAGCATCAATCTCAGTCCAGAAGAGTGTGATCTGAGGAACAGCAGAAATATTACAGTGCACCCTCAGACTCCCAGGCCTCTGACAGAAGGCATGAATGTGAGGAAAGAAAAATAATATGACCACCCACAGGAAGGGTGAGAGAGTTCTTTATACACAAACAAACACACACACATTCAAACTGTAAAAACAATGGACACCGCCTGAATTTTTAATACTGTTGATAGTCTGTATATGGGTTCTTTATAACCTAAAAGTGAATTGATTTCCAAAATTCTTGTCCATTACACATCCCAAAACATCATGGTAAAGTATGCAAAGCTGTCATCAAACTAAATAGTAGAATTACAATTTTAACCCTTACATTGTGTCTCCACAACAACAAAACAACAACAATAATAATAGTAATGATAATAACAATACCAATGGTTATTATTATTATTTTATTATTTTTATTTTATTTTTTTTTTTATTATTTTTATGATTATTATTATTAATAGTGATAAAACAACAGCACAGGTTTTTCAAATATTATCAAAATTCTGTTATTAAACACCACTACACAGTGGAATCCTCCCCATACAAACAACTTGGACCATATAAGGACAAATAAAGCCAGACTGAAGCTTGCATTATTTCATCAGAAAAACCTCAAATGACTGTCCAGAGTCTAAAAGAACCTTCAGACTTTACGCTTTTCCCTTTGTAAAATATGGCCTGTTTTTTGGTGATGGGAGCAGGGGTTGTTTTTTGTTTTGTTCTTACCAAATCTTTACCTATTATTGTCGAAATTAAGATTGTAGGTTATACCATTAGCTAAGGGCACATCTCAGCACATCTGCAGGTTGCTTTAGCTGCCAGCATCTTTAACATAAACTCAAAACTGTCAGTGACTTTGAGTAATGTTTGCCTGCCCCAAAAATCCTCTCCTCTTTTCCCACGCTGGGCTGCTCTAAATATATACCCACTCAAACAGGAAGTGCATACCAAACAGTCATCAGACTACATCAGAGAATCTCAAATGGCTGGGCCACAGAGTAACCAGCAGTCCAGCTGAGCTTGCAAGCACTTAGCTCTGAGAGCAGAGTGTGTGACGGTCCTCCATCACTTCACAAGTCAGGAGCTGATCTTATGTTCTAATTATTAGTCTAGGGGTGACACTAAAAGGAGGTGCGCCACAACTCCTCCTCTGCCTTAGCAAAAAAAAAAAACAAGAGAAATGAGGGGGTGCTCTGACACTCTGCATGTGTGTTGCCCATAACAACAACTCTCCCGTCTGCCCACACAGTGGGGGGCAGGTACGGTGTAAGGAGTGGTTTCTGACGCTGCATGATGTCATTTACACTTGTCTCTTGGTCCTTGGTCTCACTCAAGCAGACACTCGTCTTTCTGCTCTCTCTCTCTCTCTCACACTCCCTCTCTCTTTCCCTCGAGGTGTGATAAACTGTGGTAGACCTGAGTATGATCGGAGAAATACCCTGCCATGACTGCAATGCTGACATCGGGCATAATCAGGGATAGTCATCAATAATGCATGACAAAAGAATCATCATTAACCATCCTCACATGCAGATCTTTGAGGAACATCTTTGAAGAAAATGACCTTCTTCTTCACACATGCTTGGTTTATGCATTACTATAAAGTTACGTTAAAGACTAACCCTATTCTTCTTATGTATTTTTTCTCATGGGAAAATTGGAGGGGACCTAGACACTACCCTTCTGACCCTAGTATATAGAGATTTCTCTCTCTTCTCTTTCTCTCTCTTTCCCACAAGTTGTTAAAAACTTAGTTTGTCCAAAAATATAGTTAAATGGCAGTCCTGATTTTTAAAAATGAACAAAGTAAGGTCCACCTCTGTCATCTGAACTCACCCTGATAACTGAATTATGTAAAATGTGTGTTTTATGGGGAATTATGTGTGATTTATGGGGAAAAAAGCTTGACCCAGTCGTATTTAGCTGTGGCAAAATATGGGACCACTGAGACGTTTTGGCATGTCTCATATGTATGGACTAACTGGGCTTCTCTTGCCATATACAACATGAGAAAATAAATGGAGGTCATTCTATGGTGTTTTCTTACTGCGAGTTAACTGAAATCTGGGGTACCATTCTATTTTTCTAAGACCACCCATACATCATAATTTACTACATCAGAATCAATACACCCAGTACTGAATTATATAGAAATGTACAAAGGACTTGCCTTTAGGCATGACCGTGGCAATCATGGAAAGACCGTCTTTCACACTGCGTTAAATCCACTCTGAGGTATTTTAAAGTGCATTGTTGAGGGAACCCACTGTATTAAGGGTCAAGTTCTATTTTTATGTTATTGTGCTGGCTAGGTCACACTGCCCTGGAGATCGTTTACTGGCCCTTGTGCCTCTTGGTATCAGGTCCTTTTTCTCATGGATAGAAGCCAAGATCTCGTTTTGGAAGAAAACCGTTGAAACCTTCCCACCTACATAGAATAACAGTTCCAATGAGCTGTTGTTTTCTTATTTTGGGGAAATTATACTAAACGTGCATACGCCGATTTATGCTAGTTTAGACCTCTTAAATGGTACAGTATCTTTCAGACCATGTTCTGGGTTATCCTCTATTTGTTCACGAAGCAGTTACCGCTGGATCAGTGGGTGAATCAATGTGCACAATGCGCTGAATCGCTCGGTCTTGACACGTTACCTCCGGAGGCGCTTATTCACCTGAAAAACAATTATCGGTCTTAATTAAAATGAATCGACACGGGCAACAATTACACGGAAATAGGATTTACAGGATTTAATGACGAAGATCAGAAATGTACTGGATACACGAACAGGAACTGGAAAAACTGTAAGCGTAAGGAAGGCTGGGTTTCCCGGGTTACGAAACTGAACAAAGTGACAAGACATTTTGATATACGCACCGGAGGCACATTGGGGAGAAAAAGAGACATATTTTAACCGGACGGAACAACGCGTTTCTACGGTTAAACATTAAAAATTCGGATTAACTCGGCGAACAACCCCCGTTATATCTTGAAGAATACAAGAAAGTGACGTGGAAAGAAGCAAAGATGCTCTTCGGGTAAGAACGGGGATGCGAGCGTGTGGATATGGATGAATTCTAAAGCCAGCATCATGCAATTTTACAACTACACCCGGCCTCTAGTGAATTCCTTAACCGGGAGCCCGGGCTTTTGAGTGGAACTCGCACCATGGACCCTGTGGACGTGTTTGTGTGTCTTTTGGTAGTGGCAATCATCGTAGTGTCGTTGCTGTCCAACGTCTTGGTGCTGATCTGCTTTTTGTACAACCCGGAAATCAGGAAACAAGTACCGGGGCTTTTCACTTTAAACCTCACCTTCTGTAACTTGTTGCTAACCGTCTCCAACATGCCGTTAACTTTAGTAGGACTCGTTAGCAAGGGACAACCCGGGAGCGACGCATTCTGCCACGCTGTGGGTTTCCTGGAGATGTTTTTGACCACGAGCTCTATGTTGAGTATGGCAGCGCTGAGCATCGACAGGTGGATCGCGGTGGTCTTCCCCCTGAGCTACCGCTCCAAAATGCGCCACCGGGACGCAGCTGTAGTTTTAGGCTACACGTGGGTACATTCAGTGTCGTTTTCTACGGCGGCTGCATGTCTTTCCTGGGTAGGCTATCATCAGCTTTACGCCTCGTGCACCTTGAGCGAGACGGGGGGGAGCCACGGCCGGACTCAGTTCGTTGTGTTCACTGTCACTTTTCACGCGCTAACTTTTCTCCTGTCATTCGTGGTGCTGTGCGTCACCTACCTGAAAGTACTCAAAGTAGCGCGTATCCACTGCAAGCGAATAGACATTATCACGATGCAAACTTTAGTTCTTCTCGTGGACATTCATCCCAGGTAAGCAATTCTCTTCAGTTCTGTACATCTAGAAATAAATGTATTATGGGAGTGCATTAATAATTTTGGCATGTTCACAACACAGACAAGATGTAAAACAGCAAAACTGGATTTTAATTTGTATTTATTGGGACACGTACACACTGTTAAATATACAATATAGTCGAATGACTAAAATACTACTAATATTCTCTTAATAATATATACAGTATATAAAAGAAAATATACAGTATTGTATACAGTATTAAACATTAAAAATCCATTTAATGAAAAATAATTAAGTTAAAAATAGGGAAATGGAAATTAATTTGTTTGACGACATTAAAGCACGCAGCTTTAAAACAGTCAAAGTGTCGCTTCTAAAATAAGCGGAAACACGAGTCTGCTGCACTCCAGGGAGATGCGTTTTGCCTCGGGACTGACTGCCTTCATTTGGCGCCAGTACCTGTGGTCGCCGTCCTCTGAGATGAAATTTCATTATGACGGAAAAGACTCCAGAACACAGAAGAAGCTTTACGCTCGAGTTGTTAGCTTTCAGTTTAAGCTCACAGTGCTTCCTAATTTGTGGACGCCTGAACACTTCATTTCAGAACTTAGTTGTCTGATGCAATAGTGAGTTCATTTTGCAAATATATCTCTGAAGTTCTCCCACATATACAACTGTATTTATCAAATGTTTAAATATATGTCCCATGTCCGTATAATGATTTTAATTAGAATGATAAAATTAGAATTATTAAGATGCATTCACTGGGGAAAAACTTTTCCTAGATAGGCGCTCCTACGCTTTAAAGTTTGACAAACATAAGCATGTCAAACGTGTACACGCACGCTCACACAAATGACATCAGTGACGAGGTTCTGATGCTGCAGCGTTCGTCAGCGATGTCTGGAGGAGCAGAGAAGGCGACGGCAACGTGCAACCAGGAAAATCAGCACTTTCATCGGCACGTTTGTGCTGTGCTTCGCGCCCTATGTCATCACAAGGTAAGAGGCCCTACACATGCACTCTCTTCTGCACACTTATTATTACTTTCTATTTTTTATTAGGTTTGGTATTTGGACATGTAAATTTCACTCAGTTTTGTTTATAACATTTATTTACTCAGTTTAATGCTGGTCAGGTAAACTATACTGGTTCAGAATGTCCCATACTGACCCTGTCATTTATGTTTAACCTGAGAATAATGAACATAGCATTTTGTTATTATGTGGGGGGAAAGTAAAAATTGTTTTTTTTACTTTTTTAGATTAAGTATGCAATTTTGCAAAAGAGACCTTGTCTCGTTTTCCAGACCCATAAGATACTTAAGAGTAGGACTAAACTGAGCTGTGAATTGAAAATTCCTATTAATAGTGAGAGTAATCAGCCAATGGGCTTAAACCATGTGTGGAAGCCATTGCTTAAGAGGGCCCAGGCAGCTACAGCACACCCACAAGGTCAGAGAGAAGTGTTTTCTGGAGTGTGCTTACTGCAGCTCACAGCTACAGCAGCACCATGTGGAACGCTCTCTCTCTCTCTCTCTCTCTCTCTCTCTCTCTCTCTCTCTCTCTCTCTCTCTCTCTCTCTCTCTCTCTCTCT
>JAOXYF010000012.1:9771653-9805385 GCA_028565775.1 Sternarchorhynchus goeldii
TATAATGTTTAGATATAGAGATGAAGTGAGAGCGACTTTCAAGGTATATTGCAAAAGCAACAAATCTAATGGTGGCCTAAGACTTTTGCACAGTACTGTATATGTAATAGACTCTAGTCTCTAGTAGTTATAGAGTTGAACTGCAGGGCTGTATGCTGCCCTGGACACCTCTAGTGGTGTTTCAAGACACACACCTTTTCCCTACATGCTTCTTTGTTTCTGGTAACAAAACAGCCAGGAGAACTGGCAGGATTCCTGACCAAAAATTATTGTGATTCCAAACAATGATCTTACACACAAACATCTACAACCTGTGCGGGTGTGTAGCATTCCAGATTTATGAAGACTTTCAGGTATTGTGGATAGCCACCTGTTCTGTGACAAAAGTGCTGGCTTCTGGTTTTGCTCATAGTTCCACTGTGCTAAACACCCCAATCAAGCAACGAGTGCCATCTTAAAGCAACAAGAGGTTTGCTTGGTGGTGGTGATAGTGTGTGTGTGTGTGTGTGTGTGTGTGTGTGTGTGTGTGTGTGTTTATAATGACTATAAGTGCATTTACTTGGTTTGCTGTGTGCATGTTAGTGTGTTTGTGTGAGAAATGTGTGTATATATTTCAAACATGATTACAATCATGCTGTGTTTCCTTCCCATACACTTCTGGCACACTTACAGACCTCTCAGTCTTTCTCTATTTAGTATGTTTATGCATTCTCTTAGTGGCCAAACACACTTCAAAAGTGCTTCCAGAGAGAGACAGAAAGAGAGAGAGAGAGAGAGAGAGAGAGACAGAGACATTAACAGAGAGATTTCTTTGCATGGATCAATTCCATCTGTTTCTGAGGCCATCCATGATTTTGTGTTGGCGGGAAAAAACGCACCATCATTCACTTCATGTATTCATATGTCTCTGTCTGATTTAAAAAAGTCTTCTCTGGTAAAGTGATAAAGATCTCAGATGAAGAACTTTGCAAATCCAGACACTCTAGTTCTATTCAAAATATAAAAAAACACTACATAAGTTATTTGGTGAGCACTTTTCATTACTTTTTGTATATAACAGTGTTTATAAAAAGGAAAAAAAATAATACTTCAAAGTAATTGCTTAAAATTGTTCATAAATGCCAATAAATAATACGTGCTGTCACAGACAGAGAAGAAGGGGTGGAATATGGGTGAAGCAGAAGAAATGGTGGAGAGCTCAAATACACAGTGTAAACAGGAAAACACAGCAGCTGGGGAGTCATGCCACTCACTCTTGTGATGTACAAATGACCACGTTTCTACATCAAAGCTTGGACACTGTTCAGAGAGATGCTGGCGCCTGAACTGTAATGGAGATCAGTGCTTCTTCTCTTCTCTTCTCTTCTCTTCTCTTCTCTTCTCTTCTCTTCTCTTCTTCTCTTCTCTTCTCTTCTCTTCCTCTCCACAGCTGATGCACTGATGGGCTGCAACTGTTTGAGGAGAACCCCTTCCAATATATCTCCAGCTCCCACCTGCACACAGTACTCTTGGAATGGGTGTTGTGTTAAAATGTGCTTTGTGGTAAATTGGTTGTACAAAGTAATCTTGCAGTTTCACATGTGTATCAATTTGTATAAAAGTTATGAATGCATAAGGTTAGAACAAGTGCTGGGTATTGTGTTCGTACATTTTAAGATGTCTTGACAGATATTTGGTGTGTTTGGTCACACTAGGTTGTTATCTCAGAGTTAAAGAGAAAACTCAACATGTGGCTGCTGAAATGGTGAGTACGATTATTGCACAGGGATGGAGGCCCTTATTACAGTATACTGTTTAAACCACAGTTTTATTTTACTGCAATTGTTCCAGGACTGTCAGACTAATTAGCCTTAGTTTTAAGGTTACAACTGAACTACTATGCAGTTATGATACTGTCAGAATGAAAGACCGTAGCAGAAAAGTTTTGCAGATTAAAACTTCATTGCAGATAATTGGAGTTGCAGAAACTGTAATTTATTTTAGGGATGTTTTCCATACACATATTTTCATATGTTCTGATGCAAACATATGAAATAAGACCATTATTATCATTGTCATATATCATTCTAGCTCTAATTTTAGGCACTATTAATCAGCTAGCATAATTAATACATTTTACTTTGATAACCAGAAAAGAATATCAGTTTTAATATGTTTAATATGTTAATTTAAATGTTGGGTTTATCTATCTAGTTTATACCTAATGTAATATATAAAAAAGAAGATGAACCTCAGTTATGGCTTTATCTAATCTGAATTCACGGAGGAGTTACACTGTAAATGGTGTGTATGATCTCCATGTTTGAGCTAAAAAATACACTAAGATATCCTCACTGTATGGTAAATGAACAGGCTAAGTAGTCAATCATATCAGCATGTCCCTGAGGTACATTGTGCTTCTGTGATCTGAATTCATATATTCTCACTTATATTCTCTTCACAAGTTTGAAGTATAATTCATGATGGTGACAATGATGCTGATGGTTATTCTTCTTCCTATCATCATATACATACATTTTATAATGAAATATGTTTATGATGAAATGATTCAAACTCTGAGGCAACATGAGTTTTGTGATGGAAAGGCACAGCTCTAGCAGAAGTTAGCTGAAGGCTCCAAGGTGTGGGAAGACCCAGAGAAGACAGAGTGTGTCAAGCTGTCAGAGTGAAGATAATCAGCTTGAGCATCGTCCAGACTAACTGTCTACAGGGCCATTAGTTTGAAGAACGTGATTATTACTCATCACCTACATAGACCATATCTCACTAGATGGTGTGAGCTCCTCTACGTTTCGTCATTCCTAACACTCAGACAGGAAACCCCAGCACTGTGAACCATCACAAGAGCACAAATAAAAACACACACAGACCACAAGAGACAAAATAATTGGTTGACCACCAGTATCTAGATCTACTCACCCATATCAGCAAAACATCTACAACATGGAAAATAAGGGGGGCGCATAAGGTTACAGTGGTGGTCGAAGGTTCAGATAATTACAGGAGTGCCATAAGGAGCTCTGTGCTTTCTTGTAGGAGACAGTGAGACTACAGCAGGCAGTGTGTCACAGAGAGCATATTGCACACGGCATAATTAGAGCTTCATCCCCGGCACCATTAAACCAGAGCTTTGACCTCAAAAAAAAAAAAAAAAAAGTTGCACAAAGTACTCTAAGCCAGAAAACACGGGTCCCCCACTCCACTGGGGAATACTGATCAGATGAACAGCCCAGTTGGCTCACTCCCCTGGGGCAGGCTAATTAGATGAACAGCCCAGTTGCCCCACTTCCCTGGGGCAGACTAATTAGTTGAACAGCCCAGTGATGATAAAGATACACCCTGTGATTTGTCGAAAGACCAACTGGACTATCTACAGGATGAAACCATGAAGCTCGTGTAATATCGACTTTGCTCATTGGTCAATGCTTTGCTCAGTGCTTTGCTCATTGGTCAGTGCTTTGCTCAGTGCTTTGCTCATTGGTCAGTGCCCCTATTGCTGCATAAATAATCAGTTCACCAGGATTCTCAAGCATTCTTTGTCTGCTACAAAGCATTTAGTATGAACTCAAGGTCTGAAATTCTGCCACTGTCGATTAAAAAGATGCTCCAGGGTCCTACAGAACAAGTTGTTGCAAGTTGTATGGTAATGTTTACCCATAAGATAGTGAGTTCGTGTCTTTTGAGTTCCATTAAATGTGCATAATGAAGAACTTTTATGTGTGTTTTACCAGCCAAACACACTTTGGAGAATTTTTAGAAAGTGCTAACATAATTTTCAAATTTGATATGTGGTTAAAAACTTTCTGTCATTAAGGCTATCCTATAGAGAGACTGTTATTCCATAAGGGCTATTAATCTTGTATGTGAATATACCTCCCAGAGATTTCTAACCCAGTCCTATGGGATGCTTAGTCAACATTTCTGTTCTGTTACAGCTCATGTAAGGGTTGTAAAACACTTGTGTCCAGACTCAAAACAGAACTGTGGATAGACGGAGGTCCCCTGAGAACTGCACTGGAAATCTCTAGCTAACACTTTACATAAAGGGACATAACTATTTACTGGGACTTTCTTGCAGTTTTCAACCAGTGGCCTTTAATCCAGGCCAAAATGTTATAGCTTACCTTGATCTTTAGCAGGCATATCTGCAAAAATCTCATCCACATACAGTACTGTAATGCCAGAGTTTATTAAGAACAGTGGTTTTAAAGTTTCATACATTTACATTAGGAATACAGATACTTCTGTCATTAAATGGCACAGTTAATAATGAAGCCCCAAAACATCAATCATTACCAACAGTGTCCCAAAACAGCTGTGGGTCCAAGCTAACCCATCTGGCACTAATATGCTGACAATCCTGAATATGACTTCAAGCTGGAGCAAATATGTTGAGAGATAAACTTCTGCAAGTGTTGGTACCCCTGGATTAAATAACTTTAGAATAAAAAGCTCAAGTAAATCAGTAAAATACCAGATTTGAACACTCAAAAGAAAGAAAAACAAAGAAACAATACTGGTAGCATGCCTCAAATAGTTCCTTTGCATCATTAAAATAAGTTGCATACATGATACAAATTACCCTCTCTTTTAATTAAAAATGGTATAATTCAGCAGCTGATAGGCTATATAAGAAACGAAAAAGTCCAGTTATGAAAGGATTTTTAAATGTTTTAATTTCATCAAGATACCATACCTTCTCCATAAAAATCCAATTTGCTCATATTGTTTTACCTCAGTGAGTTCTAATAAATGTCAAAGCCCTTAAGCCCAAGAAGCTGATACAGTTTGAAGTTCTATCTCCATTCATTACCACTGATCTAAATGTAGGCCTACTTAGCTTGAAAGTAAATTGGCGAAACTCAATCCTGAGGTAATGCAATCTTATCGACAGCTTGTACATCTAGTGATATAATTTCAAATCCTTCATTCATGCAGTCTTTAATTATATTAATTTATAATAAGGCACTTGACCTCGTCTACTCCGTTGTTCTCTGAAAACATCAGCGGAAGAAAGCTAATACAGTTGAAAATAGAAAACTTTGTTTCCTAGGTAACTGAGCAGCCCCTTTGTATATTTTCCCCCCTGCCCAGCCATTCTCAGTCTGACTATGCCACACTTCGTCCTAGTAAAACAGACTCCAGTAAGTCTACATAACAATCTAGATAACTAGAATGTCCATCAGACAGTGAGAGGACAGCATGGGGGTCAGTGCAGTGCCACTGTATTTACCCTGCAGTCCCCAGAAGTCCTCTCTAAGTCCCCACATGTCTCTGTCGAGTGCTTCTTGGACGTTGCCGAAGACTGATTGGCTGCTTGTTAAACTTCTCCATGATTTCTTTGATGCGTGACAGGTTGGAGCGTGTGATGGTGAAATCGCAGCGTGTGGCGCCCATGTCGTAGCCCACCTCGCACACCTTACTGGTAGTGGTGAAGCCTTCAGCTCGCACAATCACCCTGTACTCCCCTGGGTTTAGCAAGCGCCAGTAGTCCCCTGCAGCGGCTGGCCGAACACATAAACACAACCATGGAGGCAAACAGTCACTTCAGCAACGTTTTACAACTGAATCTATCCCACAGTGGATAAATTACAACATAAAAAATGGAATAATGAACATATTTGTGATTTTCTCAATGTTCAGTAAAATCTAAGCAGGAGTGCTACATAAAATTCTAATTTAGAAAAACATCTTAAGAAAAACCTTACCTAAAGCAATTTCTGTTTAGCACAAAGTCTATAATTAAATTAGTTCATGTAGTGAAAATTTTTAAATTTTGCAGTCTCTACAAGACACCACTAGGAGGTAACTCTGTGATAATCACTGGCTTGACTCAGGTAGAAAAAAATCGAATCTAATTTATTCAGTACACCCTGCAGTCTGTTCCTTCAAAGTATTCTCTCTAAAACAGTGCAAGCAGGAACTTTCGGAGTGTCATTAATGTAGTACCTTCCTTTACTCTGAGTAATAAGTGACAACACTTTTTTACACCATAGAAATGTTCATACTCTCATTAATCTTCAGTGTTCTAAATGATTCAAAATGCTGAACAACTGCAGAGCTCTTCTGAGCAAAAGCTAAACTAGTACATGTCCAACACAGCTGTAATTCAAATCGAGGAAAGAAAATGAGTCTTCAGGAACAAATATGAAAAGCTTATTCCATGAAAATACCTGCTATGGAATCATTCATGTAAATATGGAGAATGACAGGGGTGACAATTCGAGGGATGAGGCAGGATGCTGAGGTGCTTGCAGTTTTAGAGGTTTTTTGTTCAAACGATAAGCAAAACACAGCAGACTGCTCACACATGGGACTTTACGACACACACAAACAACATAGAACATCCAAACGCTTATACACATGTACGGACAACTAGACACAGGTGTGACGAACAACACTGACGATACAGACGAGACGAGGGACAGGTGGACGTAGACACCCAAGCCTGAGGGGAGGAGTCGGGGAAGGTTACCGTGGCAACATGTAGGTTGACCACATTAAGCATCACTGTGTAGTGTGACTTTTTTGTAATAATTTGGTAATTATTTTAAATATGCAGTTGTTACTATAAACACCAAACCTTGTTCACTATATATTGCATATATCTCCATATTTATTGCATACATGTCAAATAAAAAAGCAAAAAAAAACTCAAGCCTGTCTGAATTTTGATGATTCGAAAGCTTTTTACTGTTAAAAAAGGATGTCATTTGTGCCCGGTGCATTATCTACCCATGGCAACCCACAGAAGGCACATATGGTGCTTTAAAGGGATTTGTACTTTTACAAATTGAACATCTTTTATTTCTTTGATGTTCGTTTATATTAATATGGTATAGACTGGTGGTTTCTAGACATCTCAGAGAGCCTTTATGTGCATTACTTAAACATTTGGAATTACAATAATCATGTAAATTTCCTGTTTGAAAAGAGGCCACTGTCTATTGAACATTCACAGAAGCAGGAAAGAATGTTATTTTATTCATGTTTCTCTACTGAACTCAAGAAACAAGAAGAACAAGAAGTCAAACACTGTCACTTTGAACAGAGCTCACTTAAAAGTAACGTCTCAACTGAGGAAGGAAAGAAGGCAAGAAAACATGAAAAAGAAAAGGAAGATTTTGTGTTACTATGGCCAAGTTTTGTTATTATTATTATTATTATTATTATTATTATTATTATTATTTTAAATGTTTTTATAAAAATTGCTTTAGCTCTTAAACATGTTGATTGATATTGGCAATGCAAATGGAAATTATCAGCAAAATTACAAATGGATCTTATATCAACAAATACTTAAGCACTACAAATACTTAATTTTTTTTTGGAAAAAAAATATCGGCTGAATGGAAACATGACCAGTGGTATTTTCCAGACACGGTGTCTGTGAGACATCTATGCCAAAGCTGCCAGCAGTAGACACTACAGTTAGCATTTCAGGAAAGTGTTTACTTTTAAAAATTCTTGGGCCTCAGTGTACATAACATATTGGCATTTGAAAGCAGACAGAACCGTAGTAAATACCCTTAGTACTGGATCTCCATCCCAGTACCTGCTAAAGGGCTTTAGCCAGCAGTACACACTTTGAGCGTCTCTAGTGCACTGTTAAGAGGAGACGCTCTCGCAAACGCAAAATGATGGCATGAGGATTCAGTCACACAGAGCAGCACAGGAGAGAACACAGCTTTAGTGTACACCCGGGCTGCTTTGGTCGCCTAGGGTAAACAATCCTGCATGCTGCTCCCAAGACACAACAAAACATGGCAGAGATAAAAATGTTTTTCTGATTTTGCAGATTAGGATGGATGTAAGTAGGTGACCAACTGCAACGTTAGTCTTTTACAACTTTTGCAGAACGCTAAACAAAGGTCATTTGAAATGTGGAACTGGTGGAAATGTAATACTAATGTAATACTAAATGTAATACTAATGTAATACTAAATGTAATACTAATGTAATACTATGCCAAAAGCCAATTTGGAAATGTTACAGACTCAATAAACTAAAACATTCAGATACTCACAGTTGGTCAAGCCAAATGTACCAGTGTGAAAAAGACAGAATATACTTTCCAACACACAGAAGTACAACACACCAACCAAGTGTTTGGCCTGGACAATACTGTAGTCTTTGTAATGGGCTTCAATTGCCTGGTCTGAATACAAACCAAAGGTGCACTTAACTTTGTTTAAGGAAAAGATAAAAAGACAGAACTAAAGATGTTCCTGTTATAACAGAAATGCTTTTTTTTAGCATATGATGGAGTTCAGTTCAGATAATGTTATATGCTAATTTCTTATAAGATATTCAAATTTATAATGCTAGGTTGCACTGTACCTGTTCGAATATCATGGTTGATGCCCTCCACAGAGATTATTGCATTTGCAATTGCTCTTCCCTGCATATCCCTCACTACTCCTTTAATGCCACGATGAACCTAACACACACACACACACACATATATACATACACACACACACACACACACACACACACACACACACACACACACACAAAACCATCACAAAGGATTCACTTACAGTACCATGAGATAAAGTTAGAATCATATAATAAACATAAACATTTTTTTTATTTATAACATATAAACATTTTAGACTAAACCAATTAATTTGGGCAGATGTATCTGCACCTTCAGCTTAACCCTCATTGCACTGTGTTAAATTGAGGCTACATTTTTAAATGATGCTTTTAAAGCCCACACACAATCACCCTACACCTGTTAAGGTTACCTTTAAGGTTACACTGCAAACATGCCTCTTCTCCAGTCACCTCAACCTGCTCTGATTACGTTCCTCTGGCTCAACGGATATTTTCACACTTGCAGAACCCACTGCTCACATATTTATACTGAATGCATGGTGTACAGATGTACACGTGCAGGCTGTAGGCACAAATGTCTTTTGCATCATTGCGTCTTACTACAGCCACATGCCAAATGTCCCCTCAGAGATGTTCTGATCTCTGACTGGTATGAGTACCATCATATCTTTGGTACTGAGCCTAAATATATAAAGTATATATAAAATCATGGAATATTCAAGTCAACTCAGATGCTAACTGTAACTGTAATCAACTCTGCAAGAGAGGTGAATATTTGACCCGAGCATCAGGTGCTGGACACTAATAAAGGCATGTGTCACATGTGATATTACGTTGTCTCTTTGGTTGCTTCTGGTCTTTGGTTTATGTATGTATGTGTGTGTGTGTATATGTGCATGCATATGTGTGTGTGTCTGTGTGTGTGTACAAAAGCCCCTGTGTGTACATGTGTGTGTGTGAGTATGCACGTATGTGTGCATGTATGTGTATACGAGTGTGTGTGCGTTTGTGTATGTGCATGCGGATTGGTGTGTGTGTGTGTGTGTGTGTGTGTGTGTGTGTGAATGTGGTACCTGTTCCATAAAGACGAGTAGGGACTCACGATTATTCTCCCACTCCTCTGGCAGTTCGCTCTCGTGGGGAAACTTGTCACAGCCCACGTACATGGACAGCTCAAAGCAGTTGGTGTGGAGATAGCTGAAGTCATTCATACCTGCAAGACAAGCAAGAACTTCCGTTTTGCCTTCTGCTGTGCTGAGCACCGTGATAGATCATCGGCATCTTAAACCGTGCTGCATCTCACACTGCTTCACACACGTTCAGACAAGCACTGCTCTATCTGCATCTGGGCATCTGCTTCACGACCACAGGACTTCAATAACAGTGTATAAAAGACTAGTGTGAACACAGCCGATCTTCCTCAAGCTATCCACTGACAGCAAAAACATGAAGTCAGGAAGTTTCAGGAAAATGCTCTCTCTCTCTCTTTCTCCCTCTCCCTCTCTCTCTCTCTCTCTCTCTCTCTCTCCCTCTTTCTCTCTCTCTCTCTCAAAAAAATGCAGAAGTCCAGAATAAGTGCTCTGGGCGCCAGTCTAAAGGAATGACCCCTAACAAACAGTGAGCTGCAGCAGGAGACAGCGCAGACAGGGATGTGTAAGTTCACCTCTGGTTGGGAGCACCAGGCCAGTCCTACACATGTCACATAGTGGGAGCATGAATCACCGAGTCCTCATATACTTCATCTTATACTTTAGATAACTGGAGCAAAACAGTGTAGACTTTAGTTTGATATTTTCACAGTTTCATATTTTTTCTCTTCTTTTACAGAAAGGTAAACAGAGCATTATGCACTGTAAACCAAACACAGACACAGCACATAAAAAAGATAAAAAATAAGTCTTCTCTGTTCACTGAAGCATACCAATAAATGTGTAAAGCAACTAATGTTTGTTATATTTACTATGTAATGTTTAGGTTTATCATAATATACAGGCACTTCACAACCATTACAACTGCAGTACTTCACCTGGAACAGCAAGCTGGCCTCACAGTGACCAGTGCTACAACATGCCCCTACAACAGGAACCATGCTACAACATGCCCCAACAACAGGAACCATGCTACAACATGCCCCTACAACAGGAACCATGCTACAACAAGCCCCTACAACAGGAACCATGCTACAACATGCCCCTACAACAGGAACCATGCTACAACAAGCCCCTCTGGCAAAAATACTGAATTATCTGGTGTCAAGAATTCAAGACCCTGACACCTGTGAAAAAACATTTGTATAAATGACACACTAGTTAAAGTGGTGAGGCCTCATAAGGAACTGTGCACTGCAACAGGGCCTCAAGCTCCAGATTAGTTTTTCACCGCCTGCTTGTTAAATCAAAACTTTGACACCCCACCCCCACCCGAAAAAGGCCCCTGGTGAGCTACTAACTTCCTGCTGCTGTGTGCCAGGACGCGCCGTTAATGGTGCCATCCTCCTTGGCGAAGTCATGAGTGTGGCACACCCGGCGGGCGGCATCCGTCATTAGCCGGTGGGTGGAGGCGTATGAGAATGCAAGCCAGCGGAAGACGGGGTCATCCGGAGTGGGCGTGGCCTCCCGCACGGTTCTGTGGGGTCGGGTGCGGTCATACGGGAAGGTCACCACCAACTCGCCTCCCTGCAGGTTGCCTCCCAACACAAATGGAATCTTCTCCATCCATCCCAACAAGGCACGTGTCTCCATGGCAACCTGCACTCAGCCACCAGTTGAGTTTGGATTTTTTTTTTTGGGGGGGGGGGGGGGGGAAGATGTGTTAACCTTTAAAGCTCCAGGCTTATTATTTAATTATAACTCTTAAGATATATTATTCAGTAACTCCTGTGAAATATTCAGTA
This sequence comes from Sternarchorhynchus goeldii, assembly GCA_028565775.1. NCBI lineage: Eukaryota > Metazoa > Chordata > Actinopteri > Gymnotiformes > Apteronotidae > Sternarchorhynchus > Sternarchorhynchus goeldii. Next base: position 9,782,890 of record JAOXYF010000012.1, read on the forward strand.
GCTACATTATATCTTAGGTGAATGGTACGTGGGTGCAGACGTGAAATTCACCTAATGAATGAATGACAGGAGTTCTCAAAGTGCTAGGGGTCATCAAAGGTTATTAAACATACAGCTAGGATTTAAACTGGTGCAGCATATGAGTATTTCACAAAAGTAATGAACAATTTGTATGTACCTAATAAGAAAAGCTATGCCACTCACAGTTAATAAAACATCATGCTAACCCTTTAAAAGCATTAGGCTCAGAAAGGAGCATTATTCAGAATGATAACACCACAGGGAGTGGCTGAGGTGATATTGCTGGAAGAAGAAACGTTACTGGTGATCTAAAGAGAAAATCTTAACTTCCCACAGTGAATGTTTGCATTAGTGTGGCAGGCATAATTAGAAAATAGAGGCAAACCTCCCAGGCTTGTCAGTGCTCACACTGTATTAGAGGTGTTTATTTCTACACGCAAGCACACACAAACACACACACACACACCCGCGCGCGTGCGCACACACTTCCTGCACGGCAGTGTGTGTGTAGCTACAGCATCTGCTCTGCTGTTGGGGTTATTTTTGAACACGTGTGAGTCACTGTCAGTGTTCCCTGCTGTGCTAGCCATAGAGTCCTCATTATAGAAACCGCAAGAGTGCACCATAAATTACTGAACACACAATGTGCTACTTATGAACCCTCTTAAATAGACACAATTACATGGATTAACAGCCAAAGCCATTTGTTAATAACTCTGTGATGTGGCATTGTTTCAAAAATTACACAAATTGTTTGCTGTTGTTGTTGAATTTTTTTTTTTTTTTGGATAGTGCAAAAAATCATAAAAATCGCTCTATGTAAGACATTATGGAAATACATCACCTTTTCGATATTTTTGACTTTCTAATTAGCATTAGCGTTCCTGTTGCCTTAGCATTTTCCTTTAGAGCAGCATAAGAGCCATCAATGAGTAGGCAGAGCTGGGACGCACCGTTGCATTGTGGGACTGGTACCACTCTGGGATGGGTATGTGGTGGTTGGGGAATCTGCGGGGGACCCAATTGCGGGACTCTGCTTCCCAGAGGATGCCGTTGAGATCTGGGAAGTTGTGGTGGATGTCCAGACCATCCTGGCTCCAACGACCCAGCGACCAACCACTCAGCTCAGAACCCTGAGAAAAGGTTAAGAGAATGTTAGGAGTGTGTGTGTGTGTGTTATCAAGTAAGATCAATAACTTGATCAATACAAGACAAGATACATATGGAGTGGCATGGCAATTAGGTTCTAAAGTCATAGAGAGAATGAAGTTTCTGTGTATAAAGTCATTGAGTCTGTTATTTTCTGATAAAACATCAGGTATAAACATGCAACTGTTTGTCCATCTGTGTACTGTCTCTTGTCTGTTAAGGAAGTTATCCGTTCAGTTGGGATTGCGATCCAATCGCATGTCTGTTGTGGTTGTTCTGTTCTCATTCCATTTTTGTTTCTGTTTTGTTTGAGTATAGCATTTTGGCCAGTATTTTGTGATGCATTTTTTTTGTTGTAATATATTATTTGATCCCGATCCAGAGATAACACATCACACTTAAAAAAAGCCTCCCTTTGGTATTGCTCTATTGTATCCTACTCTATTTGTGTGCTGACTTCAAAGCACAGCATACGGGAGTGCAAGTTAACTCCAGCAAGCTGTCAGCATTTCTCGTGTTTGCTTCTGAAGGTGCCTCAGAGACCTCTGGCTGTGTCAGGACCCAAGACTCCTCTACTCCATATACCACTGCAGCTCAGCACAGCACCAGTGATGCTGCTCAAGCCCGGCTGGATGTCAGAGGTCTGTGGCATATTTTCATTTATTCTCTTCTCTCTTTGTCTCTCGCTCTTTCTCACACAGAGATGTTTTTAGCTAGATGAAAGACGCACTCATTCTGCGCTGAGTCATCTGAAGCATAAAGCCTGACTTACAATAGATATTAATATAAATTTTCAACCTTTTCAAACTTCCATGAAACTCACTGATGTTGCTTTTCCCTGCCTGACACTGTAAACTAGGTCAGGTGTGTGCGTATGTGTGCAATCCGAGCAGCTTACCGCCTCCGCGGCCTTGTCGTAGCCATCGGGGTTGACGGAGGGCAGCAGGTGGATGCGAGTCTCGTGCACCAGCCGTCGTATGCGTGGATTACGGGACAGGTACTCCTGACACATGAACTGCATCAGCAGAAGCAGGAGCTCTCGTCCCAGAACCTCGTTACCATGGGAACCCGCTGTATAGCGAAACTCTGGCTCACCTGTAATGTGTGTCAGGGGAAGGGGGAGGGGGGTGTCGGGGATGGAGAGTGCGTGGGGGTCTTTTGATGAGTCATCCTTCTGAGAAGGCTTCGATGAGTCATGGTACCAATTTGTTTGGGAGGTTGGTGATGTGTGTATGAAGCATCTCTTCAACTGTGGTTGCTAATGGCTGGAACTGGGGATTGATGGTCTTAAGGATGTGCTGTGATTTGGACGGCTTACCTAGCTCGTGCTCTCCTGGGTTATCCGAGATCTCAAAGGCGTAGAGTTTCTGCCCACTGTAGCTCTTACCGATGTTGTAGATCCGTGTAACGTTGGGGCACATTTCATTAACCAACTTCATTAACTGCAGCAAAGATTATTATTATTATTATTATAAATTCATTTGCCCCAGGTATAAAAATAATGATAATAAATTGAATTAATAAGATGCATTTCTAACATCCATAGTGCAACAATGCAAAGCAGAACAAATAACATAACAAGAAAAGCAGGTAGAAACACAAGGAGTTGTGGACCGTTAACCAAATACAAGATTACTGCTCACAAATACTAATCATCGAAAGCCATATATATGCAACAAAATTCCTTCAGTCAACTGAAAAATGAGGGAAAATGTTATGGTTGTGTCTCATTATCTTCAACTATTTCTGGACCCTCAGTTGTGAGCAAGATAAGACCCAGAACAGAAATAGATAGAGAAATATAATAGAAACATGTGCATTTTATCATATGCATGTTTCATGTGTGCACATGTTTGCACAGAATTTCTTACACTAGCAAAATCAGATCCAGCAGATGAAACAATTCCTAAAAATAACCTCATATCAGTATATGCTTATTTAAACCACTTCAGATTTAAACATGTGGTGCTTAAACCAGGCCATGTCCTGCCTCTGGGATCCACAGCCAGGAAACCTGCTTACAAATAACAGCCAAGGGGCAGAAAACAAAAGTGCAGACATGAGTCGCTGTAGAGAAGGAGGAGAGGGTCTAATCAGCCTCTGATCACGGAGATCAGCGATGACGGGAAATGCCAGCGCGGAAAAGACACGAGTTACGGCTACAAACATCTGTCGCCGTGCCCCCTACCAGAGCTGTGTGGAAGGAGGTGAGCTCTCGTGCGCAACACGGCGACATACAGTCGAGCAAAGGCTGAGCATGCTGGGAAACGCTACAGCGAGCTGTTAAATCAGCCCGTCATTAATTTTAGATTTGCATGCTTTATTTATTTGCTGTGCCAGCTGGTTGTATGATAATTAATCAAGGCATGGGATTTTAATTTAGCGTATACTGAACCTTGATTTCTATATTGTAACTCATTTATCAAACATATGGTTTTACTGCCCAAATATGCAATTGAGCAAAATTAACCTACCATTAGACTAGTTAGTTAGTTACTTAAAATTAACCTACCATTAGACTAGTTAATTAGTTAGTTTGTAGCAAGAAGCTGGAAACAAACTTGCAAAATTATCATTATTATTATTATGTTTTATATTATGTTTTAAAATAAACCTACAGCGCTTGTCTTTTCTTTAAATACAATGAATTATTTGAAGTGATTATAATGATGCACTAGGAGATTTTAACCAGCGAAACTAAGATATTTAATGTCACACCAAGAAAATGCTACATATGCAAATTATATTCAAATGATCTTCAAATTATATCTTCTTGTGCCGCATCATAACAGCAGGACACATTTCGACCTGTGCCAAACCACACTCTCTCACATCACCGTTTACCGCTCGACATCATTCTGTTTTGAGAGCTACAGTGAAGAGGGGATCATTTAGTTTGACAGATTTATTCGATTTTTGGTGCTCGACAGCACCGCGATCATCAGCCCACGTCCCTTAACGCCTCCAGCCCACGCTGGCAGCCCTCCAGAGCGCCGTCACCCAACTTCCACCAGCAGCGTTGTGCTGCTCGCTACTTTATTTTGGGTCAAGAAAAGATAAAGAGTTCCACTCACAGGATGAACAGAAAGAGAGAGAGAGAGAGAGAGAGAGAGAGAGAGAGAGAGAGAGAGAGAGAGAGCAACTGGATAAACACAAGGGTCACAAGGATGCCAGATCCATATAAAGTTTCTTTTTTTTTGGCATGGTCCTAAAGCTAATGGGTTCTCTCCAATTAGGTTCCCAAAGTTACTGCAGTACAAGAAACCCGCCGAAAGCATGGTGAACTGTAGTCAACCACTGTTATGTTAAAGGAATAGTAATTAATGTCAGAAGATACAGCTGTGATAAAACATACCCTTAAAATGCAATATGCAAAGTGGCTGAAATAATGTTATAACCTAAGAACACTAATAATTTGCAAGGGAAAAGTTCAAGTGAAAAGTAAATAAAAAAGATTCAACATTCTGCAGAGGCCAGAGGACACTCTGTGGGATGAAACTGTTCTTGGTGTGTGATGTTGTGGATGTTCAGAGTGACTGTGTGATGCTGCTTTTATGTTTTTTGTATTTATTAAGGTGAGCAGCTGAGGTTTCAAAGCTGGGGAGAAGGATGACACTGAACACTGTTCTGGGTTTACTCATTACAAGCAGAGTAGAACATGCCTCACTGCAAACTGTAGTGCACAGACAGTACCTCCCTGCTGCGTCTCAGGAACCACGCCCCCTACATAGACAGAGATCCGTGCCCGCCTCCATAGAAAGAGAACCACGGCCCCCCCCCCCTCCATAGACAGTGTGTGAAGAACACTCAGTGAGAGCATGCAGACAAACACTCGTAGGTAGAGTTACTGTTATGCAAGAATTGCTTCAATGACTAATTACCAAGTCCCCTGCACACCAAAGCTGGTCTGTCAGATGACTAAACTGTACAGTATTGTTTAGTATGTTTAATAAGCATGAAGTGGCTTTTTTCATGAAAGAGGTTGTGATAAATTTCACCCTTTACCTGCCTCATCTCCTTGTAGCTGTGGTGTTTGAAGTCCAGGTTGTCTGTGGTGGTGATTTCATTTCGTCTGTGGTAGTAATTGTTCGGATCTTTAAAAGTACACATAAAAATACACATATTCATGAAAACCAAAGCAGTTGATCAATCCAGCAATCTGACAATTTTCAAACATGATTTGGAACACAGCCCACCAGGCATTCTCAAGGTGAGGTGCTCTGCCATTAAGAGCTTTTAAAACAGTAAAAGTATCTTATAAATCTTCTTTTTAGAAAATCAATTCTAAAAAAAAGGGCAAAGTGTGTAATTATTCTAAATCAAGTCTTGTCTCCTATTTGTACAATACTGTAGCTACAGTATTTTACAGCAACTAAAGTATTTTTTTCAGTAAGCACTGTGTTACTGTGTTCTAGCCATTAAAAATATGGACGTTTCGTTGCATCTTTCTGTAGATGTCAGATGTATATCAATATCTGACATCTTACTATATTTTGATAAAATTATCAACATGAGACCTAAATGCTAATCTTAAATCTGCTTAAACCTTGAAACATTAAATCTTGAAACATTTTAGCAACTATTAGGTTTGTAAATCCAGCATCTTTAAGTTTGTAATTCCAGATTTCCCAGATTTATTAAAACCTTTGATTTCTGTCCATAATTGTATTTCTGTTTCATTAATTTCCATTAAGTGGACATCCAGTTAATTACACAGGGTAGACAGGTCGTTTGTTTCATTAGAACATCTTTCTCTACATAGGTAACATTCTCTTGCTTTCTAACCTGGCATGGGGCATCCCAGAATCTCTGCTCTCATGCAGATGCCACCACTGCTGTACCACGAGCGAGGGTTGATTCGGATGTAGCGAGCCACCACAGGCTTGGGGAAGGTGTTCCGCACTGGGATCTCCTTCTCTTTATTGCCAATGAACAGCTACTGAGGCAAGCAGAGGTCATAAAAATAACAATCAAACTTTATTCAGCATAATAATAATAATAATAATAATAATAATAATAATAATAAAATGTTCACCAAATGCTCTACAGAGTAACAAAAAAACAAAAAGAACAGATAAGTAAGTAACAAAATAAGTGATAGATGATAAACAATCCCATTCAGGCTACTGTTGTGTGTAAACTACTTTCAGTAAGGACTTTCTCTTGTGTCTGTCCTCATACAGACTCATACATGCGTATCCATTCCTTCTGCATTAGACTAACACTCACTCCTTAATGTCTCCACAATCAGCATTGGAACTGCTGAAGAGCTGCATGATTAAAGTTCTTCAGTTCTTAAGTGGAAAACTAGTGGCATGTTGAGTAATCCAGATGTCCCTTCATCAGCCCTCTTAAAGCAAAAGTGTCTAATGGTTTCATTTTAGAGGGAAGCCAGAAGATTTTTGGGATACACACCTTTGCCAGGGTGAGGAACTCAGACACTTTCCATTGTAATGCTCTTCTTGGAGTTACAACTCCTGGCAATCGTGATATAACCCTACTGCAGGCTCACTAGGTGCAGAACTTAATAATTGCTGTAATTTTAATTAATCGCTCTCCACTTCTCTGACCAATATAACAATGAAAACGATAATACATGCTCATTATTCTGGGTTATTACAGGAATGCCGCAATCAGTGCCTCTTCTTCCTCTTCAGGCAGAGATGAGATCAGCTTAACACTCTTGCAGTGACTCAGCACTGTTTTAATAAACTAGCTTGACTCTCCCATATGGTTCACAAATGCTCATATTTACAGTATCGCCTCCAGCTCATTAGATTTGGAAATGAGCACTCCTACATATCAAATGAGCACTCCTACATACAGAAAACAAGGATTATCTATTCAGAAATATTGCAATCACTGAACAACTATACCTAAAATCAGCCATAACTACAAAAATTACAGTATAACAGATCCGGCATCTTTAATTACAATCCCAATTAATTTGAAAAACACAATTATTAATCTCTGAGGATAAAAGTAGAAGTATTAGATAAAGCTTAATTACAAGTCATTTGTTTTTTTGCCCTACAGTCTAGATTGAACTGTTGCCAGTGATTTAAAGCATCAGCGGAAGGGTTTAAAGCACTGGGGAAAGCATTCAGTTCTGGGAAGGTAGGCAAGCTCCGACAAATTCTGACCTCTGCACTGCAGTGGCTTCTGACACTAAAGTCCCACCCTCTGCATGAATGGCAGCACCCAGGTAGAACATATCACACCTCGCTGGGGAATATTCAAACTGACACAAACACATTAAGCCTTTTACAGCTTTTTGAATTAAGAGAGCTACCAAAACACTCTTAACAAACAGTAGTGCCTATTAAAATCCTTCTGGAATTACACGCATCACTTGCTAAGTGGCACATTAAACACATTTGTGACTTTTAAAGTAATTTTGCTTGCAGAAGTATAAAATAGACATATTTACTCTTCAAAACAATTCCCTTAAGACAGCAGAGCAATCACTGAGCACCTCTGTTACTGGCTGCTGGGAATTGCATATTTAGAGCTCTAACTATAAATGTGAACCAGTCGATGGCGCAGACCCTCAAACATATTTTACATGATCAAATCAAGCTGCAGGGTCATTTCTTTGCCTGAGGATCATAGTCCTGCTAAGCCCAGGTGAAAGCAATGCAGGACACTACGGGACACACGCTGCCTGCTCACCAGCTCTCTGGTGCCGTTCTTCAGGGTCACCCAGGTGTGAGAGTCGTTGCTGAGCAGCACACGGTACGACGTCACCCAGTCACTTCTGCAAAAACGAGCAGATATGGATGACAATGCGCTGTGATGACATCATCGGCATTAGTACGGCATCATTACACAGTGAGCACTTCAGTTCATGTGTGGATGGTGAAAGATAAGATGTAGCGTTTAAACTGAGATCTCGTATGATTATATGTATAAGAACCAAGTTAGAAATTTGGAAGTGAATAATGCTTAGCTGAACAATATCTGCATTCTGCACCAGTAATGAGCTCCAACAAGACTAAAATATCCCCAGCTAATTAATTTATAATAAATTATTCTTTTCTTCAATGGTAATTAATTTAGTGGCCTTCAGCAGAATCTCCAGTTCATCCTGTTCTGTTCACAGTGTGGGAGTCTGGAGGATGACATGATGTATGTTGACCAGATGGATGTGTCTATGAGAAAGTCACAGCAGAGTGGAATAGTGTGGAGGGGGAGCATGAGCATGAACCTGAAATATTAAAGCGACACAGAAGCCTCAACGTGAACTGGGAAATTGGTTTGCTTCCACTTGGAAAACTCACATAAACTGTACAATTTTGCATCACATACCTTTATAAGAAATTCAGTGTATGCCGTTCATGCAAGAACTTGAGTGTCTGTGCGTGTTGCTGTTTGTGTGTGTCTCTACTAGCATCATGGTTCCCTTGGCAACCTTTCATGCTCTCCTTTTTTTGGATCTGTTTCTGCCCTCCATTTGGTTTTCTGTGTCCTTCATTGGTTCCTCGTATCTCTGATTCCCTCATGTGTGTAGACCCCATGTCTTCTGGTTTTCAGTGCTGATTATTGTTCTTACATCTCTTATATCTTATAGCCTGCATTCTGATGTTTCTATGTCATTTGCAGCCTGTTTAGTTCCTTACCTGTAGTTCCATAGCTGCATACTTTGCTCTATGGTCTCTGTTACACTGATGTGCCAACAGTTATGGAACAGGAAGTAGCATCATACAGGAACCTCCTCTAGCCCATTGATGTGAAGCAACTCAATGTGACATTGATTCCACAAGAGAAGTACAGAAGACAACTGGAGGGACGTTAGGCCATGCCATCTAGATAGCCAACCACACATCTGTTGTATTGTAGTTGCAGGATCTTGGATGCGAATGGACCTCTCCACTGCATCCCATAAATGCTTGATTGGGCTTGTGTTGGGCAAACATGCAGGCCACACCAGTCGTTAGATCTCCAGAATGCTCCTGGAACCAGTTCTAGAACCAGTTCTGGACTATTTGGCACTGATGGCGTGGTGCATTAATCTTTCTGGAATATTGCATTATTATGGGGGTACATGGCCACCAAGCAGTGAAATGTAGCCAGTCAATGATGAGTTTAGGCACTCTGGTAGGTCTTCTATTCCCATAAGAACACTTCACTAATGAAACCCACCATCGCTGCACTCTGAAACCTACCATCAATGGCACTGATTATTCATATCGCCTTGCCACGTGCACACTGGCTATTGTTTGTTTAACCTCACTCACAAGATAACACCTCGCAACTTATATGGGTGTGGGAATTCCCAAGCTGTGCCCTGAAGTAATATCACTTCATAAATCAATTTACTTACTGTTATCCCATGACTTCTGAAATGTCAATGTATATGTTTGCCTTGTTCTGTTTCCTAGTTATGTGTTCCAGTTGTTTTTCGTTTCCTTACTTCCCTGGTAAAAAGGCCCTGTTATTGTGACCCTGATTATGGATTTGCCCTCAATAAAAATCGTTCGTCTCAGCATGCGGGTTCTGCCTCAGCTCACTACACGTTACGGTGTGCACATTTATCAGTACATGATTTCCCCCTAATCCCTCTGAATGCATAAATCGTCCTGCTGCCTGTCTGATCTTCAAGCATGCAGTGGAGCTGCGGCCTGTTCAGCAGGGAGTGCAGTTGGATTCAGCCGTGAGCAGTGGAGAGGAGAGGCTTCTGGAGCTCCTCAGGCTGCCTGATCAGTAACACTGAGGATGAGGTATGTAATGAAGCACCAGCATATACTGCTCCTTAGAGATAAGTGCACACAGAACAGTATCACAGCCATAGCATCAAACCTAAAGGAAAAATGTTAATGTATGCACACACACACACAAGTATATAAGCATATAGTCATTCACACACACTCATTTGTATATACTCTTTCACACATGCATAATTTGCAACCATAACACACAAAAAGTCTTATTGGGAATATTATTCAGCACTAAAACTACAGAAGGCTCCCATACCTATGTGATCTCATAGTTGTTTTCTGGATTTTCTGAGAATGGCGTTTGACTTTTTCAGTCCTCAAGTGGGATCTGGTTCTCACAAAGGTGACTGAGTGATTTCACTCTTACAGCAGCACTTTCAGTTCCAAAGCCGTAGCCCTTCTTTTTTAATTGTGCGTTTTAAAACAATCATACTGCACTGCATTTATTAAATTTTGTGTTTTGGACTCACAGTTTCACAGTCTTCCTTCGTAACTTGTGTACAAATGCTTAAAAAGTAGAACTCACAGTTCAACTAGAGCTACTGATTCTCTGACTGTTACCCCCCCGCGATGCGCAGCAATCTCACGGCTGGTGAGGGCAGGTTCTGTGATCCACCGCAGCCCACACACCAGCTGCGCTCTGCCACGCAAACACAGCAAAATCAGACAGGATCTAGCCACTCCCCCTAGATGATTCAAAATGACTTGGCACTTCAGCATGGCTCTAGAACATGTACTATACTGGGTCATTCTGGGTAATGTAAGATGAAGTGCTATGACTAAGCTTGCTCAACTGGCTTGCGTGCTATACCCAGTGGGCCACCTGTGTGTGTGTGTGTGTGTGTGTGTGTTTGGATGTGAGACTTGAGCTTTTCCCAACCCATTACCACCATCTCAGAATAGGACTGTGCATGTCAGATAGTGAAAATGCCATATGCTAATGCTAGTCTTGCAGCTCCATGCTGATAAAGTTGTCAGGGTTTCCACTGAATAATGTCTGCATTCATTAATTGTCAAGAAAAAAGAAAACAGCATCGTATTGCTGTCTTTCAAAGAACGAAAGAAGCACACATTCTATTAGAAAGACCTAAATGAAGTGTATAGTGCACACAGAGCATGTTGATGTTTTGGAGTTGGTGTCGTGGCACCATCAGGAACAGCTGCATGCCTGCATCAGGACGTATGCAGGAACCACGGCATAAACATCAGGTTCAGAGATACTGATGGAAATGGGAATACAGAAAAAGAACAAAAGGAAAGCACTGATAAAACAGCAGTATGAAACAAAAGAGAGAAAGAATAGAAAAATTGAGGGCATACCTACTGAAACCCTTACTCAAATCAACTACAGAAAGAATATGTACAAGATAACTGTCAAATTGAGCCCTTGATCTCAATGAGAATTAAAAAGTCACACAACAATAGAAAAAAAGAAGTGAAAAAAGCACTCAAACAGGACTAACTGGAAGGCAAAGAGTCTTAAATATATATATAATATATGTATGTAACTCAAAGTCACAGGATAAGATTAAATGGATCAAACAATTGGAAAAATAAAAAATGCTCAAAAAAATACCACCACTTTCAGTTGTTTTTCAAAAACGACAGTTTAGAAACCATAACATTATTTCAAGAAATTCTGAAAAATACATAAACTGACTACCTAACCACCAGCTTCAAACTGAATGCGTCTGGTTCAAAGTCAGAAAGTAATGAGCTGACTGGTGAGAGTGTGTCTGCATGCACAGAGGAATTGCGAACAGATGGGAAGGGACGGGGTGAGGCAGGCAGCATGTGTTTCATGATGGGGAAACGGTTGTGGTGTTACTTTCATTATCATTCCAACAGTCAATGCAATTATGGCTTAGCATAGCAAACTGGTGGCTGTTATCTTGGAGAAACCTTGGAATGACTCACCCTCCCTCCACCATCTTGGGATAACCTTTGCTCTGTGATGTTTGTAGAAAAAAGGGTATTTCTTTGAAAGATAAATGTCAAATCCTAACATTAGAATTACTTCTCACTATGTAAATTATTATGTAATATATTGAAATATCACTCCCCCCCACAAACACACACATTAACTCCTAGAGAAAACAGACTCTCTCAGCTCAGCTATTAATGGTCTCTTCACATATACAGTCCATGACTGCTACTGATACCTTTTATATTTCAGCAAATCTGAAACCTGCTGGAGATTACAGTTTACATGCCTGTAAAGGAGATGCGTACTGAGTGTGTGCATACAGAACATGAGAATCTAAGAGTGCTGATGCCGTCTTCCTTAATTCCCGGTGTAATCATACTTGCCTTGAATCAAGTGCTATAACAACAAAACTCTGTAATGACTGAGAGCCCTAGTGTACAGCCTAGGAAGAAGACCGAACCTATTACCCAAGACCTATTACCTGAAGAGCCAACTCCCTGCAAAGATGACCTTAAAAACCCTGCTTGATCCAGTCTTCAATAATATATGAATAATAAAATAAGGTGTGCTGGAGTGAATCCAGTATAAAGGGAACTGATTAGTATCAAATCCACGGACAAAGTGCTAGGATAACTCTCTCTATTAATTAATCAACAAGGATTTTAAAAATGCTTTCGTTTTGTAGTCCTTAATAGGACACTGCTCTGGGGAAAAAATTGTTAAAGTATAAACAGATATAGAGTGATGACAATTTTGCTGCTCTGCTGAGATTTCAATGAAATACTGAAGGCATCAATTCAGCTCTACCATGCAGTTCCCCCTTTGATGAAATGCACTACATTCTACAAATGCACTGCATGTTAATGCAACTGGCAGTTTTCAGCATAGCTAGTCTCACGATTGGAGTTAAATCAGTCACCCGTCTCTTGTAGTTGGTCTTTAATATGCACAGTCTAATTTCCATGTCAATTTTGAATGGCTTTAATCTAGGCTACATGTAAATTTAGCGCAGCGGTAAGTTGACACCGGTGAACTAATTATTGCCACGGTAACTTCATAAAGAAGAATTAAATACTGTTTGTGTGTAGCGTAGTTACCGCCAAGATTCATGAAGCAGGGCCCAGTGGGTCCAGTCACTGACATACAAGGTACTGTTGGGTTCAGAACCCTCTGAGCACTTTGAGTGGGGAAAAAATATTACATTTCAAGCATCTATGACATGCCGAAATATAAGTACCCAGAATGATTTTTTTTTTTCACTTGGTCAAAGTGAATAAAGGTTCAACAAACATGCACTCCCCATCAAAAGGAGCACCTTAATAATTCGGTATATGTTTAATTTCAAATTACTTTACAGTTAAATAATACTGACAAAAATATGCAAGTCACTCTGGATACTTACCTCTGCCAAAGGCATTTACATTTTGTAAATATAAGAAAATAATTAATTAGTTTCATTCCAATTTCTGTTTACAGGCTACTATTAAATGCACATATTCGCACATATCTTATGTTCCAGAGGTGCTTTATAAACCTGACAGCTGAATGCTGATGAAGATTCTATTACAAGATTCTGAAAGACAAATGTCACATGATTCTATGAAGGAAGCTTTATTCCCAAGCACCATGTATGAAAACACTACCTTGGGAATACCATTGTTTCTTTAGTAGTATAGTTTGTATAAAAAACAGCTGAATGACTATAATAAGCTATAACAAATGGAACAGGAAACAAACATTATAATTACAGAGATTTTGGAACTTTTGACAGGCAGTGCAAGAGAATACTAAGGAATGCAGGTAAGCACAAGTACCCAGAGGAAGCAGGTGTGATCTGTGGGGGGAACTGATTCCCAGAATGAGGTGCTGATGTATAGGTTCAGAATGAAGGCCAGACACCTCTGTGTATTAAGTCTGGCATTTAAAGGCTCCTAAAACATGCTTGTACTGAGTTAACATAACGTGCAAGTATTTCGCACAGAGAGCTGCATATGCCGTACTGCAGTATGTCACATAAATACTCATTTTCTCTCTTGATTGTTTGGCTGCCAGCCAGACCTCGTGATGCTGGCGAAACAGAGAGAGAGAGAGAGAGAGAGAGAGAGAGAGAGAGAGAGAATCAGAGAGAAATGTCAAACATTTTAATCAAGCATGAAGTTTTATACATTCGGTGATTATGCAATCATAACTATTTACATATTTTCTATTTTCAGCCAAAACAGTACAGACCAGTGCAACATAAATCTTACTCCAGGTACAAACTGTGCTTTAGGTAGAAATTACCCGAAGTATGTGGTAAAAATTTAACTATTTTTTAACTTCATGTATTTTAAAGCAAGTTTAAAATACATGAAGTTACTATAATCAGTACATGAACTGCAGTGAGTGCAAGACATGTAAAAATGGATCATTAATTAATTATACTTAGGCATGTTGTAGGTAGATCATAATTATTGTAAAAGATACAATAATTAGGTAGAGTGAGGTGCGGCAGGATGCATTTGTGCAGGTGAGCAATGTTTATTTTGGGCAAATCCATAATCATTATCCATTAGAGAATCCAGGGTTGAAGAGCCAGGAGTTATGGAAATTAAACCAGAAACTCACTAGAAACGAACAAACATTAAGCAAAATACAGACAGCAACATCATATGAACTACAACCTGACAGCACAGAGAGGCTTACAATAACACAAAGAGCCAGCCACACTGGAATGTTACTCATTCATTGCATTTGTTGGTGGTCAGTTATTCTGTAATAGATGGAGCCAGGAGGCTTTTGTAGAGAGTGGAGTGGCATTTCATTAGTACATATCGATTCAGAAATGTTAATACAGTCTATGGTTAGCCCACGTTCTAGGAACATAAGATATCATACAAAAACAAACACAAAGCCAAAAAACAGAGATGCATGGAGATGATGACACAAACACAGCAGTGAAAATACACAAGAGAAAGCCACTATAAGCGACCAAGCAGTCAGGGGAACGTGGGGTTTAAATACACAGACAAATCAAGAGAAGCGAAACACCGGTGCAACTAATACAGGGTGAGGATACACACAATGAGAGACAGAAAGTCCAAAACAGGACTTAAGAAACCAAAACAGATCCACATGGCACAGCACCATGGGAATCCCGAGAAATCGAGGGGAAAATCCCTGATACATACATGACAGTAAACACAAATGGAAACAAAACTCTCAAATGTTAAGCACCATTTTGCCTTAAACTGTTGCAGCTATATGTCTATGGCTGGAATTTAAATCCTCAGTTGTAGTTATTACCCAGAATTCCAATACTGAACAGATAATCAATTCCTTATTGGCAAAGAATATATCAACCACAAATACATTGCCCACTTCTATAAACTGGAATAACACAAATTACAGATGTCTTGTGTGACATTTCAATTGAATGCAGCTGGATCCTGTCATGCAACCCATCACTATAATACATCTAATGCCAGACAGCTTTGTTTTGTCTGCTCACTGTATCCAGATTCTTATGCAACAGCATTGTCGATTCCTATGTGAAATTAACAGGGCGTGAAGTTCAAGTTGCAGCAAACATTAATCATTTCCAAAGTCCCAGTAACTCAGGGATACATTACAGCAGAGGAGTTAAGGGGTAAGCTTTTGCTTCTAAGATCGAGGTGCCTGATTCAATACCCCTGGTTAATTACACTTCATAGGCTGAATTAGGCATATTAGAGTAGGAAAACCCTAAAATGTGCAGGTGCATTGTGGGCTATGGTAAGAGCAGGAAAAACAGTAAACCCTGCTCTGCTGTTTCAAACTCCAGGAGCTCAGGTTTCAGTCATTCAGGTTTTCAGTTATTTAGGTCATTGAACTGTCTAGTAGTAGAGTAGTAAGTCAAGCTGTCTGAAGTTGTAACATATTTGTTATGTTTTGCCTCTCATCCCATCACTCAGTTGAACAGTTGAAGTCCCTTAAATGAGCAGCAAAACATCAAGACTGCAATACCAGTGAGTTCATCTTGTTTTACTACTACCTAGCACAGAATCAAGGCTTTCAGTAGGGTGTGTGCAGGTACTCACGACCAGACAGAGCTCCTGCCTTGGGTGATGACCCCAGTGAATTTGGTCAGACGCCTAGCATCCACCTCGAGCCACTGCAGTGGATCATTCCTGCCAGCACACCAGCTGCCATCATACAGATCATCCTCATACAGACCTGCCTGGAGAGAGACAGCCACACATGGGAAAAGGCAAGAAGGCAAGAACACGCCCCACACTTCACAACTGTCCCTGGAACATCATGGGAAATACGCACAGGTTCAGTACAAGTATTGTTATATACATACATTGGCCCAACAGCTATAGCGGTTTTGAATTGTGGCTTCAGAAATATATGCAGGAGTTAGACGTGCTGGAGTGGGCTAAATGAAATTGGGAAAGTCACATTATGGCATTTTAATGATAAATATTGCGATTGCAACCTTGCATTTCAATTAAGGTGCTCTTTTTTCTTATACCAGAAAAACTAAAGACCAAAAAGCAGCTTATTTTATCCAGCTGTTTTCTCTACCTTTCACCATTGTTTTACTTTGCACCTCTTACACTATGCCAAACACTATTAGTATTTATGATTGGGCAACAAAGCCCCTGTTGTTTATGTTCTAGACTTTAATTATATACAGTGGTGCTTGAAAGTTTGCAAACCCTTTAGAATTTTCTACATTTCTGCATAAATATGACCTAAAAATTTTCACACAAGTCCTCAAAGTAGATAAAGAGAGCCTAGTTAAACAAATGAGAAAAATATACTTGGTCATATTTATTGAGGAAAATGACCCAGTATTACATATTTGTGAGTGGCAAACATATGTGATCCTTTGCTTGCAGTACCTGGTGTGACTATTGTTTTGTAGCAATAACTGCAACTAAACGTTTCTGGTAACTGTTGATCAGTCCTGCACACCGGATTGGAGGAATTTTAGCCCATTCCTCTGTACAGAACAGCTTCAAGTCTGGGATGTTTGGTGGGTTTCCTTGCTCGCTTCAGGTCCTCCCACAACATTGATTGTATTAAGGTCAGGACTTTAACTTGGCCATTCCAAAACATTAACTTTATTCTTCTTTAACCATTATTTGGTAGAACAACTTGCTGCATGACCCACCTTCTCTTGAGATTCAGTACACGGACAATACAAGAGAATTATTTTCTTTTAGAATTCTCTGATATAATTCAGAATTCATTGTTCCATCAATGATGGCAAGCCGTCCTGGCCCAGATGCAGCAAAACAATCCCAAACCATGATACTACCACCACCATGTTTCACAGATGGGATATGGTTCTTATGTTGGAATGCATTGTTTTCCTTTCTCCAAACAACACTTCATTTAAATAAAACAGGGTGCCCACTCACAGCTGATTGTCATCCCACTGATTGAAAACACCTGACTCAAATTTCACCTTCAAATTAATTGCTAATCCTAGAGGTTCACATTTTGTCACTCACAAATATATAATAGTGGATCATTTTCCTCAATAAATAAATGACCAAGTATAATATTTTTGCCTCATTTGTTTAACTTGGTTCTCTTTATCTACTTTTAGGATTTGTGTGAAAATATGATGTTTTAGGACATATTTATGCAGAAATATAGAAAAGGGTTCTAAAGGGTTCACAAACGTCCAAGCACCACTGTAGTTGAATACAGAGCCCAACACTCATACAGCCAACACTCATCAGCATCAGAACCAAGTCCCCAAGAACCTTCCGCACAATACACATCTTGATCAGAGCTTCTAGTACAACTGTTTCAGTTATTCACTGTTGTTAAGCAGCTGGATGAGAAACTCTGCTGTATAGCCACAGTTGTGAATCACTGCCCTATGGCCACAGTTGGGAAAAACTGAAAAACTGGTATTGTGGTCCTTCAGGGCTCTAGTTTGCATGATCACCACATGAAGTTAAATTTGACTGAGTAGCATTTTGACTCCTTAATGACTGAAGATGAGAAACACAGCAATGTGTGAAATTAATCGCTCAGCACACCGACCATGCAGAGACAAGAGACAGAGAGAGAGAGAGAGACTCGTGCCTCATGTCACTGCTGGGAGTCTGTCCATCCGCTTTTCCCATCTGTTCTTTTATCTCCCCCATTTTCTACTCCTCTGAGTCTGTCAGCGCAACGAACAAACCTTCATACAAAGAACTCTGAGAGCACACACAACCCAAGGGCTCAGAGCACAGCAGCTAAAACAACACGGTTCACTTTTTATCCGGTATTTTGTTGGATTAAATACAGACTCATGGAAATCATTAAGTGCTGGTGTTCTGTGGCAACTCATTAACAATGGGTGGATACAGTTACTTGCAGTCCTAGAAGGCAACAGCACGGCATTTAATGCTAGTGGCTCTCACAGGAAATGCTATTGGTTTGCATATGCCCAGTCTGTTTGTAAGGCTTAGGGGTAAGTCATATTCTAACAGCTTAGCTGCTGTTTGGTCAGTCTCACTGGGCTTTAAGAATATGGACTTTAATACAAGAAACACATTTTCAGAGTGTTCAAATACTCAGTAAGCAGATGAAAGAAGCCCAATTCGATATCTGGAAGCAGCAAAATATCAGAACAGTTTTGTAGGGGATTTCCTTACTGTATTTCCTTACCCCTACCAGACTTACCCACTGATGGAAATGGATATGGGCGAAGGTGTAGTGCATGTAAACTTCAGTCGAATTATCTGGCTCCAAATGATAATTATTGATTATTAATTATAAGGTGCTAGAAAGAGCAATTTCTATTGCACAGCCCAGCATGAATCAGGAGAATATGTGTAACCAATTTCCTAAAGTTATTTAGTCTTAACACAGCCTGGTTTGCCAGAGGTTTGCTGTTTGACTAGTTTATGGTGTAGCCTAGTGATCATGCTCAACAGATTGGACACCTTACAGTGTTATTATTGTCAGCAATATATACAACTATAGCTGGTTATGGCTGTAGTTAGTGAGTACCTAATTACGTATTGCAATTGGCCAGACACAGAAACAAGGCAAAACACAGGATTCTGTGAATAACAAAAATGTAGCATAGAAAGTATTACTTGAATATTAACCTATAGATGGACGAGGGGTGAAAAGAGCAAGAGAGGGAAAGCGAGAGAGAAAGAGAGGAAGAGATTTCTCCACGTCTGACTCCTCATCCCACCAGCTTTGCCCTTAGCTCCACTCCTTGCTCCACTCCAACTCTCTTCCAGCAACTCCCAGACATCCTTCAGTCTTATCTATACCAAAAACAAAGTTTGCTGACCCTGACCAATCGAAAGTAGCCACATACTGATATCACTCCAGTTATGTGGCTAAACCCTAAACCCAACAGCCACAGGAAGTCACGCCTGGTATGACACCGATTTACAGTCCCGACTAACAGCTGAGGTGGATTAGTGCCAATTTGCCCGTTGTGACATAATCACCCTTATCTTTGTGACACTACATGTATGCACAGCAGTGGGGGTGGATGAGAACAAGGCTTCATGGACTTCATGAAATACATAATGTAAGAAACAGTAAAGAGGATGTCAACAAAAATGCAATCATCTACAGTATATCTAGTCAAAACCAAAACGTGAATAAGTGAAATATATTGTGAATATATTGTTATTCATTTACCCGGGTAGTTAATGTTCCTGTTTGGAAAGGTAACTCACAAATTTCCCAAATCAGCCTTTAAATTATTGTAAAGCTACAAAAGAAAGATTGATTAGGTTTTACCCTGTGTGTACTGGAGAAAATGTGTTTGCCAGTATTGTGTGTGCATAGTAGTGTGTGTACCACTTAGATGTGATTATCATGGTCCAGCAAGAGGCAGTGTAAGAAATGAATCTTTAGCCATTTGTCGTGTAAATTTTATAAAATCGTAGTGCTTAACTAGGGAGCCAGAAAAATGTGAGAATGTAGTTGTGTACAGGCTCACTGTAATGCAGTCTTTGCTGTATGAGCATGGAAACCCTGAATGCTGCCGAGAGAAACTTTTAATTGGTTAATAGCCAAAAGTGTTTTTTGCTCTTTAGTGTGGCGAGTACACTCCACAAATTTTTGTAAATATTTTATTATCTTTTCATGGGACAACACTGAAGATATGACACTTTCATACAATGTAAAGTAGTTGGTGTACAGCTTGTATAACGGTGTAAATTTGCTGTGCCCTTAAAATAACTTGAAACACAGCCATTAATGTCTAAACTGCTGGCAATGAAAGTGAGTACACCCCTAAGTGAAAATGGCCAAAATGTGCCAAATTTTCCCTCCATGGTGTCATGTGACTCGTTAGTGTTACAAGGTCTCAGGTGTGAATGGGAAGCGCTCTCACACTCTCTCATACTGGTCAGTGTAAATTCAACATGGCTCCTCATGGCAAAGAACTCTCTGGGGATCTGAAAAAAAGAACTGGTGGCCTACATAAAGATGGCCTAGACTATACGAAAATTGCCAACTGAAACTGAGCTGCAGCACGGTGGCCAAGACCATACAGTGGCTTATCAGGACAGATTCCACTCACAACAGGCCATGGTCGACCAAAGCTGTTGAGTGCACGTGCTCAGCGTCATATCCAGAGGTTGGCTTTTGAAAATAGATGTATGGGTGCTGCCAGCATTGCTGCAGAGGTTAAGGGGTGGTGGGGGGGAGGGTCAGCCTGTCAGTGCTCAGACCATATGCCACACACTGGATCAAACTGGTCTGCATGGCTGTCATCCCAGATGGAAACCTCTTGTAAAGATGATGTACAAGAACGTCTGCAAACAGCTTGCTGTAGACAAGCAGACTAAGAACATGGATTACTGGAACCATGTCCTATGATCTGAAGAGACGATGATAAACTTATTTGGTTCAGATGGTGTCAAGCGTGTGTCTCGGCAACCAGGTGAGGAGTACGAAGACAAGTGTGTCTTGCCTACAGTCAAGTATGGTGGTGGGAGTGTCATGGTTTGGGGCTGCATGAGTGCTGTCAGCTGTGGGGAGCTACAGTTAATTGAGGGAACCATGAATGGCAAAATATACTGTGACATACTGAAGCAGAGCATGATCCCCCTCCCTTCAGAAACTGGGCCATAGGGCTCCAACATGATGATGACTCCAAACCAGGTCTCCAGATCTCCAAGGCGACCACTGCCTTGTTAAAGAAACTGAGGGTACAAGTGCTGGACTGGCCAAGCATGTCTCCAGACCTAAACTCTATTGAGCATCTGTGGGGCATCCTCAAACAGAAGGTGACACAATTTGGCCATTTTCACACAGGGGTGTACTCACTTTCATTGCCAGCGGTTTAAAATCGTGTTGAATTGTAGAAATTGTGTTGAGTTATTTTGAGGGCACAGCAAATCTACTTTAAATTGTATCAAAGTCTCATATCTTCAGTGATGTCCCATGAACATATATAATAAAACATTTACAAAAATGTGAGAGGTGTACTTACCTTTGTGAGGTACTGTACATAAACAACTAATGAAATGTCATTGTTTTAAGAACAATTATATCTGCATAGATTTTAGTAAACCTTTGATTCAACCAACTGGCTTAGGAATAACACATAGGTTAACATAACACCAGTTAACCTATGCAAACCTAGTCATAAGCTGATTCATCCACAGTATTGTTTATTTCTGTAGGATTGTTAGTTCACTTCCTAATAGACTTCCTACTAGGTAGTATTGGGTCTTTACTGAAAAAAAGCTTTGAACTCAGTTTTATATGTCTGATCTGTAATTTTAGAACTTAAATTCCTACATCTAAGGAAATAAGATGGGGGACGGACTTTGCTTAAGTAGCAGCATTTTTAGCACTATGCCCTACTTTATGGCAAGAAATGCATTATTTCTCAAGCTTATGAAGTTGAGAAAATATCTGCCTGATGTTGTATAGCTGCTATAGCACCATGCAATTTGTTACAGCCTTCCATACCACACACCTAGTTTACAATACTCCCAAAAGAACTCTCTACTGGACTGCTGCCACAGATGAAAGAATGCTGAATGTGTGGAGCAGCATAGTTCAAAAGCATCGGAAGAAAAATTACAACAGTGTGCATGATCTCATCAATACCAAAAAAATGTTTTTTCCACATATAATTCAGTCGGTTCCCCATTATTCATCCAGTCCAGAAAATCTCCCTTCTGCCTTTTAGCAGGGCCTGGGCCATGAAGGTCAGGGATGCTTTGATAAGTCTATCTATGAGCTCGCTGATTAGGTCTTTTTGGCATCTGGGCTGTGGGACTGTACCTGAGCTCAACTCCTCTCCAACCCTCTTACAGAAAACTTCAAGATCCCAGGCCAAGACTTCCGTCAGTCTCATCTTGACTAAGAACAGTTTGCCATCACTGACCAATTAAAAGTGACCATATATTGGTATCAGCCCCCATCAGACAACAGCCACAGGAAGCCACAACTGATACGTCATTGACGTACAGTCCTGAATAACAACTGACTATTTGTGATTTGGTTAGTGCCATATTGACCAATGTGACATGACCTTTATCTTTGTGAGACCACAGATATACACAGCAGTGGGTGGGTAAGGGGGGGGGGGGGTAAGAGCAAGAAAACATAGACCAGATTTTGGCCTACAGATACAAAATTGTTAATGTTTCCTGGATAACCCTAAAAAATAATTACAACAAAATAAACATGGTTTGTGGTGGACATAATGTGGAATGTTC
>JAOXYF010000012.1:9805485-9834869 GCA_028565775.1 Sternarchorhynchus goeldii
CCAAAACCCCCAAACCCCCACCCCACACCGTTCATCTTAATTGCCCCTGCCACTTTCCTCACTCTGCGCTCGAGTGTTTGCACAAGACCTTCAGTTCTCCTGAGCTGTCTGTGTGTACTGCATTAAGACGGCATCTGCGAGTCAGATGGGGGTGAGATCTTTGCTCCACTGGTGTCATTTCTACAGCGTTTCCGTAGTGAAAGCAGAGAGTTCTGGCAGTAAACGGCTCGGCCTCTGGAGCCACAACAACGCTGACCATTTAGCTTTCTGTTTACCGTGTAGCTGTTAGAGGTATTTACTGAGATTTCATCCAGGCCAAATATGACATTTAACGTCTAAATGCTTCTCTGCGATGTTGGATCTGGTGTGATTTTGCAGATTTTACATAAACTCATTTTTATGTCGTATTCTTGTACTAAGTAAATGTCATGGTTTGTTTTTATTATAGTTATTGATGGTGTTGCCTGTACTTTAACATTTGCTGCGCTGTTGTCTGCGTGCATTGGCATGTTGTGTGTGTGTGTGTGTGTGTGTGTTTGTGTGAGAGAGAGAGAGTATGTGATTCACTGGACAGCAAGCCAGCACTAGTATGTTGCCTACAGTGAAATAACAGCTGTGAGGGATTTTCTTTTTTATGCGTGTGAGTGTGTGTGATTGAGCGTGTGTACGTGTGCGAGTTTGACTGCAGCTCACACCTGGCCAGCACCTCTGCCTTCGGAAATTCAGAAATTCACTCTGGCATCTCTGCTCTTTTAACACACGTTCCTTCCCGCAGTACTGTTGTTGTTTAATACCGGCAGGACTCCGTCTCTCTGCCTCGCCCCCGTCTCTCTGCCTCGCCCCCGTCTCTCTGCCTCGCCCCCGTCTCTCTGCCTTCAAGTGCAGCCAGGTTCTGAATTCACACCGGCCGCTTCAAAGGTCCTCGTCCTCTGTTGAGTCGATGGCGTGTTGCCGTTCACAGCCTTTCTCCCCTGCTCCGAGCTGTACTTCGGTCAGGAAGAGAAACGGGTTTTCCGAACAGAACGCCGAGCGTCTGTGCCTCTGTGAGGTGCTCGGCGCTCTGCAGATTTGGTTTTTTTTTGTTTTTTTTTTTGACTTTTTTCCTCTCTCTCTCAACTGAACTGTCGCGCCTGGTTGTCCCACGCAGGTATGAGTCCAGACTGAGGAGAGGAGAGTCACACATTGTCACGATCAGTAGGTTAAATAGCAGAGTGATGTTCCTCTACCTGCTAAAACCCTCTCACCAGTGATAACCTCTCGCTAGGGCGCAGTGTGTCTGTGCACACACACTCCCGCTTGTTCCCACGCACCCGAGGCCGCAAGGCATGAACTGGTGTGTGTGTGTGTGTGTGTGTGTGTGTGTGTGTGTGTGTGTGTGTGTGTGTGTGTGTGGCCTCTATAAAAATCAGTGATTTAATTAGCCAAAGCGGGGCTTCGTGGTAGTGTGACTGTCGAGTTCGGTGCAAAGATCGCGCTTTAGTTTAGCACCTTCTGTTTAAAGCAAAAGGTCTGAAACGGGAAAAGCTTAGCGGCCAGCAATTATTGTTCCTCCCTGTATTAAGAACAGGTGTCAACACTGGTACGAGTGGCTCACAACAGAAACCACAACACATTTAAACATAAATCCAGCACCACATATTGGCACCAAAACACAATGGTCACAAATCCAACGTAAGTGGAAGGGAATTTTTTTTTCTAGTTTGAGAAAAAAAAAATGTCTGTGCTTGCTAAGGCTGGAAAATGCTGTGAGGGGTAAGGGGGGGGGGGGGTAAGAGCAAGACTACATAGACCAGAGTTTGGCCTACAGCTTCAAAATTGTTAATGTTTCCTGGATATCCCTATAAAAGAATTACAACAAAATAAACATGGTGTGTGGTGGACATTCTGTGGAATGTTCCTAATCAACAGTCCATTTTGAATCCCAGGCCTGGCCTTAGGGATCAGACAGAAACATGCACCAAGAGGCAGGAAGAAACCAAGACTCAGCTTGAGCTACATTGTGCAAAGCAATGAAGGAGAATTTTGTTTTTATTTTATAGAAAGACTTTAAATCATATAGACTTCAATTCAATCAGTTAATAAACACTAACAATTATCTGGTATTTTTTTTTTGCAATGCCACAGTGTAACTTTGCTATACTACATTTCAAACCCATTATGTTGTAATCAGTTGTTATTTTGATGGCAGGCAGTACTTTTTGTTGTTGTTGTTGTGAACAATTGTAAGCATTTAGTTAAGTTCCAGTGGCACAAACTAACCAATGGCAACAAAGCAAAAAGCCAAATGGGCCCAGATGTTATCTGTGCCAATAAGATTTCTATTATACAAAGCATTCTCTCATTTGAAAAAAAAAATGCTTTAAGCCTTACTTTCCAGGTCTTCTAGGATAATGTTTTTCATTATCTACCAAGATACATCCTGACCTTATTAGTTCTTTGCAAAAACCCCAAATAGTTTAACATCTCAGGAAACTGAAAGGTTAGTACCGAGACTGAAACCATAACATTTTCTGAGTTCCAAAGTGGTAATTATTGCCATGGGCTCACCTGGATATTGAGTCGACCTCTGTGAGCACCCAGACCATAGCGCTGCATGGTAGAGGCGTGAAGCTGGAAGTCATCAATTTTCAGGTTCTCCAGACCCAGAGGAGGGCATTCTAAGAGATCAACACCAATATTTACTGCCATTCAAATCAAACCAGCAAACAAACAACACAGGAAGCAACTCTGTTCATGTAATTCGTGTTTACAGCAGGGGAGTCAGTCTATAAGCCGTGGGGAGGCACAGCACAGGTGAGATTTGCTATTGTTTCCCTTCATTTTACACACCTGATATAATTCATAACAAGCTCTGCTATGACTTAATTTTGAAGCGTGAACAGAAATCAAACTTAATAACCCTGTTTACTTTAATTTAATACCTGTTTACACATTTTATAACCCTGTTATGGAATTAAATAGTTGAAGCAGGATGGATAGTTAGAAGAAACAAGACTATTATTGAAAGAAACAAGAAAGAAACAAGGAATATTACTGGTTCTATAAAAGAAGACAATTATATGTTATCTAATAATGCCAAAATATATTCAGGAATATTTTAAATATTTATATATAACTATCAATTTGCCATACTCTTCCACAAATCCTTCAACATCCTTCAGTCTTAGGCATCATTAATGTCATAGCAGATAATTTCTGGATTTGGCTTGCTTAAATTCACTTCAGGTTTTATTGTTAAAAACATATAATGACACAGTATAACATGCTTTTTACTCGCCCCAAGATGCAATAGTGAAGAAAAACCATCTGTTATGATGCGGTGCAAAATATACAACACAACACACTACTGTGTAGTACACTGCACGCATCGCACAACACAAAGGACAGCAGCAGCCCGTATTCTAGGCTCTATTTACAAAAACCTTCTTGCATTTTTTGCTGTGCTGTTCCGCTGGACTAAAATAGCCAGCTTCTTCGCTAAAGCTGCTGTCTGTGAGTTCCAAATGAACCTGCCTTTTGGCACTGAATTACAGCTCTCACTAAACGGGAACCTGGATGAAAGACATTAACCATTAGCAGTAAGACCTGCATCATTTGTGCGCAGGCAGTTCAGCACACACACATTTATGGAACTAGTCCCACCAAAGTATATCTGGCTTTGCCAAAGCAAATGTTTATAACAAATATGAGGCATATGATACTGACAATTAAATGTTGAACAGAAATTTTAAATTTCCTTAAAGACAGCCAAACTGCGCTAAAATGAATTGGTCTAAAATGGACTAATGTACACTTAAATATTCATAATTGCCACAAATTGCCCAGATTGAAGCAGCCACAAATTAGACTCTGTAGCACTGAAAATAATGGCAACCAAACTTTTGCCTACAAAGGTTCATGAGTTTATCTATGAAATTATTTATCATTTAAATTAAGTGAAAATAACAAAGAATCCAGTTAGTATCCAATCCAAAGAGCGGTGAAGGGAAAATCCACCCTGTTGTACACCACAGTGAAGTGAGAATCCACTACAATGAGAACAAGCTGGTTGTAAAAAACTTGGTTGTAAAACTCTCTCTCAGCAATTTGAAAACTCCATTTCACCACTGATTTCCAACAACTGTTTATGGTTTATAAAAACTATTTTCCCCAAGACCACTGATATTCATGAGTCTTCCATACTGACAAGTCACAAAGGTGAACTTTAAAATAGCAGTAAGAAGATAAATGAAAACATGTAACATTCATTCTGGGGTTGGCTGGATTGCTAACAGCACAGCAACCATATAGAAAATGTATTTGACAGACTACTGAGGTCCCATTTATACAATAAATAATGATTACTGCCAATAATAAATATATGTACTAGATGTAGTTATTATTATATCTTCAGTAAACCTGTTTGCTTGCCCACTGATAAAAGGGGGACACTACTGATAAGATGCAACAGTAATCCTCAATCAGGCAATTTATCGGTAATCTACTTTCATATCAGTTTTCATAGCCCAGGGCACCTCTGTAGTAAATATCCATTCTGTGTTCAATCTATGCAATAAATTAAAAGTGACCCTAATGTGTAGAGAAAAGAACATGTTTACTTCCCTCTGCTGTGTTGCCATGGCAAGACTGGACACACATTCATGTCTCTTGTTGTCAAGGCGACCCATGAGGTACATGAACCATCACTAAACCATTCTCACTGTTGGTCTATGTGAGAATGCAGATATAAGACATAAACAGAAATAAATATAAAAGCAGCAACATATGTAATACACACTAGTAAAGCAAATACTTAAAGAACTCAAACTGAAATACTTGCTTAGACTAACATTTTACAGTACTGTAAGATTAGAGTCCTCAACTTTTAGTCAGTCTATTTGTATGTTCTGGTTCAGCTCCTTACACATATGAACTTTTACAATCTTTACCTAGCATTACCTAGTAGAGCTGCATGGGGGGATATAACAACCAAAGTTTGGTCTTACTGGGGGTTCCCAAGGACTGGGTCGTGATCCTTTGCTGTAGGAAAATGGAAAAAAAAAAAACTCTTTTCCCAAGGTGCCCCACTCTGCTCCTGGAGATGTGAAGTACATCACACTTCACACTCCCACCTCAAATATACTTGATTTAAGAAACCGATTAATTTTGAGGTTTAGTTTGTAAGGAAGTGCAGGGAAATGGAAAGAGGGCCATATATGCAGGAAAATGGCCAGACAGTGCAGTCTGTACAGGAAAATGACCAAACAAGGCCTGCTTCTAGACTCCTCCCAGGCAGGGATTGGAAACCCTTCAGTTACACCATAATTCCTTGAAACACCTTGACCTTCACTGCAGTGAGCATGTTCAGGGCATTACAAGAGGATAGTTTTCCTTCAGTGCAAATCTGTAATAGTCAATAAGCATTTTATAGCACCTGTGGAGCAGTTTTGGGGCAAATAGCCAGAGTGTTACTGGCACAGTCAGACATTTATGTGTCTGCAATGTTGGAGAGTTCTTCAGAAGACAAGTGAAACAGTGATGTCCACCAGAAGGTTGTGTGAGGTGAAAGGAATCTTCCCAGCGCTCAGTACGAGCGCATTTTACTACATGACAGAAAACACAGAAGGCATGAGCTCAGAGCTCCAGAGGGGAATAAGTAAAGCTGTGAAAGACATTGCTTACTGTGAAAGACATTGCTTACTGTAGGGATAAAGAACGAGTGTTAGTCTTGGACAAAAGTGACACCGTCTCTAGTGATTAAAGCGTAGTAGGGTATGGAGCCTGTTTCCAGACAGAAAAAGTTGAGGGAAATGGAGATCAGATCTCAGTTCTGTTTTTTTCTCCCACTTCACTGTGATGGCAGGGCACTGGAGGGGTGGTACCATATCACCTTTATGTGTGACATTATACAAATTGCGTGACATTACTAATGTAAAGGAGAAAATAAAACGTTATTGTCCCCAGAAAGGGATTGTGGTAGTGTGGCAGTCCAGGCATTAAACAAAACAAAATAAAACAAAATGAAAAAGAAATTTGGCCGAT
Source organism: Sternarchorhynchus goeldii (assembly GCA_028565775.1). NCBI lineage: Eukaryota > Metazoa > Chordata > Actinopteri > Gymnotiformes > Apteronotidae > Sternarchorhynchus > Sternarchorhynchus goeldii. Next base: position 9,811,507 of record JAOXYF010000012.1, read on the forward strand.
GACTCCTCCTATGATTGAATAAATGATGAATCCAGAAAAAAATGATTAATTATTAAAAAAATACAATATAAAGGATATGGAGATCCGGTCCTGAGACCCTTGGATATGCTGGAGGTTATGGTGTCTGGAAACCAGCTCAGGCCATTCAAAGGGGTTCAAAGTAAGCATTTCTTCCTCTCATATATGCAGTTGTGTCTGTGTGTGTGTGTGTATGTGTGTGCTGACAGTCCGCTTGTTTACCACATGGTCTTCATTATGGAACTGTTACATTGCCAGGGAACCAAATATCAGTGCAGATGCCGAAATTCTTCCAATCAAATGAGCTTTATGGATTAATACTTCTCACCCATCTCATATCTTTACAAAGACCAAACAGTCTCTCTACCATGTGGCTTTGGAAATATTCAGTTGATATGCCAATCCAGTCCTACTACTTGTGATTTGAACATTTGATTGAGGTACAGCAAAATCAGTGATTGATGAACCCTACTGGAAATGTAATAATCAAAAATGAAATTACATTAAATCTACTCATGGAGTGTGTCAATCCATTACACAGGAAGCAGGTGATTATAACAGGTCATTGAGTACCAGGTATCCTGAATGGTTTGCATGTACAGTCTATGAACTCAGTCTGTCACAATGGAACAATACAGAGCTTTCTCAGCTACGCTGCAGGCTCTCTGTAAGGCCCCAGTGCACAATAGAGGGACTTGTTTAAGAACAACAAAACCTCCTCTGAGGACAGTCCTACAAGGCCTGGCAGACTGCAACTACTTCGCTGTTGTCCAATTCACCTTCAACCATTGCCTCTTCAGCAGGAATACTTCATTTAAGATCTGCACAGGTCACAGAGAACAGCTGGAACTGCACAAGACGTGTCCCAACAGCAAGTGACTGTCCCAGTACCAATACCTATCCATGCCCACCTCATTCACCCTCTCCAGAATAATAATAACTAATAACTTCTGGATGCTGGATTTAAATCCCATTCTCTCATTTCTCCTGAAGTCTCATCTGTTTCTATGTGACACTCAGAACAGCCTACCATTCTGCTCTTCTTTAGGTGACCTTCTAAGACTTTATGTGCCACGTTAGATCCACTAAAGTCTATGAAATGAACCATTATCTGCTGACTCTTTAGAGCAGGGGTATTTCCAGGGGACTCTTCTGTGAAAATGAGTGTTCTACTCCACTGGCCTCTGGTTCTCTGAATTCCCATTTGGTATTTTTGACTTCCCTTTCTGCCTGATTTTTTTGTGACACCTCACAACTGGTTCCTTGTCTTGTATTATGACTTAATACTTTGCTTTATAGTAGCGGCATGGATGCAGTGGAAATTAAACTTGTTCCAGAAACAACAGGAAGCCACAAGTACCAACCTGCAACAGAGACTCACTGAGCCTCTCAGACTGCCCCCTGCTATACCGTTCTAGTTGCCTTCCTGTCAATCTGTTGTCCAGGCAGTTGTTCCAGAAAGGAACAATGGTGCTGGAGATTCCTGTAAGGGCTTCCCAATGCAATGTTCCCTATATCTTGTAAGAATCCAGGGACTCTGTGAGATCAAGCAGAAAAGAAGAACCATTGCAGACTAAGCTCTGGAGTTTTGCACAATAGCAGTGGCTGGAATGACCCGACTTTGCTAAATGTATAGTAAAGGGTTGACCAACCACTTGGCTTGGGCTGTGTCCACTACACTCACACTCACTACAGGCACTCTACATACTGAAACCATTTAGCTGTTCATCATTCCCTCAGCACAAGGCCCTCTCATTCTGGCTAACCAAACACAACCCCTCCATTGATTAGCCATCCTGTGAACTCACTGCCTGGAATACCTTCTGTCACGGTAACTGCATGCCTAGAGAGCCCTGTGAGGCCCACCAACGCGCTAGTCCCCTCTGAGGTTTCTAATTTCTCGGATGTTATCTGTAAAAGTCGAGTTGCTGAGTTGCACTTGTTACTATGCCATAGATCTGTTACTTGACTGTCTTCTCCCAAAGGAAGCTAAAACCTATCCCTTATCCATCCCTGAAACCAGGGCCATAGATCAGCACATTTCTGAGGCTCAGGATTTCATGGAACATGGCATTCATAACTTCCAAGGGACACCTTGAATACCTGGTTACGCCATGTGGTTCGGCCGATTTAGTTTTAGTCTTTCAATCCTTCATGGGTGATATATTCTGAGAGCTTACATTGATGACCTACTCATATATTCCGAGACCCTTCAGGAACATATACTCCATGTCCATACTCTACTATCCAAGCTCAGACAACACAATCTCTACATTAAGCTGTACAAGTGCCAATTCCATCAGACACCTGTTTCCTTCCTCAGTTATATGCTGTCTCCAGGGGAAATTATGATAACCGCACAGCTGCAGTAACTAACTGGCCCACTCCCCAGTCAGTTAAGGAGCTTCCTAGGATACATCAGTCTTTACCATCATTTTATTAGGAATAATACAGTACGGTAGCAGCCCCTCTCACTAGCCTGTTAAAGCATGAATATCGATCACAGTGGAGTTGGAACTCAGAAGCTGAACAGCCTTTCATGAAACTGAACATAACACTCACTATGGCTCCTATCCTAAAGTGCCCTGATGCTACAAATCCATTCATCGTGGAAGTAAGTGCTTACAAAGCTAGAGTTGGTGCAGTGCTCTGCCAACTCCACAGGCAACCTGAGAAATACTTACTCATTAGCAAAAAACAGCTCTCCCAAATCCAACTCTAATGTAGGCAATCAAGAACTAATTGCAATAAAACTCGCACTTGAACAGTGGTATCATTGGTTGAAGGGTGCTTGCCATCCTATTGGTCTTTCCTGACCTATTGAACCGGTTCAGATAACAAAGGCAGATACTCTCCCCAGTTTATATAAAAAAAAAATTCAAGATTCCTCCCAGTCTAAGCCCATCTCTCTCATGACCCGTTTGGTCATTGGGACCTTCATGAGGAAATCACTCAACAACACCTCATTAATTGATGACACACGTTAGTTTGCAAAATTTGTGCCCTGGTTTCATCCATAAAAGAATCTTGGCAATCTTGGTGATCGACAACCTCTGCCTGTGCCACACCAACCTGGTTACACCTCACTTTTTTCTTCATCACCGATCTTCCACTCTCTAACAAATATACAGTCTTCATGTCCATAATTGACAGATTCTACCAAAATATGTCTCTTGCTACCACTCACTAAACTCCCGACCGCATTTGAAATGGCAGAGCTCTTGTTCAACTCAGTGTGTTATAGATCACCATCCTCCATGTTCTGTTGCTCAACCAAGCGAGATCCTTTCTGTGGATGACTGGCACAAGTGTGGGAGGTGCCGTGGAATGCTCCAGTACCTGAGAAGTGTACGGCACAGAGTAACGGGGGGGGGGGAGTACTGTCACAACTGCAAGCAATTCTCCCAATGCCAATACACAACCACGCACACCTTGTTCATCTCCTCCAGAATACTAATTACTTCCACCTGTTGCCAACATTTAAACCACATTCTTTCACTTCCTCACAAAGTAATGCCACAGGTTAAAAGCAAACTGAGAGTTCCTTTATCTCTCCATCTCTCTGGTTCTTTGCATTTTTGACTTCTTTTTGTCTGCCATTTTTGTGTACCTCCGCTCTCTCTTTTCTGACCTCCTAAACTGTGCTTGATTTTGGTTCTGCATTTTTCTGGAATTACCCTTTCATACTGCTACTACATGTTAAAGACTAGTTTGCAAACCCTTGCAATTGGATCCTGGTCTCTTGTTGTAACTATGTGAGCTGGGATTGCAAGAGAAAGCAAAAGCACCACACTGTGTTCAGTTGCCGTTGATCTGGGAGCTTCACGCTCTGCTCCCTGCATGGTTCCAAGCAGGAAGAGCTGCAGGTGTTCGCATTGTTTTCGGGGAGCGAGACATCATCACTTCTTATTGGCGTGAAATTGCCTGAGCACTCCAAGAAGAGCCCAGGAGGCTAATCAGAAAAATAAACTGAAGAACATGCCATCAAATCAGGCATGAAGCTTTGGAAAAAGTGCTCTAGAAGTTCAGCAGGAGTTTTGTCTCAGAGGCACAGTCTGAAGTTCTCTCTCTCTCAAACATACATCCCACCCACACAGGTTCAGGGGGGAAATAATATTACGAAAACTATTAAACATAATGTACTGAAACTTTCCTCACTCACGCAAACCTGCTTAATCATCTCTCAGAACTAATTGCTTTGCTTACAAATAAATAAAGATTACCATCAATACTTGATAAGCTGAACTCTTCAGCACTCCTAACTGGAAGACTGCCTTCCTGCAGAGTTCAGCCAACACAACACAACTAAAATATTATCACAACAGATTCTGCTGTTATCACATAGCAGGAGATATGATGAATTAATTAGTGGTAATGTGTAGGTATTGGAAAGCATGAGACAGCCCAATAGGATTTCTTTCTAACACACACACAAATTATCAATGGCCCCCTCCCAACTGCTAAAACATCATGTTTCTGTCTCTGAATTATGACACCACACGTCAGTTTTGGTCCCCTAGATAGTTGCACAGAATGTAATTACAAACTTCTAAAACAACAGAGGAAAAACAATGTCATGAAATCTATTAAACATTATTTAGTGACACTTTCCTCTCTCAAAAATGCTGTACGCATCCCACAAAACTAAATAACTTACTTTCAAATAAATAACAAGGTCACCATTGATACTTGAAAAGCGGAGCTCGCCAGCCGTCCTAACTGGAGCACTGCTTTCCTGCAGAGTTCATAGCCAACACAACACAACTGATCAAAATATTATCACAACTGAACTAGCTAGATCAACCCATAACAGAGTTCAGCTCTGACCTAAACTGAAAACAAATAACCCTACTTTCTTGCCATGGATCTCTTGTGAAAAGATTGATGTCTACCCATAGTTGTAGCAGAAAGCCATAGGCCACATTTAACTACAGACACCATGGCTAAAAGCTTTAGTTTTGCTTTATGAAATTTGGGATTAATATTATGACTACCCTAAAAGCTAATGTATCCTCACCCAGATTCATCATTCACATAACCCTGAAAACTTATAAAGACACCACAGTTGGATGACTTTATAAAGAAATAGACAAGGTCCTTTCTACTACCAACTAAAGACTGTTGGTGATTTAAAGAATGAAATAAATGAATAAATCAAGAGACTGTGTGACTGTATAGTGAATCACCAGGCTTAGAAGCATCTGCTTCACCTGTGCTTCCTTTGACATGTTTACAGACAAATCCCCCTCCCCCACCCCCACAACTCTATTGAGTGATTAGTGATGTATAGATGTTACTGTGCCGAGGTTGAAGAGCTCTACTGGTTCTGCTGTCATCACACAGCAGGTGATAAAATGAATTAATTAGTAGTAATGTGTGGGTAGAATAAAGTATAGGACAGCAAAGTAGGGTTTCTCTCTCTCACACGTACACAAACTCACACACACATGCACACAACTGGCAACGGGCCCCTCCCAACCGCAACTTCTGAAATGTTATTCTGTCTCTGCACCCCGGCCTGAATTATGATGCTGTGCGTCAGTCTCAGTCCCCAAGACGGTTACATTAGACACTCAGTTACACCTTCTAAAACAACAAATCTACTTAATGATCCCCCAGTGAATCCAGTGATGAAGATGATTCACCATTCTTCTCTGAACGTCTGTGAGGAGAGAAGTGTGTCGAAAGCACACATTTGGAGCAGTGTGGAGCTCGGCACATGGAAATGCTTTTTAGGTTCTAGAACTGGGCCCAGAAACAATGCTGTCATTCAGCACAAGTAAAATAATTTCCTCAGTTTTGATACTAAATTCTAAGACTTAAAACCTTCAAGGCCAGAAGAATTGTGGCAGAACCTTTTCTTTCTTCAATACACATCTTTTGTTAGATCATAATATATTGTACCTTTGTGCTTCAGAGGCTGATTGTATGAATTCACATATTTAGTATTTTTTCATTGTAGTGCTAGATAACTGGACTATGTCTTACTATTTTAGTCTCTACTAAAAGACCTAACTTCAAAATCATTACCTTTCCTAGAAGTTAAAAAAAAAAAAATCCTGATGAACCATAATGTATGTGGCAGTCATAAGTGTAAAAGCAGGGCTTGTTTTTCCATAAAGATGATCACTGACTAGACATTGTCAGTCATTTATTAATGATCACACTGGAAACAAAGCATTTTTAATACTCATATCCGTTTACATCTGTTTCTAAGGTCATTTCTGAATGAGAAAAAATAACTTTTTTGTGAGAGAGATTGTGTTCTGTGAGTTTAAGGATATCAGACTATTGTGTAGCAAATACAACTGCAATTTTGCCTTCATGGGAGTTTTCTTAGGATTATTCAGCCCAGAAAACTGACAGAAGTCTACAGTACTCAGCGAAGGTGTTTCAGACGGATGGAGTAGCCAAGTGCTGGAGGGAGGCACGAGTTCTGCTTTGCTGTAAGGGATACTGTGGCCTGCAGACTGTGGATCTTTGCTTCTGTTTTATCACCATGGAAACCAAACATGAAGCTTCATCATTCAAATGAAAGTCAGCAGGATCTCTGAGAACTTTCATGTACATCATTATACACATGATCCTGTTTTGCCTAGAAAATATGCTTCCAAGCAAGCATCATATATTTTTGCTTTCTGTGTGAACATGTATGTGTGTTTCACACCAGGCTCCAGCATAAAGTAGTTTCACTTCCCAGCTAAGGTTAGAAGAAGGCTATCAATAATCAGTACTTAAAATGCACTAAAATGATAAAAAATATGTATGTATTGTGTATTTTAATCAGGCAACACAGCATACTCTTATCCTTACAGATCTTACTGCCTAATTACTTTATTATATGGGTTAAATCTTATCATAAAGCTTTGTTTATATGAAACAAATCCAGAAGAGCTTCCTCAAATTGACTCATAATCAAAATACGTTTTGATGAAGAAGTTTCCCAATAGGACAACAAAAAATGTTTGCACTATGATCAGGAATGAATTTGGCCCCTGATGATTCACAGCTGAATCACAGCTGTCTAGGAGCCACAGAGAGCAAAATGGCAGTGCCCTCAAGGGGGTAGAAGTGGCACTTTTGCTCTGCCCTTTAATTACAGAGACACAGGACAACGTCTGGACAGTGTTAGCCTCAGAGTGTGTAACTCCACCCCCTTATGTTGCATGAACTTTAAAAGATGTGGTGATTGGCTGCGTGTGACTCGGATAATGTAACAGCCCTTGTCCTTTCCCTCCCTGGTACAGCTGCTTGCCTTTCGTACATGATGGGTGGGAATTGGATGCAAATAAATTGGTGAAAAATGGGGCAATCTCCCCCCACCCCTCAAAATGTTGAAAAGAATGTTATTTTAGTATTTCTGAGCACAGACATTTGAAACTACACTGTAATTCAAATCTACACATACCCGCACTCTCTAGAAATCGGATCTAAAATTTATCTTTTCCGTCTGTGATTCAAATTCAAACATACCCACTCTCTCTGGTGGATACTGCCGCTCTGCTTCACTGATGCTGTTAGGAGTCTTTTCTGTCTTCTTGTTTGAAGTTCTGACTGAAAACAAAACAGAAAAAAAGCTTTTAACCACCAGGAGTCAAATGTGCTTGTTAGTACGAGCCCATTACTGTATTGTAGCATCAGTGACTAGGAAGACTCCCAGAATGCCACTGCAGATTCAAATGGAACACATACCACACACACCGCACGCACACACATACACACACACCCACACACTGCAGCAGTAGAAAAGACACACAAATGGGGAAAACAGGAGGGGATAACTCAAAAGACAGACACACATGAAGAGGTTGACATTTCTAAAACTTCTAACAAAAAGGGAACACAACACCAAAATGAAACCAAATACATGCACAGAATCAACTATTAAAACACACAACAAATTTAAAACTAATTTAAAGGGTTCAGGGAAGCACATGGTACCCCTGGGAGTCCTTGTTGTATTCATCCCTCCCACCTCCCTCCCTCCCTGTCTGTTTCTCCCCGAGGTATGCTGAACCCTGTATCCCACACAAAATCCATTAGGTCGTATTGCTCACGCTGTGGTCTCCTGGCAGCTACTGCTCCTGCCTGCCTGCTGTCCTGGCTTATTCCAGTGCTGTGCAGTGCCTGCTCCTTCTAACACGGTGAGATCTCTTTTCCAGAGAGCCGGTAGAGGGCAAGCCAGTTCCTGTGGACCATGACGGAGCAATGCCCTAACCAGACTCAATAAACAATGTCGCCCAGGTGTTCCAAAACCATGCAGGGGCCCTCCCAAAGCAGCTGGAGCTTGGGGCAGAGTACCTTTCTGGCAGCTCGTGCTGAAGAGCCAGATTTGCATGCCTGAGAGTGGCTGTCCCTGGCAGTGTGAGTTGCATGCCCACATCTGGTGGACACTGGTACTGCCCTGGTCATCTCTGGTGAGATGGAGCACAATTGGAGGTGGTGCCAGAATGCCTCAGCATACCCCACCCAAAGCACATTATCTTCCTCTGGTCATAAAACCTGCATACATCTACACAGTGGATGCAGCAGGGCTAGGGGTTGGTGGTGGTCCCAGTCACAGTGCTGCTAGGTGATGGTGACAGCTAGTGGTAGAGTGGTAAGTATCTAGTTGAAGTGCTCCACTAAGCAGTCACTCTGAGGGTAGAGTGGCACGGTCTGGGTCTTCCAAAGCTGGTTGCAGACCTTAGCCATGAACACTGACTCAAACACTGACCCCTTATAGCTGTGGAGCTCCTCCAGCAGCTCAAACCAGCTGCCCAAGAACCTGTTCTCCCTACACATAGTACAGCAGCCTGACATACAGCCAGACACTGTGCTAGCCAGCATGGAGTGCTCATAAGACATAATGTCCATCCAGCTTAACAGTCAGTTTTCAGCTGGTCTGAAGTCATTTTTACACCCAAGATCTACATCCTCCCTCTGGGTATGGCAAAGTTCCTTGTGGCTCACAGAATCAAACCTGGGTCACTGGGGGTGACAGAAGTTGTGGTAGCACTCCTCTCAGCTGCAGCCATTGCCCTCAACTCTCTGGTGATTGCATGCACAATACTGAAGTCCTTCAGTATTGTGGTATACAGGTGAATAGAAAGGCACTGGCAATCCAACTTATTACCTGGTGTGCAAGCTCTTTGAATTTGATGAATGTTTAGTACAGAAGACAAAAGGAACATGATAGAGGTAAGTGTGGAAATCTCTCATGATCTGGCCAAGGAAGCTCATAAATTGGTGAAGAAGATTGCACTTCTTTGGATGCAACCTTAATGCTTTTTCCAGGTTTGCAAATTTAAGATGGGCACTAATACCAGCATCTAATCTAAATAAATAATGCACTGATCCTAGAAAACAATGACTGGTGAACACTCACTTTATCAAATGTTCAAATATGGCTGGCATATTATAAAAAATGGCCTGAAAGCCAGCTTTTAACAGTCAAATACCTGTACCAGCCAGAACTCCTCTTTAGCATTGGGAGCAATCAGCAGATCCAGTGAACTAAACCAGACTAAGACAGTAAGCTGATTTAAAGTGTTGTCTGTGTGTGAGTGGGTATGAGTCGACTTTAATAACTGCCCATAGTCCACACAGAAATGGCAGCTGGCATCATTTTTCTTCACTAGGACCGCCGGCTCTTGTTCAACGGCTCAATGATTTCCACAGCTGGCATTTAATTATTTGCTATGTGTTCAGGTCCTCCAGCATGGCAACTTCACCCATGAAAAATCATCGTGCTCCAAACTTGAGAGTGAACCCCATGTCCTGAGTTCCACCAGCCAACTCTGACACTGCATGACCAGTGTCAGGTTCACAAAGCAAAATAGAGTGGTTGTAAGTAAAATACCAGAATCTTTCATATCTAAAGGGTAATCACAAATTCAATCATTAACAAAGGCAATAGTTGAGGTCAGTTGAGGTCCAAAACTACGTAAGCATAGATCAAAACTAAAAGAACACACAGAAGTAATGAAATAAAGCTTAGTAACAAAGCAAATACAACCGAGACTTTGCAAAAACTCCTACTGCTCACACTATTCAGGCTAAATTAGGCACAGGTGACATCAATAATCAGCAGAGAAGGCGCGTCTAGGAGGATTCTGGGGAACGTAGTCCACCAAAGCCAAATACATGACCCCGGGCAGCTCGGCTCCTGTTTTTGGCTTGGCTCCGGGCAGTGTTGACTAGCACAGTGTCATGTTTTTCTGCCAGCACACTAATTATTCAGGACTGACTTGGAACATTGTCCTTTCCTCTAGTTCTTCTGTCACATAGCACTGTGCTGCTCACCATGGTGCCTTTGATCCAAGTACGTGTTCTGCTCTCTCTGTCTTGGTTGTGGATGCTTGGAAGCTGGCTGGTGCAGTGAATTGCACATGCTGTCTAAGGTCTTCTGGCAACAACATACTGAGGCAGTGGTCCAATGCTAATTCCTCAAGTGCAGCTTTCACGAATGCCAGGTACGAATGCCACTGAACCACTGTGTTCAGCTCTGTGGCTAACATGCTAATCCCTGTAGCCTTAATCTCTTCAGGAGTAGCCGCAGGACGGATAGTGTTGCCAGCACCTGCCTGAAACCGTTCTGGAGGGTTGTGGTCAATGCTACTAAGTCATCCACAAGTACCTTTCCTGCCCAGTGCCAGAACCAGTCGCAGTGACAGCCACCTTAAAGCCATGATGCTAAGCAAGGATGAAACACAAGAACGGAGAGAACATGGCTGCTTTTATGTGCATTAAAATAGCTTTGGAGTAAAACACATGCAAAAGCAATTCGCAGTTTCATCTAAAAACACTGAAAACAGGATTTCTGTGCAGACATTTCTTTCCACTAAAGAGCACGCCATTGGAGTTTCAACAGCATATTGGGCATAGAGAGGAATTTAATTGGTTTTCAGACAATCTTATGGAATTTTTGCCTCTGACATCTCATGCATGTCTGACTTTTTTCTTGTTGATAATCTTGTGGATAAATGCAGTTAAACATAAATAAAAAACCATATCATGCAGACAGTGAAGATACCAACTTGGGCTTTTGCCAATCCAGTCCAAGAAATTCCACTTACATTCACGGTAAAAATCTATAGTCTGCAAGCCCTAAAGTGCTGTGAGATCATTGTAACACTGGTGAAATCAAGTGTCAGGCAGAGGGCTGTTGGATTCAATACAAAGCAGAGCAAACCATGGTATGAATGATTACAGCTGAACAGGAACAGATGGAGACCCCGTTCCCAGTTCTGGGTAGAAGGTGCTTAGAATAGGTAGTAATTCAGCATCTGACATGCAGATTATGCAGTGATGGAATCATCTGCTAATCAGACATAGAAATGAAACCATTTGTTCTAATTCTGAATCCATAAATCCACTTATGAAACCCCTATACATAATAAATTGGAGCCATTCAGTATGATCAGATGCTTGTTTTAATTAGACATTGCAGAAGTGGGCAATCATATTAGAAAGTAAATAACAGAACTGTATAAGGAAGTTTAAATCCAACAAGGAAAATCTAGAATAGCTACAAATTGTTTTAGGAACCACATAAAAGGAAATTATCCCATATAAAAATTATGTGAAAATTGTTCCTCTAATAAGATACTATTTTTTTCTTCCAAATGAATAAGATTTCACTTCCCAACTAAGATCAGAAGAAAGCTGTCAATGATCTGCATGTTACATCAAAATCATATATTTAACTTAAGATGACTAATTTAGCAGACTCTCATCTTTACATATCAGACTCTCTTGCTTAAAATCACATCTGTTATTTATGTCTACCAAATCTCAGATAAAACCTACTGCAGATGTATTTCTTGAGAGTCACCAACATCCGGAACCAAATTCCTTGCGGGTGTCAGCATACTTGGACAATAAGCCTGATTCTGAAATCTTTACACAGGGTCTTCTATTCAAAAGTCATTTTAGGCTTGTGTGATTCTTAAAAGACCATTCCCATGGTAACAATTAGCTTGTCTAGGCCTAGATATCATCCAATTACTTTTTGATAAGGAAGTGAAAAATACTCCTTCCCTTCATAAGGGATCTTAGAATAATAAAAAAAAAAACAGATTGAAAGAGTGTGATCCAAAAGTTTACACATTGTTTCAAATCTCAGATTTAGCACCTGTTCTAGGCAAGCAGCTCACACGTCCATGCATGTGTGTGTGAAGATGCCTGGGAGAGTGAGTCATGTCACTACATCTGCTTTCAATTCCACCATGCTGTCCTGCTTTCAAAAGCACGCAGAGCAGCTCTGTCACAGCACCACTACGTTTGATATACTCCCTCCTCCACCGCTTCGCAAACCTCCAGGCTACAGCGTGGGCTGCAGTCTTCACAGATGAAAAAAAAAAAATTATAGCATAGAAATGAATGCTAGTGTGATGTGTAAACAGAAATGCAGGTTCAAGACAGGATTCATAAAATATTAGTTTACAATGACTGTGCTTAGGTCAGTGTGCAAGGCTAGAGGGTTGTAGAAATGGAGAAGAATTCCATCGTAGATCTGTTCCTTCTCTGAGCTGCTTCATAAGTACAGATCCTCTGCTCTTGTAAATCAAGGTGTATGGCAGGCAAAACTTCTCCTAAATCAGCAATCACACTATTAACTTTTGAATAATATATGCACTTTAACTATTAACATGGATAATGTTAAACAGTGAAGCAGTTATTGTTACAGAAGTTCAAAAGTTATCGTTATACAAAAATCAAATAATTACATTTCATGTTGTGCACAAGTTAGTAATAGGTCATCTGGCCCTTTGTTACCAGTGCATTATTGTTCCGCCTATACATCTGAGACCAAGGTAGGTAACCAAGGGTACTGCAGTGATTGTAATCATATATGTGCCACTTAAAATTTTATAATAAATTAAAATGTTCTTTAAACTGTAATGGTAAGTTGAAAATTACTGGATTTTATATACAGAAAAATGTCTTCTCTGAATTGCTTTGGTAGGTATAAATATTTTATTCTAGAAAATGACAGATGATGGCCAGCCAGCTGTGGTTCTAGCATAAAATCTATTGAAAGTTTGTTCAAGATTTGTATTTATCTGTGTCTTTTGTAATTTAGTTTAGTACAAATGTTAGTCATGATTTATAATTCAATCGATAAAGGATGTAAATCGCTGTTTCAGTTAAACAGTTCCATTATTTTAGGGTATTTTAGACATTGCACTCTGTGACAGTTTCATCAGTTCAATAAATGTTTGTTTGTTTGTTTCTCTGAGATCCAACCTGGATGCTTCAGCTCTTGAAATTTTAAAGAGAGAGCAACAATATCCAAACTCTGCCAAGGGTCCTGGACCACAGCTTTTGGTCAGTGTGAGAGTCCGTGGTTTATTAACTCTGAAAGAGGTGGATATTTTGTGTATTGTAGCTGTTGATTCAGTAGAGGGGCTTTGGTTTGGTGTCTGAAGTACTTCTACTGATCAAATAACAACAAACAAATAAAAACAACAACAAATTTTACAACTGACATGATTACCTGCTGATACCTGCATAATTTAATACTTGCTAGTATTATCCTGGTTTATCTGTCATTTATAAACATCTCCTGTAGGTTCTATGTGCTTACTCTGATGTGTTTCTTCTGTCTTTCTTCTCCTCTATGTTTAACACCTTACTTGTCATAATTTATTGAACAGCTGAATTCTGATCAAATTCAAGGAAAAATATAGAGTGTTATGGTTTTCCAGCATCATTCAATGTACATGTAAACATTTAAAGCTATAAAAATCTTTCAAAAATTGGTCCTTGTCAAGAACTTGCAGCTACAATATTTTACAGTGCATGTGAAACGCTGTGGCGTTTTTGAAAAGTACAGATAGTTGTTTCTTTTGTTCAAGCACTGAAGGTTCAAGATTACCTGACTTTGTCTTGGTTTTGGATTGCTTGATGGTTGATTTTCTGGATGCAGACTTGACTTTGGGCTTGTTACGGTCAGCTGGAGGGGGAAGGACATCTCCCTGGATCTGATCTCCTTCCACAGGGCTTTCCTCTGGGGCAGGAATACGGTAATAGTGTTCCCTACTCAGTAATTCTTGCATGTAATAATCCTCATCCTCAGCTGGATATCCTGAGCAGACCTCCGGCAGCAATCCCACAAGGCCGAGCAGAGTGAGAGCTAGAAGAGCAGGGCGGCGTCCTATGGTAGCTAAGAACCACATCATCAAAGAGGGCGATACAGCCGTGGAAAAAAGTCCCATCTGTAGCCAGGCTCTTCTCTCTCCGTTCCTCTGCTCTTTTCTCTCTGCTCCTCTCCCTAAAATCCCAGAGCTGAAAAGAAAGTTTTTGGCTGACTCAAGATCCTTAATGAAGGCTAAGGAGCCAGGAGGTCCCTGCAAACTCCAGCTTGAGAACTAACTCACTCTTTCTCTCTCTCTCTCTCTCTCTCTCAACGGAAGGAGGGAAGGGGGAATGTGAGTGAGAGAAAGACTGAGAGAAGGGAGTTCACAGATGAAAGAAAAGAGTGAGTAAAAACCCTCTCTTTTTTAGATGTTGGTAGGTGGCAATAGCTGGTGTGAGCTGCACATTTTTTTGATGCTGGTAGGTGGTGGTAGCAGGAGCAGGCTGCAAGGGCTTTTTTTCTTTGAAAGAGTTGAAAGTATTTACCCTCAGAGAAGACACCAAAAATGAGAAATGGGGAAAAAGAAAAAGAGACATATGGAGACAGAAAGAGAGACGGAGGGAGAAAGAACAGAAGCACAAAATCAGAAGAGCACAGTCACTGTCCTTGGTACAGACAGAGCTTTTTATATAAGGAGGGTGACTATTCACATTCTTCCCTTTCCAGAGCACCGTGTCTCCCACTCCTCTTCCTCTGCTCCCCTTTCTGGGCCAGCTGTGGCCGAACTGGGCTGGGTAGGGCAACATCACTGGGACAGCTGGGGACGGACTGGGCTGGGTCAGGCTTGATCACTGGACCAGACTGGACACTACAAGCAGAGAAGGTTTTTAGGCGGAACCAGAATGGTGGAATTTAGGAGGCATCAGAAGATAGAATGCCTCCCTTAACCTGATTTCCATTCAGCTTTGCATCCTGCAGTAGTATTCTCACTAACTCTTATTCATGTCTTGTGAATAATTCTTTTTATAGCCCTTTGTGTTAATAAATTACAATGTATTAATAGGTCCTTCACATAATACTTAGAAACTGTATAATGGGAGTTATAAAATCTGTATTAGAGCATCATAAACTAAACCACAGTTCAGCAAGTGTAATTATAGTTTGCTTTTTGGCAAGTGTCCTGTGTGTTCCATGCTGATCTCAGGTCTGCCAAGGCACAATGAGCATGACTGGGAGCCCTTGTAAAAACGGCAACATTACTCAGGACAGAGAGGAAAGTGTTATTGTGCAGGGGAAGTTCCCAGTTCAGCTTGCATTAAAAAAGCCAAGTAGCACATGGATTGGAGAGCATGAATACAAGCAGGAACTTATATTTTATTGGTTAAATACTTGGTCATTATTCAGAGTCGTTCATGGGCAGAGGATGAGTCACAGAGATCTGTTCTCAGTTCTGTGCTTCTGTGTTTCCCTGAATATGCTCTCAGCTCTGTGCTCTCATGTTTCCCTGTACACACTGTCAGTTCCGTGTTCCCATGTTTCCCTGTACACACTGTCAGTTCCGTGCTCTCATGTTTCCCTGTACACACTGTCAGTTCCGTGTTCCCGTGTTTCCCTGTACACACTCAGCAGGTGCTCATTGACATTAGAGCTGCTTCCATGTACAGACCAGCCTGGACAAAGACACAATTTACACATTAGAAGATGACCAAATTAAAAAAGTGGTTGATGCGTGTGTGTGTGTGTGTGTGATATAGGTCTGTCTGTGTGTTGTGCCCAGGCATGCTCACAACCAGTTTAGCCCAGTGTCAGAACATGTCACATCATCAATGGCTGGGAACTCCTAAGTTTCACACAGACACACACACACACACACACACATTTTTAACAACCTGTCACTCCCAGATGAAACCATGGTTACAGCAACCTCAGATGAAAGCCATGGTTCTTTCCTAACTGTACCTCCGTTGCCTGCGTTGCCTGGCTGTCCCTGTGCCGTTTCCATGGATACAATGAACTTTAGATACGGTGCAAAGAAGAGGAAAAGAAAGAACCATCAGAGAAACTAAAGTTCAGTCTTCCGATCTCCCAACCACTGCTGTTTACAATGCACAACCCAGCAAACAAGAGAGAATGAAACAAGAGACAATGGGGGCAGATAGATAGAGAGAGAAAAAGAGACAGGGAGAGAAGAGGACATGTTGTTCATTCAGCCCAAGAGTGTGACTGGTTCTAGTCAGAATGTTAGAATCGGTTGTGCTTTTCTGTGTCTCATTTTCAGGGTGGGTGAGCAGAGGACCAGCTTTGTCTAGTATGTGAGCTAAACATATCTCACATATACACACGTCTAGTTGTATGTGCATGTACATGCTTGCAGCAAAGAGCTATGGAGAAAGTGGTTTTCTGCTCACCCACACACCCAAGCAGGGTTGAAGGATAGACAACCACCTGAAGAAACAGACGTGGACCAATCAGTGTGAGCAAAAGTCAAGAGAGAGGAAAGATGAAGAAATACTGAACACTGAAGGGTTAGGGTAATCCAGTTGATGTTATGACTTCAATCTGATTTAGGTCAAATTAAATTCAGTAACTTCTTTAACCTTTTTGGGGATGCAAAAAAAACTTTAAACAGAAACATGACAAAATGTACTGATATGATACTATGTAGCATATTTGAGGAGCTTTGGACTCGATTGATTTATAAGCTGGAGTTTTTCAATGAGCAGCTGTTCATTCTTGTTCAGTTGTGAGTGTGGTCAGGTTGATCGGATTTTGGAGGAGCAACCCCCGATTCAGCAAGTCCATTCATTTTATGCTCATCACATGGTGTCAGAATAAGTTTTGACAGAGACAGGGGAAAAGTGAGGTTATGATTCCTGCTAGACAAGATAACCAGGGTCCACAAATATAAGCTGAACTGAAACACAATGGATCCACCACTGATAGTACTGATAGTGATAGTACTGAAATTGTCCACTGACCACTGGAGCAGGAGAGGAAGATGACAAAGTAAACAATAACCATCTTGCTACGCTCAGTAGGTGAAGAAGCACTAGAACTGTACAATATACTTGTTATTTACTTGGCAAAAGAAAAAAGCCTATTCTCCAGAATATTACAGGCCTACTAATCTGCAGCCAACAAATAAATTACTAATTGCTTATGGGGACAGATTCTTGACACCTGAAAATCATTTATTTGCACACAATCAAATGCCAGGCTATGACTTTATGTTTCCACCCAATCAGATACATCACTGAGCAGACAGGCTTGTGAGGACCTGCAGCTTCTGAGAAGGAATGAGACACTTACTCTAAAGTCTCCAGCAACCACAGAGGAGCAGGCGGAGATGTTTCAGCCAGTCTTCACTGGGCTGGGTGAGTTCTCAGTCATCCACATCTTATAGATTCCACAATAACTTTTGTTGTTCATGGATGCGGAAAAAAGTCTCTTCTCTGTCAAGAACCATCAGCTCAGTACAACCCTTGAAAGTCTGAAGGTCACACTCACTCATGAAAAGTTTAGAGGAATTATCTGAACAGGAAGTCATAGTTCCTGTCAATGGTCAAACTTAATGGTCATCTGGTCATCACAGAATGATCACAAGTGATCAATACTAAGTGGGCCTGAATCCTTGTGATATGAACAAGACTATAAAGTGACTGCATTATTTCATTCCCTCTTCAGAGTATGCATGTTGCAAGCCAGAAGGTAAATCCATCTTCTTCATTCATTATGGGTTTTCCTCTCTGGCATGACCATTCCCATGTGCCGATGTCTGTTGTTGTAGTTTTACATTTGTCTCTGACCCATGTCACGATCTGTTCACCCCACTTATTGTCATCATCTGTTTTTAGTTATCTCTCATTAGACTCTGGATCTTGCTGGATCTGGATAGTTATAGTGTGGTGTATTTGTGGATTAATCTGCTGAATCCTCATGTTCATTAAATTATCATGTTACATGTTTGACTACTCTCTCTGATCTTTGGTCATCATTAATGATTTTTGGATGACCCTTAATAAAAATAATAATAAAAAAAAAACTCACTCACACAAAATTGCCTCCTGCCTCTCCCCATCCAGCACTATGGTGAGAAGTACAGATACTGGCAGACGGAAATAGTGAGCCATCAGTGCCAACATTTTAAAATACATCAGCTACATCACACCTGAAGGAATGGAGCCTGATGATGAGCTGCTATTTGAGGACAAGAAGAGTAATGGAAACTGTTGGCATATACTTAGCCCAATATATCTGCAGCTTTAACAAAGCAAATATAGCAGCCTCACTCACATAGCATCTCAGAACCATCAGCACAGTGACACCTCGTAAAGTCTGAAGGCCACACACTCCTCAAGAAAGCAGATGCATTTAGCGGTGTGGTGGGAGTAAGCATGTCTTATGCAATAAGGTTATGCCTCACGAGTTCTCTCTGAAACTGAAGAAACATTTCTGCCCAGTTTGAGGGAGACCTCTTGGCAGATGTGTCTGAAGCAAAGTAGCAGTAAGGTTTCATCAGTACATAGTAACTGTGTCGTGTGTGTTACTGTTTAATCACAGTGATGGTTTCATTTGATCTTTAGCTTCTCAAGGTAATATGCAGCTGAACAAGGCCTCAGCAAGTTTGTGGCAGATTGGCGTTTAGCTGTACTGCTATGACTTGACAATTGCATGCATGCCTGGTAAAAACGTGAGCACTGCTGATCCACTGTCCCAGACAACAGTGAAGGAGCAGACCAATAATGTCACCAATGACTTGTGTGTAGAGACAGTCGTGTATACTACAAGCAACAGATGCTTTAAGCTCAGACATGATCAGTCAGCTTAAAGAGGCCACTGGGTACATTAGAAATGGAAGCCCAGACAACAGTGTTGCCTTGACAGCAATATACACAAATACAGTCCAATGCGTAATACTGTTGGTGTCATGAAGGGCATACTGATGATGGGAGACCAGGTAATTATCCTTCAAAGACACATGCCAGTCATTCTGGAGGAAGTACACCTGGCTCACCAGGTGGTCCAATGCTTGAAGGCCCAAGACTGAAAGATATTATACTAGCCAGGAATGACATGTGTCATAGAGCAGACAGTGGAAAAGAGTGCATCATGTCAGCAGTTCCAAATCCCAAAATTAGAAAGAGATGCTTAGCTCACAGTGTTCCAGAGTGTCCATGGCAGAAGCTACTGCCTTATAAAATATCCAGAGTTCCCCAACACATTGGATAAACCAAATCACAGTAACTCAGAAAATGAAAATCAGTGTTTACCAGAAATATGCTTCCCAAAGACAGAGTGAGCCACCATGTCCATGTCTCTTGATTTAAAATTCATAGATTTGTATGTTCGAAATTAAAAACACCAGCCCATGTTAGCCACAATTCAATGCTGAACAAACCATAAAGTCTCTATAAGAAGGAACTAGAAACAGACTTCACTCCCTACGTCATTGAGAAACATGCCAATGACAAGTTTAGATACTTTCTCCACCGCAGATGTGAATGGAACCTTCCAGAGGTGCATGCAGCCTTGATCTAATGTGATCACTGCACAGCCAACAACCCCCCTCCTCCCCACCACTCACACACACACACACACACTATGATAGGCAAAAGACCAGAGCCACATTGCTACAATGTGCAAACAACATCAGGACCGTTCTTCAGGAGGACAAGGCTCCATGAGAGTCATCCAAGCTTGTTCAAGGACCCAGTCACTGAGTCTTATGAACAATCTAAGGTTCCATCACATCAGCCCTGACCCCTCACAACAGTACAGACAATGGCATCTACACACTGTACAATACATAGCAAGGCTGTTATGATTCCTGTGAAGTACAAAGAATACATCATAAACCAATGCTGATGGGTTGGGCACTAGTTGTATGTACTGGACCCCAGCGCCCCATTTTTTTGCTCTTGCTTTTAAAATATGAATATAACACTTTTATATATAACATTTATTGGACATGTTGTGAGATGAAGATTTGTTATTGGCCCCTCTTGACAAAACAATGATCATTATATATGATGTGTCATCTTCATGTTAAGACAACCAACATTAAAACTCAACAATATTCAGTGTGAATATATTTGTCTTTAAAGACTCTCTATAAGCATGTGTAATTAGAATTTTTTAATTTTTCATTTAAAATGCAGTATATTTCAATAGATCTTTGTTGATTTTGTTGATTTACAGACTGGAGCAATTATGCATGTCTGGGCAATGTCAATATATATGGAGGTCAAGATTAGAGCGGCAACCCAAATTCAGGAAGTCCATGTATTTTATTATATACATTCAATACCTCAACCCTCCATGTATGTGATAGGCTTCCTGCAACAAAACTCAACATGATGTGAATATTTTGAGGCTAACTAAGGCCTCACTTGAAGATATTGTGGAGGTGAGGGGTGGTTTTGTAGACTAACCCATTTTTTCAAATGAAATATACCCTAGTGTACTTGCAGCTGCCATAGTGATCCCTTCTGACACAGACTTCATACCACATATCTGATCTTTCATGATTTTTCATCTTAGGCCAGCAAACTGCATCACCATGTTATATGATGTATATAAGGTGTGTCTGAGATGAACACCTTCACTGCATGTGAATGTTTCTTGTGTTTGAAGTTTTCGTATAACATCAGTGCAGACAACAGGCAAAGGTCTCCACCGTGCTGCCTTGACTGTGACCTTTCCAGTGCTTCATTTGAACAGAGGAGAGCAATTTACTTCTAACTCAGTCACTCTCCGCTTAAACTTATTCTGAACTTTCCATTTTCCAATAAAATCATCACCAGGTGGCCAGTTAGACCACTTCCTTTTCTGCAGACCAGACGTCCAAGTGAAAAACTAAAGAGAGAAGGAAAAAAGTTGGCAGGCATCTTAATTACGCTTTTTGGAGGCAATCATGTAGATATCACGTTGACAGCTGCAAACACAAGGAGACACTGCACCTCCCCTTATGGGTTTTTTTTTTTAGCCATAACATTTTACAGCGTATGGCCGGATGAGGCTTTTGGACCATTCCACCTGTCTCTGGAGTTATGCAAAATACTCAACCCATGGCTGAAGCTGCCACACATGGGTGCCTTAGAGGGCGCTGTAGAGCACTGCCAGCATTACAGCAGACCCTTGCAGGGAAGAGGCCAGTACAAACACAGTGCTGATCCACTCACCGCTACCGCTGCAGCCTGTAGAGGGCAGCATGGTTGCACAATTTTTTCTCTGACATCCAAAAAAAGTTCTAAAGCCCAAATGCCCACCTAGAACCCCGCAAAGTGTACTGTCTCATTGTTCCTGATTTTTCAATATATTGTAAACAACTCCAAACACTGTCACATTAGTGTTGTTTTTAAAAGTCACATCTTTATTCAAGCGGATTCAAAAGCCATGTGTGAAATATACTTTCTACTGATGAGATACCTCTCAAAAAATGTAACACATTTAAATAAATATTCATACTCCATAATCATCACTGTAGAGAAACACTTTTTGGTCTGTCCTATTACAAGCATGATCCACATATAAAGAATGAACACAGTATGTTGAAAGTCCTTGATCCTTCAACTCTTCATGTTTTGACTGAGTTCATAGAGACAAATCAACAGTCATATTACAACACGCCATGGGGTCAAAAATCTACTGTGGAGGCATATGTAACAAAAGTAGAAATAATTCAAATATTGTACACGGCAGTCAATTCCACTAAGTGTTTTTAAAGTAAAAAAATACTCTATAGCAGTACTGAAAGCCTGTCGAGGTACTGGAGATTCACTGACAAGGAGTCGGTCATCGCCATGGGTATTCCCTCTATCATTTGCAGTCTCAGTAGATCTGTAAGCATTGTGCCTTAGATTATACCATGGATGATGCATGGAGCATGACTTATTTTCCCCCAGTCATTTAAAATGAACACAGATTCATTTCCTCAGTCCAGAGGTATGCATGCAAAAAAAAAAAAGAATTACCACAGAAGATTGGCTTTGAACATCTCTACTGCTTTATGCGTGACAAACTTCAATATGTTCTTGGTTAAACAACTAAAAATGTAATTGATAGTTACTTGGCCAACAGATCGATGAAAACCATGAGCTCTAAAACCTAACCGTTTTACAGTGGAGGAATGCATTTAAACATGTGCAACTCATTTAGCGGATATCTATGTTTGGAGACAAGAGCATGTGTATGAGTTACATAGCCCTGACGAGTGAGTCAGAGCGGGGCTTTGTCACACACACTCATTTGCTTCATTATTGCCTTCAAGCAACAAGCATCAGACCACAAGCATCTTCAAGCCCCAGAGCATGAAGAGAGAGATTTTCTGTTAAGAGAAGCAACGTAATATTTTCATAAAACTCCAGTGTGTAAGCAGAAATCATGAAATGAATTGAAATGAATACATATGATGTTAATAACAAAGATACGCTAAAAATTAAATGAGCTTTCTCCACAGGGTTACCGGATTCTTCCTTAGAGATAGAGGGAGGAGCTCGGCAATCCAGGAGAGAGTCAGAGTACAGCCGCTGCTCCTGTGCGTTGAGAGGAGCCAGCTGAGGTGGTTCAGGCATCTGGTCTGGATGCTCCCTGGATGCCTCCCTAGGGAGGTGTTCCAGGTATTTCCAATGGGGAGAAGACCCAGGGTACGTTGGAGGGATTACATGTCTCGACTGTCTTGGGAACACTTCTGTGTCCCCCCCGGAGGAGCTGGAGGAGGGGGCAAGGGAGAGAGATGCCTGGAGCTCTTTGCTTTAGGCTGCTGCCCCTGCAATCCAGACCTGGATAAGTAGTGGAAGATGGATGGATGGATGTTTTTTGACACTTTGTTTTACATCAGAGACCAGAAACGAATTAGATCATCATTGTGTACTTCTACTCTAAAGCATTCAGTAGAAAACTGTTCATTGAATGGTAAAGATGATTAATGCATGCATGAACATATAGCCGAGCTGCACTGAAATATTAACTGTTATATTTCTTCCTGTTGTCTCTGTGTAAATATGTCAGTCAGAATAACTTCTTTCACTGTTAAAAAACAAACAAATATAACAAACCATCAAAAAACACCCAGAATGCCTCTCTTGCTGCGTCACAAATCAAAGTTAAGTGTGATTTAACTTGACAAAGACATTTACAAAGGTCCACCACAGTTTCCACCTTCTTGTTCACACACAGAAAGCACTGTTTCAGCACCTTTCAAATGACTGTGCACCAGTGCACAAAGCAAGGTCCATAAAGACATGGATGCCAGAGTCTGGTGTGGATGAACTTGACTGGCCTG
>JAOXYF010000012.1:9834969-9868712 GCA_028565775.1 Sternarchorhynchus goeldii
GATTAGGAATGGGATGTCACTTAAGCTCATATGTGAGTCAAGGAAGGTGAGCGAATACTTTTAGCAATATAGTGTGTATATATAGATGTACATTACTGCATGGTGGTAGAAATACAAAAAAAACATAATTATAATGAGAAGATTGGTGACCATTCTGTATTACAGCAGCCGGGCCAACATAGAAAAGCTTCCTACTCTCAAAGTTGTGTAACTTAGTTTAAATTAGGCTATTTCAGATTTAACAGTGTGAGTAAAGCCAAAATATCATTACACAGAGGTGAACAAATAAACCTGCATAGACTCTGCTTACTTATGACATGGAAAGAACGATAGGTATGATTTAAAGAACTAGGTATGATTTAAAGTAACTAAAAAATGAACTCAGAATTTATGATGTACAGCAACCTTGCCAGAGTTTTCAGCAGGGCAAATCACTCCTGTTCCTGTTGCTGCAAAAGCTTTACATGTGGAAAAATTGATGTAACAGAAGACTTTGAAAATACGGCAAAAAGCATGACTGCGGTAATTACATTTTGTGAGAAGAGGCGATCCAAGGACTGGTTGGTAAAGCACCTTATAAATCTTTTCATCAAGGCCAATAATGGTTATTAGTGGCTGTTTCTATCATTAATGGTATGAAACACACAGGTGTGCCACAAATAATACTGAATCAGATTTATTTGTCCAAGTGTGCTGAACACACAAGGAATTGATCTCAAAGTTAATGTGTTCCTTAAAGTGCAAAAAAATGCTGTGTTTATGTAAAACAATAGGATAGCAAGTATAACTTACATAACTTCCAACCAAAAGATATAATATAAAGCTAATCACCACAAGTAATATTTACTAAGCAGTGCCAATATTTAACAACACAAGAGGGTGTACCAGCACCTGAGGAGAGGGCTCAAGATGCTGAGATTACTACAAGTATCCTGAATTCAAGCACTGCACAGTCTAAAAGCACTGGATTTAATGTACTGCACTGCACAGAGTATGAGATGTTGGTGACATTCAAGGAACCTGACTATAGTGGGTTCTCATTAGCTTATCGGTGAGTAGAATAAAACTGTCCTTATGTCTGGATGCTGCATGGTAGTGGCTCAGACTGTGTCTGGGGGGGGGGGGGTGTGGGGGATCCTCAGTAATACTCCAGTCCTGTTTCCTGACACTGAAAAATCTGCAGCTCTGACTGTCCTCTGGAGTCTGCACTTGTCATGCTGGGTGTCAGAACCAAACCAAACAGTGATGGGTGCTCTGAGAATGGATTCAATGATGACTCTGAAGAACTGACATAGCAGCATCTCGGGTAGGTTGTACTTCCTCAACTAGTATAGAAAGAACATCCTCTGCCCTGCCTTCTGTGTGATGGAAGTTACATTTGACATCCACCTCAAGTCTTTATGCTTAGGAATGATTTTGTATTTTTTTACAGTGCAGTTGTGGATGCTGAGACAAGACGGTGGAGGAGGGTTCATTCTGAAGTCCACCACCATTTTTACTGTCTTAAGGGTGTTTAGCACCAGACTGTTATTATTACACTAAAGTATAAACCTGTCAATCTTCTGTCTATATGCAAGATTTGTCACTATCCTGGATAAGACCAAAGACGTGTGTCATCTGCAAATTCCAGAAGCTTGGCAAAGTCCATGAAGGTGACATTATTGGTGTAGATGGAAAATAGAAGTGGGCAGAGGAGCCCTTAGGGAGTACCAGAGTAGAGATGGTGGATGTGATTTCTCCCAGCCTCACAGACGCTTCCTGTCACTCAGGAAGTTGGTGACCCAGTGGCAACTGGGCACAGACAGAGTTTGTGATGGAAGATGCTTGGAATGACAGTATTGAAAGCTGAGCTGAAATCCACAAACATAGGTACCTGGCATCGGTATCTGGGCTGATGAGGTGATGCTGTATGTATAGCAGACCCTTGCTGACAGCATAATCCACTAACCTGTTTTCCCTAAAGGCAAATTGTTGGGGGTCCAACAACAAGTCTGTAATGTCTTTCAGGTGGGGCAGTACTGTTGTTTTGGAAGTCATCATCATAGATGAGCAAGATGAAACAATGGACGAATCAAGTGACAAGACTGAAAATAAGTGTGGCGGTGGGTGCTAACTGGTCAGCACAGCCTTTCAGACACAACGGAGACACCATATCAGGTCCTAAAGCCTTCCTGATCTTTTGCTTCTTGAATAAGCATCACACTCACTCCACACATCATTATGGCTGGCTGAAGATAAGGAAAGGTGAATGAGTCCATGGAAGGAGGTAATAATAATAGCTGGCTGTTTGGCTTTACAAACTTAGTCCTCAGCCAGTTGTTGCTGCTTCTTTAGCCCATCACAGCTCTCATAGCTTAACTGTGAACCATAGTTTGTAATTGTTGAATTCCCTACAAGTGCTGCTAGGCACCCATTGCAGAACCTAAAGTACAATGTGCTAGTGTCCTTGAGCTCATCCAGAGCCACAGCTCCAGCTTACCCATCACCCTCCACAGGCATCTGTTGTGCTTGAAAGTGGGAGAAAAGATGTACAAGGCTGAAACCTGTAGCTGAGAAGTTCAGGACTAAGGTTTGCACTATTGAAAGCTAATTTAGCTAATTTAGTTGCTAATTTGAAATATAAACACTGAACAAGGTGTTCAACAATGAAGAGACAGAAGACTGTATTGATTTTCAGATTCTCTGTGTTTTGTTTACATGCGTGGAGCATCTTCAGATCCGTTTTTCAGCATGAGGGTGCTGGTCTAACATCAGGCAGTCAGTCTAACAGCAAAGGAGTGAGGTCAGGCTTAAGCAGAAGTAGAAAGAGAGGAGAAAAGAGAGGGGGAATAGATAGAGAGAAGCAGTGAATAAGGCCTCAGAGACGTCAGCACAAAGAATCAGCTTTCACAGACACACAACAGCCACTGAGATAATTCAAAAGAACCATTAAACCTTAAGGAATCATAAACACTAACATAACTCTTAGGTGTAAATCTATCAAACGTAATATAAAACATAATCAGAATCTATGTAGACCCACATCTAGGTAGTCAAAGCATCATTCAATGTTCCATGGTAGGACAGATTGCACAAATTTCAGATAATCTTGCTTTGAGTGTCTCTAAACATAGAGGACATCGTTAGTTTAAGTAGGTGAACAGAATGATCTACAGTTATTGAAGAAAGCCTCCACATGTGGCTTGATAAGACATATAGTTATTAAAACACATCTGTGTACGAACTTTATGTAGAAACAAAGGGTTCATTACACACTAATCATCAGCCATGGAAGGGTTCCATCAGGTGTGCTGAACTGGCACTGCTGTGGCCCTGCAGGACTGGAAGGTGCTGGAGCAGCACTGCATAATGAACTGTCACTGCATCCTCCCTTAAACGAAAAGTGAGATCACATTAAAACGAAGGATGAGAGTAGAGGTGCTCTTGCTCCTGGGGGGGAATTACAAACGGAGTATAATGTAGAAACTCTGACTCAGCAAGAAACATGAAAATGTCATTTTTGAAGCCCAAAATGTCTCCCCCCCACCCCCATACACTAGTGTTATCTGTCAAGTGTCCAAACATTAAATACAAGTAAAATCTTGATGGAGTTAGATTTGTTTTATTTCTTTGGACGAAGAGCAGTTGAATCCTGTAGCTGCTACTAATTTGCCATCTCTCCCCCAGTTGTCCACTGGAATTGCCAATACAGCCCAGTATTATGCGGGCCGCTAAATGGTCTTCTTGACAGCTGGCATTAGGAAGCTGTCGTGGAGGTGCACCAAAGCTTTCCTGTAGGCGTCCAAGGAAAATGAAAACAGAGGCAGAAGTAATTCAAGCAAGTATGAGAAAGTCAATGGAGGGGAACTGTGGTGAATAGCAAAGACACTTCTGTGTTTCTAATCAGAAAGAGTAGATTTCACTATTTATTGTTCACTTCTCAGAGCCATTACGACAGCTAAAGCCATCACAGCTGGTAAAATAACACACACCCCTGAATATGAACCGGGTCAGGAGGGGACACTAACAAATCAGCTTGAAAACTGATAGATCTGTGTAACCACCAGCAAATCAGTCTGACCACTGGCGCACTAGAGCCTGATACAGATAAACCCTACGCTCCTTATCCAGTCCTCAGAGCCCCAAAAACATTTGGATTTTATTATTTTCTAGGTTCAAGCTCATGTCACCATGGGCTGGATAATATCTGCCTCAGGTGTGCCACCTGTAGAAATGTGCTGATACTACAATATATCATATATACAATTGTTTCTACACTTTGAACTCATGCATGAATATTTATGTATTTGTATATTTATTTGTTGTTCAGATTCGAATTCATGGCCACTGCAATAATAACAAAAAGTATGCAAAGTCTATAGGAGACAGTATTTTACCGATGAGCAGTACTATACAACCTATAGAATAATAGTGATCAAACTGCATGCCGTAATGCATCGTGATGTTAAGAAACATGACCTAAGTGTTGTCATACAGCTGGGAGATGAACAAACGCAAAGTACACACTGGCTAGACATTCAAAAGACTAGGTATGTTTTTATGTGAAAAATACAGTAAAATGTGGTATATCTACCATGTTCTGTGTTAGTAAAATCAGAATTTAATAAAACACTAGTATCTTCATCAGAGTATTGTCAGAAGACAGTAAACACATGTTGGTGCTGTAATGATGTTCATTTCAAGGATTAGACTCACACAAACTTTCTAGTCAGTCACATTTTGCACCTAGACAGGTGAGACACTTCACTGCAGGTTGTACCGTGTATGACTATGTATGTGACAAATAAAACTTTGAACTTTGAGAGAACGCACCAGGCAAACCATTTCATTAATTACCTGTGATTAGAAAAGGGGGGCAGATTTGGCTCTGGGGGTTATATTGGAGTCCCTCAGCAATTTTCAGTAATTGCTTTACCACACTGGGCTCAACTCATCAACAAACTCTGAAATCATTCATCCGTTCTATCTGGTATTATAAAGGCGTGATCTTTCAGACCTTCCATGGCAAACAGTGCTGCACTTCAGCATTGCTGATTCCTGTGCTTCCTTTTCACACATACAACCTCAGTTCAACATAAGTATAAGCTTGAAATCTGGGTAATTCATTAAGGTTTTCTTTGAAATGATCTTTTCTACTACGTATCAATTTGCTTACAGAAACTAAGCATTTATGAGATCACATGTTGACATTTTGCAAATCCAGCTGCATTTCAAGAGTTCAATAAAATTGTTTTATTCTGTGTGAAAACACATTGAAAAGAATTTTATCCAACTCGTTTTGTGCTTCTTGTGAGCTACCCTCACATTTGTCCAAATATCATATGACACTTAGCTGCTGTTTGAGCTAATACCATAGCCACAGTGTTCCTGGTGTAATACCATAGCCACAGTGTTCCTGGTGTGATACCATGGCCACAGTGTTCCCAGTGTAATACCATAGCCACAGTGTTCACAGTATAATACCATAGCCACAGTGTTCACAGTTTAATACCATAGCCACAGTGTTCCCGGTGTAATACCATAGCCACAGTGTTCACAGTATAATACCATAGCCACAGGGTTCCCAGTGTAATACCATAGCCACAGGGTTCCCAGTGTAATACCATGGCCCCAATGTTCTCTCAAAGATACTGCAAACAAGTTGACAGCACATTTTCAGCTGGTTAAAGTAAAGCCAAATCAGGGAAACCTGGGATTCCCATTTCTCCACCAGGTTTACAGGAAATCAGCTGAACGTGGGCAAGAGAGAGGGAGAGAAAGAATGAAAGAGACATAGGGAGAGAAACTTACTGCTCTATCGGTTGATATAGCAACCATGAAAACTGTTCATTTTAAACATCCCTAAAGATGTTTAAACAAACCAATTTACACTTGCATTTCCATTTACAGCATTTAGCAGATAGCAGGTACATCATATTCTACTGTAACTGCAGTGCTAGAATTTTTTCTACAAAACATGAATAGCACACAGATTAGCTGTATGTTCTTTCAGAGAACCACTGTACACACACTTTTACACTACAACACATTGCCTGAACATCAAGCGTCTGGGTTTTATTAAAATCTAAACCTTAAATCAAAATCCAAGCATGGATTTGGAATCACTTCCAGTTGATTCAATGATTCATGTAACTGGTTGACCAGTTGTCATCACACCTTCTAAAGGGAAGGTAAAAAAAACATAGGACCACCTAAACTTTGAAGTTGTTTTAGACTATAGAGGTCAGATGTATAAACAGCACCGACTGCCCACTACACCTGCACACCTCCGCGCGGCCAAAACCCCCTCCTACCATCCAGCTGACATTTCTTTAGCAGGCTTTCACCTTTATTCTAACAGCACCTGTTAACAGCAGCTTTAGTCACAGTGTTAGCAGAGGCCACGCTACCAAAACCTGTTTATAAAGGCTTCAGACATCCATCTTGCAGTTCAATACAGACACACCAACATCTACACATACCCACAATCTGGAGGGTGAATCCAGAAACTGGATTTTGTACTGGGAAATGGTACCAGAAATGGTACCAGGGAATAAATCTTTGGCCTTGGATGTTTATCATGTGCATGAGAGGAAACAAACTTGTCAGACAAAGAAAAGGCTGCAGAATTAAGTGGATTTATGAGGTGTAGCTGCACTCAAATATTCAATTTCTTTTTAATCTGAAGGGCAGTTTTTGCTTCTGCAAAGATTTGTAAAATGTTTACATCTCTAGGAATTTTTTTTCACAGCTCTGAGATGACATTTTAAAATGTCTAGTTCACCTTCTTCTACATGCTTGAGCCACTTATGTAATCACAGCTCCAAGTAGCACCAAAAACACAAGTAGAGCCAAAATCTATTTAAATACAAAGGATCCAAACTCATGAAAATAGTCGTGGTGTTTCTGATTGTGGAGGGCTAGTTAGCATTAAAGTGCTGTTATATGCTCACTAATTATCTAGTAGCTCTCAGGAAGTATTCCAGAGCACAAGAAATTTCCACCCTCTATTTGCTTGCTGTGTACTGCAGCCTGTATTAGTTTAATCCATTCAAACTCCTCCTTTACTGCATTTTGGAGCAGGAATTATTCAAACATCTGCAAATCTAAACTGACTGGAGAAGTTATTCTCGGTCTAAAATTTGGTCTAAAAAGTCACTTGATTTGCTTAACTCATACGTAATATAATTAACATTTAAGTATCTAGCATATTATTTGTATTGATGTGATCACGATGTTAAAGAATTTGTAAACATTTTTTAAATAAATGCAAAGTGGTTTTAGGAATATATGGGACATGTGAGCCCTGCAAACTGGAAGGATTAATGTCAGGAATGACTCAGTGCAGCTCTTGTTACCAGCACAGATCATGTGGCTTCTCAGCTGGTGCATATTGATCATGTCATTGAAGATACCCAAGCAGTTTAGGTATTATAAATATAATATTTTTAAATACTTAAAATAGTATTAGAGGTACATCTAGAATATTATTATAGATGCTATTTTTAAGAGGTTTGACTGTCATTTTCAGTTGCTGGTGGAGTATTTTTATTCTATAATTACTGTTTGTTCTACTTTGGTGTTGCTGAACATAAACATTCAATATAAATAAATAAATGTGCTGTGAAACGAAACACTCAGGATGGACATTATTCAGACAGTCTCTCAAAGGGCGTTCTGGTCCAACATCACACTAGTGGAACTCAAGGATTCTTGTAGTCTGCATGAAGACTAAAGACGGTTTGATCTGTGATGGCTTGATATGTGCTGATCACAGAGAGAGATTAAATTTGGTGCAGCTACAATTAACTGTTTGTGTGTGTGTTTTGAAAATCAGTTCATTTATATTTGCCTTAGAAATAAATTTAAGCACAGTTCATTAGATTAAAATGTCTTTGTTACTATTAACATACAATCAGTCTGGTGTGTCCAACCTTTTGACAGGTACGGTATATACTCTATATTTATCCCTATGCATATATACTATAAATTCTGTTATTCCCTCATGCCTATTCCATACTTATTCCATCACTGTCAGTAATGTTAGTGCACCCCCTGGCAGTTTTTATCATGTAAATTCCTGTATCTGACGTCCTAGCAAAATAAAAGTAATTGTAATTAATAATTCTAATTGACAGTTAACATAACAAAATCAATGTTATTAGCTTTTAAAGTGTCATCCTAAAATGGCGTGAAAATTGTGCTTGTATAAATAATAATAATAATAATAATAATAATAATAAGTTTTGTCCTAAGTACCAGGTGTCTTCAAAGCACACAGATGCAGCAATGCTAGCGATAGGTATCAAAAACTGAAGAAAAAACTTCAAGAGTTTCCTCTCAAGTAGCGGCAATTCTTCTGAGCCTCTAAGAATTCGAGTTCTGAGCGATAACAACGCGCCTCCATCTCCCGGGTTTACAAACTCCTCTCCACATGGACTATGCTAATAAACGAGACCAATGAGGGAAGGAGGGTGGGCTAATGAATTCACCAAAGGGCATTGCCGTGAAGATGAGTCTTTGAACTGCAGTTTTCCCCAAAGGAAAATGTTAACTGAGAAGTGCACAAGGCCGTCCACAGGCTCGCGTATGATGAGTTTATTTAGCGAGGCATGACACATTTTTCATTTCACCTTCGTTGACATTTAAATAACCGTGTAAAGAAAAGATGGCAGTAGATTAATCTCTGATTGCAATAAATCACAGCGGACTGGGCTACAATGGCACAGCGCTTTTTAAAACTGCTTTCCAAACCCTAGAGACATCAGCAGAAACTCAACTCGACGTCAGAGGCTGCGCGGATTAATGAGGCGTTTAAATGTGACCAATGCAAAACGTTCAGTCCTAACCCTCAGCCTTTCCTGATGTGAATAAAGAAATGATTCACGAACTAACGTGACTAATTACGTTGGCATGGCCAATAGGCTGGTATTTAAATCATTATTAGCAATTCTACCGACTCTTGGATTTGTTTCTTTGAAGATCTAACTCCCAAACCACGATACAGGGATCTACTCTAAAATGATTAGTTCCATCAGTGCGATCTTCAACAGTCTACTTTGCTACTTACTGAAAATTAAAGCTTACCGATAAAGTTCTATTTGAAACCTGTAGCCATTGGGTTGTTAGGGAGCTTCTTGTGCCGTTATAGCTGTATTATACTTTTAGCTCTAGCTAGTAAACAAGATAAACATGTGGTACAGAATGCGTTTAATGTCTGCCCTGGGTTCGTGACCTGAGGTTTTGAAATAAAGATGGTGCGAGCCTGCCTCCTAGTGGATTTTACTAAAATCACACCTGGTTAAATCAGAAATCGTAAATTCAACGTATCATCCTTTCCAAAGCTGGATGGTAGGCTACACATAGGTCTGTGGAATTTATAGCATCCATAAGGATTTAAGCAAATGCCATTTCTTGCTTTATGGTTGGCATGGCTGCATTGTAGACGTTTCTTAGACTTAGTTGACTGTGACTAACAATGCAATCTTACCTTCCTTCAAACTGAATATATATACTGTAAAACTGTAACATTTTGAATTTACTTTGAATTGTTCTTTCTATATTTAGGCTAAAACAAAATTACAACTTTTGCATTAGATTAAGATTTATCCTTAATTAAGATCAAATATTACTGAATTATTTTTTTTCTTTAAAAATGCCCTGTGCAATAGAAATGGGTTCTTCCACCCATCACTTTATGCAGATGTGAAATATTAGTGAAGCTGATGAGTTTATCATCATTATAAGTTAGAAAAGACCACATGTGCACACAATGAAATCTACGCTGGAAAAAACATCACAAACTTTCTTATTTCACATGTATTTTAGGCTGTGATTCAACATGAATTTTAGTTTGATGGTTATAGACAATATCAATAGTTTTTACATGTAAGATGTCCTGACATATATCTTTAACAGAGAACAAAAGAAAAGAAGAAACTTAAGCTAACACAATATGTGTTCAAAATGTGGTAGTATTGCTGAATAAATGACATGGCTGATTTTTAAGGAATTATATTTTCGCTGGATATTAAGTATTAAGTATTTCAGTTTTGAGTATACATGAAATACACTCAGTAATGTGTCAAGGTCTTCTGCATGGCTTAAACATAGTTCTAGCCTATAAAGAACACCAAGGAATAACTATCCTAAACACAGGTAAAACACATTTTTGTAGTTCTTAGTTCTAGACAGTGAGTTGCACTGCTCGTTTTTATCTTCTTCCCACATTTAGATCATCAATTGATCATCAGTTAATCATCAGTTAATCATCAATTAATTATCAATTGATCACCAGTGAATCTTCAGTTAATAATCAATTGATCATCAGCTGATCATCAAAGCCCTTCAAGTGCTGGATGCATTGTGCTAGAATGGAAAAAGCACAAAACAGTTGAGCGCACGTCTGAGTGCTGGACTGAAAAGAGTCTACGTTAACAATCTAATGCAGCGTTGTCTAAACCAGGTCTCAGAGACCAAAGACAGTTCATGTTTTTGCTCCATCCTGCTCCACACCGGTTGGTTGTCGTCCGTTACCTCTGTCTGGAAGACTGGTACTGCAGTACAACACGTGGTGAGAAGACACCACTTCTCAAGTGGTGAGAAAACACCACAACACGTGGTGAGAAGACACACAAGTGTTTCCCTTTCTTGTCATAAACACCACAAAGTACAAAAGATGTCAATAGTCTGTCTCTTTTTCTTTCTCTTATATTCCTTAAACATACAGGAGTCAAATGGATATAAAAACCAATCTCATCAAAAAATCTCACAGAAACATTGTACCTTTGTCTCTGACAAACCCACTCTATAACTTAAAAAAATAATTTTATTTACATCATAAGATTCCCTTAGGGAATTGACTGTTTCTCAGAGATACGTAATGACACTGAAGAGAGAGTTTGTTTGATATTGGAGGCAGTGCTTTCTCTGAGGTTTCAAACGTCTGTTAAGGTTCTGAGGAAGTTTTGTTCCAGAGAAAAGAATCATC
This sequence comes from Sternarchorhynchus goeldii, assembly GCA_028565775.1. NCBI lineage: Eukaryota > Metazoa > Chordata > Actinopteri > Gymnotiformes > Apteronotidae > Sternarchorhynchus > Sternarchorhynchus goeldii. Next base: position 9,845,939 of record JAOXYF010000012.1, read on the forward strand.
CTGGAGCACAGTTGCTAGTTTCCTGTTGAAAGGGGCATAAAAGTTAGTGAGGACCTCCCGTGTGAGTGGCAGCATTGGGCCTAGGTTCTTATCAGCCAGCTTCCGTGTGTTAGACGCTGGGCGCTTAATGATTTCAGCCTCCTTCTGCTCCGATAGAGGCCCTGTGAGAGAGAAGCACATCCTCACACACACATCATTTACATCTCTAAACAAATAAATGAAGCTAGTAAGTACAGTGTGTCTATGTATATCTTCAGCTTCAGGTAAACAGCACTATAACATCAGTAATAATGATTCTATATGGAATTCTAAGGTTTTGCTGCCCCCTATTCGTCGAAGTATGTAAACACACAAACATTAAGAGGGAAATACATAGCACCTCTAGTTCTATCAATAATAAAAAAGGCTTTGTGTGTGTTGTAGTGATATGAATTCCGGCTCAGCAACAAGAGCCAAAATGTAAGACTCCAAGATGGAAGTGCTACTTCTGGTTTTCATAATTCAACAGTGTTTAGATCTATTTGATATGTAAGTACACGTATAACTTAAATGATTAAATTTGATTTCCAGAATTACTTTGCATTATGTTTGGTATTATTATATATTATATATATATAGACAGTCAGCCCACACCCCCTTAACATAATGGTGTGATCCTTGTCTCTCATCACACATGATTGGCCACGCCACACAACATGCCCAATAACACAACATGTAGTCAATGCATGGAGATAGGAGTCAGTTCCCATAGTTCACATAAAGGATCTGGTTCATTCTCAACAGCACATCAGGATAGTGAGTGTGTGCATGCGTCTGTAATTGAGGTCCGTACCTAAATGAAGGAACTGAAAGACTTTGTGCATGGACACCTTCCTGTCTGTAGCATGGTCTTCCAATCTGAGAACTAGGAGCTGATCCCTATCAAACACAGACAACCAATCCAGGATGTACATGATATACAGTCCCACCTGCAGCCGTACCTAGGGAAGAGAGAGAGAGAGAGAGAGAGAGAGAGAGAGAAGATAAGCTAGCCATCATTCAATTAGTAATGGTCTGTCTCACACCCAGCTACCCCCCACACACACACAAAACATCAAGTTCTGAGTTTTTAGACCACTCCCTCACCCCTTTTCTTAATTTCATCACTCACAGATGAGCATAATTGGATACCCATCAAGTTCTTCCTAACTTCTAGGTCGCAAAATAACATGCTAATACCTGCAGTCTACAGTCTGTAGTCATTTCAAACCAATACACTCATCTCCATAGAATTATTACCCATCGATCTCCAGCCTGGTTGGCAGACTCTGGCATCTCTGACCAGAACTCTGAAGTCCATTGGCTTTTCAGCTAAGAGCACCACAGAGCACACAAGTGTTTTGTCTGTACTTTTGCTGTTAAAACAACACTTCACCCATCCAGACTGGTCCGTTTTTCAGATGCTTTTCCGATTATCTGAAAGCTGTCCACTGATGCATTTTACACATGTATGCTTTAGCTCCCCAAGATCAATAAAAACCACACTATTGTAGACACCATTATGTGAGCAATTGTGTTTAAACAATCAGAAAAATACGGCTGTCACTATATGGCTGTCACCCTTCTTTGTAAAACTATAATAAGTCTGTTATTGTTATATCTATTTTTTTGGATGGTGCATTTTCTAAGTCATTTTTTTAGACACAGAGTTCCGTGAGAGAATATGATTCGTACTAAAGCCCCAAAGCCCAGAGCAGAGCTTCATCAGGAAGCCAGCAAGGACTCAACAGGTCTTCCATCTCAGGGGCAGAGACAACAAGCCGAGGGCGTTTATTATTGTGAACTGAACAGCTGTTTATCCAGGCCCTGTTTCTTCCATTCTTTCATTGTTTTTTCAACAATGTGACTGTTGAGCTACTCACAGGCATGGCGGTGTTGAGTGTGCTGTTATAGACACATGCCCGAATGCTGAAATCCTGCAAACATGCATCAAACAGCTGTAGTGATTCCCACACCTTCTCGTGGAAATCCTCTGAAGACTTGTTGGACATACCAAAGTACAGATAATCAGAGTATAATCTGTAAAAGAAAAAAAATATTAAAAAAAACATGTAATTTCTTTTATCATTTATTCTTAATCTAAGATACATTCATAGCATATTTTATTGGAAATACCATCTTTGCACATAGACTCACTTGTTACTTAATACACCTGACTTATATGAGCATTTTATAGTTGTGCAGTTACAAACTGTAGCCCAACTGCTGATTTGCATAGTTTGTAAAACACCACCTCCCTGTTCATCACTGATAAAATCTGACCACTGTCTGATGAATGATCCAGACTCTTGGATTAAACGATGTTATTAGGGGTTACCATTAATAAATCCACCCCTGAACACCAGAAAACCACAACAAAGCACCCCCCCCAAGGATCTGACATGCTTGACTGCTCCATTTTTACAAATTGCTTTACCAAATTAATGTATACATTTCAAACAGCACACATTGAAATACTAGATGTTTTGATCATTGTCTGTAGCAGGGGTTTCCACTCCAGGCTATCATTGATTATCTTCAGATCTTCAGATAGTCTAACATCAGAGAGTCTAACTACATAGAAGACAGATCAGACTTAGGGAGAGAGAAAGAGGTGGAGAGAGGGGAGGGGAGATAGATAAGGAATGAGTGGATGTGGCCTCAGAGGCCTCAGCTCAGTGAACGTTATCGTCTCTTGACCTTGGCATGTTTTTCCACAGAGGCATTCAGAAGAATTTTTGAAGCACTTAATTTGAACCTTACATTTAAATCTGTCAAAGTTACATAGAAATTATCCTAAATGAACATAAGAATACTGCACATATAGGATGGCCATATGAACTCCTTCACTGAAGTCCCACTGCCCTGTACAGTTTAAAAATTCTCCAAGGGCCATTTGAGGTCACACTCACCTGAGTGTGTTCCTTTCAGAGCACAACAATGCACCTGTGAGAGGCACTCTCTGCCTTTGGGAGAGTATCACCACAGTCCTGTGACAACTGCTCTACAGTGCTTTGTCCCCAGGCCAAATGTGTCCACAATAAATTAGGAACTTCGTTTAACCTTTGACCTCTGACCTTTCAACCGGGTCTCTCAGAATGGCGATGAACCGTGCTTCAGGCTGGAGGGCGTGGATGAAATCCTGGATCAGAAAGGGAGGCTCTGCTTCTGTAGCGTTGTCATAGAAATAGGCCCAAGCGTTGTTGTCCCACATAGTGGACGCACTAGCCTCACCTAACAATTACAGAAAGTTGTTAATGGAGAATTAAAGTGATGTAATCTATTAACATAAATCTCAAACATCTCTGCATGCACATATATGATTTGTAAGCTACAGGTCATGTACAACATACTGAATCCTTAAATATATTTGTAGGGCCTCAGTGCAAGAAAATCAGATTTCAGTATCTTGTTTAATCACATGAAGTGACTTTTGACAAGATCCTGAAATTAAATTGCATGACTGTGACACACACAATTTCAGATGGTTTACCACTTACAGCTGGATTCATCTGTAGCTCACACATATATATGGTATGTTTAACCTTAATCAGTGGTAACATGACGGAGATGCTGAAACAAAATTCTCTAATTGCTCTATGATATAAGAGAAAGCTGATCTAGGTTCAAAGATGAAAAGGAAGAAAACAACATGTTCAGAAAGTAAAAGATTTTCTAAGTTTTTTTTTCCAGTCAACTGAGCTTGTCCATTAGTTCAGCTAGCAGTAGAATGAACTGTTGGAATCAATTAGATGATTCAGAATCAAGACAGTACCTTTCCCTACTTTTTACTTTTACTTTTAAAAGCCAAATTTTTAAACCTGACATTTTGAATGGAATATTTGCAGGAATGCTAAAGATTCAGAGCCATAAAACCTAATTCTCTTATGACTTTAGGATCAAAGGCTTTGGAAGCAGCAGAGAGTGCAGATAGGCTATATAACAATCAGGAAGAGAGAGGAATTACAGCAGGTTATCCACAGAAAACAACAGGGCAGGGCTCACCGTCCCTGGTCCTGGAGGACCAGAGTCAATCTAAGCTTGGCAATTTCCCTCCTCAAACAAACCTAGTGAATTGAATACTGCTAAATTAAACTGCTGAAGGGATATCGCAGTGAAAACACTGAGAGTAAGCATCCCTATCACAGACGTGTCCTCACAGCTGTGGCTCCAGGTCCCACAGCTCCGCCCTCCTGAGTCATTACAACCCATAGACACTTCCAGTGTTGTGTGAAATATTTTTTAAGGTTTCCCACAAAACGCATTCTGCTGTTTGCTATTCAAATGCATCATGTCACTGTAAACTCTTTAGGTTATCTAAACCTAAACACACACACATGTTCCATTGGTCAGTAGCTCATGGACACCTGTTACCATGACTCCTGGTAGATTAGCGCCCCTTGTGAATACTAAGGAGGGGCTTCAACATGCCTCACACCACACGTGTATTAAAGACACATGACTGCCAGTGGGCAAGCAAGCCGCATGCTGAATACTAATCCACCCTAACTGTCCTGTCCTGTCATATGTCTTCAGAATAAACAGGTATGATATGGAGAGTCACAAGGGTAAGCAGGAGGATAAACAGGAAGTGGGGAAACATATCACAACCCAAAACAGTCCAAAACAGATAAACAAGAACCCCTGCAATGGTACCATTGTGTCTCTCTCTCTCTCTCTCTCTCTCTCTCTCTCTCTCTCTCTCTCTCTCTCTCTCTCTTTCTCTCTCTAAAACTAGGACATCATGTTCCCTGACTGGGAATGTAATTTTATCAACAAGGTCTTTCACTGCACATTCACTTACTTTGGAGTCTTCTATATTAGTTACATCTCAATGTTCATTCCCCTGTAGTCTCTAAAAGGGCAAAAGTGGAGTCATTTTGACATTTCTATATTTCTCCATTGCTATTCACATGTACCTTATATAATTCACTTCCCTTATGTAACAATACCTTACACAGCAAGTTGTTTTCAGCAACATTGTAACATGCTGTACAAGTGACCCTCACAGTAACATGGTCACGGGACAATAACATTGTTACAAACACACTGTCATTGTTTCTGCTTGTTAGTTCCGCCCACATGCTGGTCCTGATCACCGGGCTCAGCTCCTCCCACCCCACCAACCTGGCCATATTCGGAATGTGTCTGTGCCTCTGTCCTGCTGTGAAGGTTTTGGCTGTGGTTTTGGGACATTTCTGAGCCTGTTTCCATAGTTCTCAGTCATCTCATTTCCTGGCTCCATGTTCAGCTGTTGGCCTTCCTGCCTCTCCACTCTGTGGTTAATTGCTCACTATCTCTGTAGTTCAGATGCCTCTAGCACTTACAGACACTAGTCTCTTTACTGAGTAAACCTATCATCATTTTACAGACCTGCAGTTACATTGTATCCTGTAGTAACAGGTAGTAACAGTGCATACCTAGTAACCCCTACTCCATTCATTACAGTTCAGTTTCTGACCATTAGAGTACAAGACCAACACAGTTCTCTGACCAGTATTAGCACTGATGTAGTGCCACAGCTGTTGTGTCAAGTGCAGCATGGCTTATATGAAATGTACACTGCAATCCACTGTACCTATATAAGTGGTATCTGCAGAATGAAACCTTGCTGGTGTGATTGCATATAACACACCATATAAAGATGTGAAATGCAAGCAGGGTTTCTAGATCAAACTTTTCCTAGAAGAAAATAATTATAATTTGACAAAGCATAGCAGTCTTATTCAAAAGGAATGTGAAGTATCTGTCAGTCTTTGGCCTGATTACACACTGAGTCATAAGTGCAGTGGTTCTGAATCTTTATTAATGGTTTCAATAGTAGAAAACAAAAACTGATTTATAACTGGAATATATAACTGTGAAGTGAAAACAACATTAATTTTTGGTAGTGCTGCGTATATTCAAACAGTTTTCAAATTATTTTTAAGAATCACTACTGTTTGCTGTAACCAAGCTGAAAGAAGAAGTTACTCTGTGTTCATGACAACTAAAGATGAGATATCAGCAATCATACAAGATACAATCAAATTCACAGGTTGCTGTTGAAAAGCAGTTTACTCAAGACTTCCAGTGTCTTTTACGGGAGCACTTCACCAGGCTGAGGTGGCTGCTGGGTGTGGTGATGGGTGGAGAGGGTGGAGAGGGGGGTGGCAGCAGAGATGGCTTACCAGTAATGATGCGGGCCTGAGCAGAGCGCCCAGTGTGGTTTGCCAGCAGCTGGTCCTGAATCTGATGGGCAGGCAGGTCAAAGAGGTCCAGGTAGTCCTCCACAGGATAACGGGCATGAAGACCCTCACTGGGGCGAATTATACCTGGAACAGAGAGAGAGAGAGGAGAAAGGTATGAGAGAGCTGTGTGTGAGGGGAGATCTTAAAACGTGCACGTCTGCACTAATAACATAAACAAGTTATTTGGGCATTAAGACGATGTTCAATTTTCAGGGTTTATTTTCTGATGATGAGATTTCATTTGAGTCATTTGGACATTTAGGAAACTACACAAAAGAACAAAAACTAAAAATACACAAAAAGCAGAAAACCAGAAAAAAGTCTTTCCGGTTAGTAATTAGTTTGATAGGATTTGGGGATTTTAGGATTTATTCACTGAAATTCCTTCCATCTGAACTTTTTCCTTTAAATTCCTTTATTCCAGAAAGAACACTCTTTATAATCTCATTTTTAATTATTTTCTTTTTCTTTCTGACTTTTGCACATCTATCTTCTTGCCTCTATGTCTGCCTGGGCTTCCTGTGCAAACACATCTGTATAAAGTGTTTATTTTAGATGAGAAAACAAAACAACGCTACTGGCAGCAATGCTATTGGCAATGTCTCTCTCATATCTGAATGTGTGTGTGTGTGTGTGTGTGTGTGTGTGTGTGTGTTTCAAATGTAGCTAATCTCTCACATTTGAGATCAGGAGTTTCACTACCCAGCAGACCTCCCTGCTCCATAAAACACTACCAAAATAACTGGAAAATAACCAGTAAAATCACCGTGACCAAATATTTAAGAGATGTACCAAACAGAAAAGTGTATATAGAGTTCAGAAATATCATATGCAAAATCACATAAAAATACATCTTTTTAGTTTCATATGTCCCTTTGGCTGCCCCTTTGGATTTAGAACCATCCTTGTGTCCCATGCAGGAGGTCAATGCTGCCCCTCCAGGGCAAAACCATCTCCCAGGTTCCATGTCCACATACACCCACAGATAACTACATCAGTCCCCCACCACCACCACACCCACACCTTCATAATAAATATGCATACACAAACACACACCTGTAAAACTGCTCACACACACACACACACACACACACACTTACACACATAGACAAAGAACCTAAACAACAATCATAAAAGTCGTCAAAGGCTTCAAAAATAGCAAAACCACAAAGAAATCACTGTATGCACTCTGGATGTATGTGCATGTCTTTACATGTGTGCACATGTGTACATATTTACATATGTGTATGTACTATCTGAAAGAGGGACTGGGGTCTCTTCCGAGACTTTGTCCAGCTGCACACGCTCAGTGCAGTACATAATCAGACGTCTCCAGCGGCGATGGCAGATTGGCAGTGGTGCGGGTGGGTGTTGTGGGTGGTGTGGGTGGTGCGGGTTGTCTCTGGTGTGCAGTAGCTTCTTCTCCACGCTGTTAGTATGTAACTGTTAGCATGGGCACTGCAGGGGTCTGGCAACCTAGTACTGATGACTCAAACGCTGCAGGGCCAGATGGCAAATTACTGTGAATTTGGACACAGGTGCATAATTTCCTTACACACACACACACACACACACACACACACACACACACACACACACAACCTTTTCTTTCTACTCTTTGTCACTTTCTGTCTCACTCCTCTCCTTTGCTCTCTCTAAGCCTTGCAGTCAATCAATGTGAATGAAGATATTTGGAACTGATTTTGTGGGATGGTGAATGGGGAAAGGAAAGCAGGAAAGGCCGCCAAAAGAGCATGCTGGAGCAGGAAGTGGTGGAGCAGGATGGGCTGGCGACAGGGTGCAGGGATAATGCCAGAGCTTCAATCTGTCCACTATGACTGGGGATCTGTGATCACCTTTAATAACACAGAAGAGAGATGATGGGAAATACAGAGAGAGAACAAGAGAGACAGAGTGAAAAAGAGAGAGGAAGAAGAGGGGTGAGTATACAGTGGACAGAAAGTCAAGAGAGGTAAACCAAGAGGGTTACAGAAATGCACCTTGAGACAGTGAGGAGGTAAAAGGTAAAGCTAACAAGAAATCAGGAAAGGGAACAGGAAGGCTCAAGGGGAAGAAGTACTTAATGGAGTAATAAATTTTTTAAATGAGAAAAAATAGAATGGGAAAGGAAAAATAGAAAAAAAAAACTGGACATTGCGAAGAGATAAGAGAGAATCACAAAAGACTGGATGTTTTTGGAAGACATTACAGAGAGACAGAGAATACTGGATGGCGCAAGACATAAAGATAACGAGATTGAAAAGATTGGATGTTTTGGAAGAGAGACAGAGGAAGAGATATAGAAAACAGTGTATGTTTTGGGGGAAGAGAGTCAGAGAAAGACAGAAAGAGGCAGAATAGACTGGATGTTGTTTGGACAGCCAGACACCAGACACCCGAGGAGCTTATGGTGTCTGCCTTTCACTTTGTCAGATAAGAGACCTGCCAGCAGAATCCCTCACCAAAGCACACCATCACTCACTCCCAGTTACACCATCACTCACTCCCAGTTACACCAGCATGCCACTTCTGAACTTCCACCAACAAGGAGCTTTTTATTTGTGTTATAAATAAAGCTTGGTTGAGGGTTAAAAAAACAAAGTCGTTGTATTTTTTGGCCATAGTTTCTCCCCAACTCCCCTTTCTGTGTGTTAGGTGTGTGTGTGTGTGTGTGTGTGTGTGTGTGTCTGTTTGTGGGTTAATGGGTGTCTTCCTTATGCATCACGGCCGTCCTTCACTATCTGTTCGACCTGCGCGTTGCTTCCAAACGCCACAGAAACACCAACCACAAAATGCAGCAAGCGCTTCGATGCCCTCGGATGTGGAAAACCTCCACGGCTCCATGATGACGCTCTAAATGACAAAAGAAGAGACAGAGGCGGACAAGGCGGCATCCTCAGGCCCCACGCGCCAGTGCACCCAATTCTACAATCTGGAGATGGATCCCCCAGAGATCTTTGGGGGAGGGGTTCAGGTCCCAAAGAAGTGGCAAGGTGGAATATGGTATACTCTGGCCAAGGCTTCTACGGTCCCTTGTCAGAACTGGAACATGGCCTACAAAGGGACTACGAAGAGGAGAAAGAGGAAGCCCTTATCATGATGGCTTCACTGACTCACTCACTCCAGCGTGGTTGGAGTGCTCTGTAGGGAGCCAAATGGAGGTAGAAGACCCTGGAGTATGATGGGAGCCCCATATCAGAGTCCGAAGCTCTTTCTGTGGCCCTGCATTCCCAGCGCCCCTTACCCATGTACCTGTGTCTCAGTCCCTGGTCCTGTCACCTTCCCTGTGTCCATTACTGTGTCTATTCCTGTGCCTGTGGTTGTCCTTGTGCCAGTCAATCTCCCCTTTGTCTTCACTCCTGTTTCGTCCCTATACCCTTAGGAGTTGGTTATAGGGCAGACTCTCTCCTGAACACACCACCCCCCCTCACCCATTGTCCTAGAGAAGCTGCTCTTACAGTAGAGCACAATTTCCTTGGCTTCAGTACCCCATGATCTGTCCTTCGGAGTGGGCATTAGAGCTGATCAGTGGGCGTCGGCCACTCCAGAAATACTGTCCTTATGTGTGTGGGTGTCTTTGAAGTACCATCTTTGTGTGTGTAAAACACTCATAACAGACACAGACATTACTTGCCATTGTGTTCCCTATTCACAAGCTGTTATGGTTAATAATGCATAAGTGAAGGCTACAGATGTCGTATTCGATGTGTGTGTGTGTGTGTGTGTGTGTGTGTGTGTGTGTGTGTGTGTGTGTGTGTGCGGGTTTCTTCGGTATGCATCATGACGCTCCTTTGCTCCTTTGCCACTCCTTTGCTGTTTCACTCATCTCTCGTTTATGTGTCGTTATTGTTCCTCGTTTCACCTGTAGTGTGTGATTTATGCGTGTATTTCATGTCTTGTGTATGTGTTTGTTGGTGTTTTCACTGAGCCGTCTGTCGTGACCGCATGACAACCACATCACCTACGTTCATCGCTTTAAAAAAACCTTTAATAAAAGCTATTTCACTTCACGTTCGACTCGAGGATTTACTTACTGCACTTACCAAATGTCACATACATGGGAGGTTTTTAAATACGTGAAAAATCATGTTACCCTGGAAATATAATAGACAAAAATGTTTGATATATATGTTTTTAACCCAAGAAAATAAAATTAGTCCCAGGCAGGAAGTTTGTAAAACTTTTTCTAAGATGTTTAGTTGCTTCAAGCATCATTTTATTCATCTTTCTCATGAAACAATGTCAGACGTTTTTGTAGTTGGTTCAGAAAATCCTTATTGATCCAGTGTTTAGGTGTGTATGAATTCTCCAGTGTGTATGAATGTGCTCTGGTGTTAGACTATACAGTCAAATGCTTGACAAAAAAGAACTTCTTTTCAGGTGAGCTCAATTATACTGTCAAAAAGCACTTTACAATAGTTTGTGAGCCAGTAAACATCAGTTTACATAGAAGTTCACAGCATCTGTTATCATTAATGGCACTTGAGTTTCACGTTGACCTCATGCACTCACACACTTTCTCTCTCTTTGATTAACTTCAGAAAGCTCATCATCTTTACTAATAACTTCAGAAAGAAGAAAAGATCACAGAGAGAGAGAGAGTGGGAAAGGGGGCGAGGTAATGCTTAGATCACAGAGAGAGAGAGAAAGGGAGCCAGAGATAGGTAATGCTCAGATCTGAGAGAGAGAGAGCGAGAGAGAGAGGGAGACAGAAGGAGGTAATGCTCGGAACATATCAGCAGGACTCTGATTGAAACCAATCTGAATGATCGGCCTGAGTGACCCTGCAGAGCTGAGATAAAAGCATCAGCTGTGAATGAGATGTGTAAAGTCTCAAGGGCAGTGGTAGGGCTTAAACCCATAAGTAGATCCACTGATCATCCCCAGAGATCATCCCCACTGATCACCCCAGAGATCATCCCCACTGATCACCCCAGAGATCATCCCCACTGATCACCCCAGAGATCATCTCCACTGATCACCCCAGAGATCATCTCCACTGATCATCCACACTGATCATCCTCGAGATCATCCCAACTGATCATCTCCACTGATCACCCCAGAGATCATCCCCACTGTTCATCCCCACTGATCACCCCAGAGATCATCCCCACTGATTATCCTCGAGATCATCCCCACTGATCATCCATGAGAACATCTCTACTGATGATCCTAGAGATCATCCCCACTGATCATCCCTGAGAACATGGCACAATTTCACACCGCTGAGTCTGACATCACCACTTTTTATCATGGTCCAGAAAAAAAAGCCAAACCCTTCCCAAGCAGTCCGTTTATGATCCTGCAGAGGACAAACTCCACACATTAAACTGCATGACTGGACTCTACTAATTTATTTTATATCACTAATATATTCTATTATAGAGACAGAATGAATAGGTAGACAGGCGTGCCAGACAAAAAGGAACAAAAACAAATAAAAGAAGCTTAAAGAACATTAAAGGGGTTGTGCTTTACCTTGTGCTTTTTGCTTGTCTGAATATGATACAAATGTAAATATTCTGTAATATTCAGAAAAGGTGGTGTGTGATGTAATAAAAAGCTAAACAAAGATAAGCTAAGCTAAGCTAAGCTCCCTCACCGAATCTCTTGCGGGTCCACCAGTGTGGCTCCTTCAGCGTCGTGACCCGCACGTCCGGGTGTAGCCGGATCCGGTCGTACAGGTCCGTCGTGCCGCATTTCGGCTGCCCGATGATGTAGAAGTACGGCAGGCAGCGGATCCGGAGGAACTTCCCCTCACGCAACAGCAGGTGTTTCCGGAAAGACCTCCTCAGGAAATCAAAGGCAGCACGAGACTGTCGGGAATAGCGGGCGTACAGGTTCCCCTGGTAAGGACTGATGCTGACATTACCCTGCAGCTGCTCATACCAGCAAGGGTTCTTAACAGCAGGTAGGAAGTGTGGTGGGATCACAGAGAACAGCTGTGATGGGGAGAACACAGAGAAAGAGAGGTAGTAATGTCTTCATCATGACCAGATCACCGTGTGTAATTGTTTTGTTATACATATTGATGATATTTTACAATTTTTATATGCATGCATTAAATTCTATTAATAAACTAATTAAAAATAGTGTAAAATTAAAAAGTCAATAATGCATATGACTGTATATGAGGTCAGAACTTCAGTGTGACATGAAATTAATATAAGAGGGTCAAAAAGTACTTCAAAATGACAACATTTTGCAAAACAGCTATTTGAAATCAGTTGACAAATTATGTCAGAAAAACGTAAAAAAAATGCCTAAAGGCTATTTATTTCCTGTTCTGTGTGTGTGTGTGTGTGTGTGTGAGAGAGAGAGGGAGATTCTTAGGTAGGAAGGTGTGAAGTGCCAACCTTCACTGCAGCATTTCCTCTCCCCCTTGTCTGACATAAAAGCTCGTGTGATTGTGTCGTGTGAGTGAGCCAGAGGACATGCGTCACCAGCTCACTCTGATTAAACCAGACCCAATTAATCTGGGTCTTATGCTCCACTGACATATTGATTACTTTGGAAGCCATTTCCTCTTTCATCAGCCAATCAGAAGAGATGAGTGTCACTGCAAGTCTGTTTTTTATAGAATTAACAGAATGGAATTAACTGAAATGGGCTTCAGTATGAGATGAAGAGAAAAGAGAGGAGGTGACAGGTGAGATTGGAGCAAAGGAGAAACTGACAGATTTAGTCTTGGCTTCAATCATGTTCAGAAAGCTGTTGGCAAGGGGTTTTATAATTAGCTTGTATCTCAATGACATGACCCTGAAAAGTCTGGTACCAATGAATCCCCGGCCATGGCTTTGTTGCTTTAACAACCAGCACTCAATCATTCACTACTAACAGCTAGACCTGCACAAATCCACATCATGAAATCAGCCTTTGTGAAACTGTCTACTCACATGTGGTTCGTTGTGCACCAGGTTACCCAGTTCTGGTAATTTTCTGGGACTAAATTCCACCTTGGACACGATTTGGTGCACCACCTGTCTGATGCGAGCATGGTCTCTAGTGGAGGAGAAGTTGAACGGGAGGGTGCCGGGGTTCATGGACGGATCGATGTTGTATGGAGATGGTGTGAGGAGCAGCCCCTTCCTCTCACTGCTTAGGATGTAGGAGGCCATTATGAGGAAGACAACAGTGAAGCCGAAGAGGAAGCTGTAGAGTTTGGGGCGGCGGGGACAGCAGAGGCGGGACCAGGGCTGCTGGGCATCCCTCTGCACCTCCAGAACAGCAAACACACCCATGGGAGCATAAGCCATCTGAGAGAGGGGAACGGAACAAGCACCACAGCAATAACAGCTCAGCGTGTTAATGCGTGTGTGTGTGTGTGTGTGTGTGTGTGTGTGTGTGTGTGTCTGCATGCGTATACCTGCAATGGTAGTGGTCTCTTACGATACTCCTCTGCTGCTGAGCTAGGCAGGCTGTACTTGCAGTGTATGTGGGCCATTGCACCTCCAGCTCCACGCAGACTGGGCCCCACGCTCACAGCAAGAGAGAAGAGGCTTGGGGGAAGGACAGGACCGGACAGTGAAGGGGTCGCTGAGGGTCAGCTCCGTCATCCATGGAGTGTGAAGAGAGTGTTCTCCAAATTTCCTACATGATATCAGGACGTGTTTTTGCCTGTAAGAAAAAAAAATCACAACTAAGACATTGACAAATGTTTGTAAGCACATGACTACCATGTCAACACAGTTTATCAACAACATGTCAACACACTCCAAAACCATGGTTATTGATATACCAACCACCCCCAAATGTACCCTCATCTAACACAAATAGAGCACAAAGAATCTTCTTAACTGAGTATTGTCCAGGCTGTCATGGTAGAAGGGGAAAGGACCATCTCCAAATTGTTGCCACAAGCCTGGAAGAAGACAACTGTCTAAGATGCTTTTGTATGCTGTAATATTAACTGGAACCAAGGGGCTTAGTCCAAACTATGAAAAATAGTCCCAAACCAATATCCCTGCTCAAACAAACTTCATGGTTAGCACTGTGCATTCTAATAGGTAACACATTTCCTGGAATCCAACAAAACCAGGTTCAGACTACCAGATACTGAAGCATGATGCATTATTCCAGAGAACATGTTCTGTAATACTCCACTGGACTCTACTACTTCACTTCTACTAGTCTATTGACGACATGCTGAGCACCACTCCTGTCGGTACCTGGTACTGGGCATAGTGGTTTTAAGCTCATGTGCATGTGTTTGGCCAGGGAGCCCCACAAAGATCAGGATCATTTCACGAAGCTCCAGACACAGTTATTGTGCTATTGTTTGGAAGCAGAATGGAACTCTGTAGTGAGTGATGTAACAAAGGGTAGGTGAGTTGTACGTGCTATTTTTACACACGTCAGTGTTTGGAAGCCCCACTCTGTGAGTTCTACTGCTTTGTGGCTGAGTGGTTGTTGCTCCTAGATACTTCCGTTTCACAGTAACAGCACTTATAGAGTTGACCAGGACAGATCTTGCAGGGCAGACACTGACTCATGATATCCAACAACAATGCTACATTTAAAGACAGTGAGCTCTTCAGTTCAGCCCATTTTAGTGCCAGTGTTTGTATACGCAAACTGCATGGCTACGGAACTGATGATATATATACATGCTAGCAATGTGTGTGACTGAAACACCTGAACCTAATAAAAGTAAATTAGTACAGAAATGCATTTATTCTTCTCTGCCATGTTGCTCAGACTGTTTGATACAAACTCATCCACTGATTGGTCCTCATTTGTAACTCACAAAATCTTGGAATTTTGGCTAGTAACCCGCTTCTGGGTTGACTGGAAACCGCTATATGTTGATTATAAGGAAGCTGTTCATGAGTTGTTCCTGTGCCAGATGGATTTCAAACACACTTACACTCACTGAACTCAGACTAGGACAACTAGAAACACAGAATCAACTTCTATTGCTTATTTTACTTTATTTGTTATTTTGCTCCTGTTGTGTTGTCTGGTGCTGTATAAACACATCTGATATGAGTTACACTGCACAAACAACATCGTATGAATGTACATGGACTATCGAACAAAAGCAAATTCATCCTCAGAGTTGAGGAAATGTTAACCTTATAAAAGTATACAGTACCAGTCAAACGTCTGGACACACCTGACTGAATGTATGTATATGTAACAATGGCATTTTAATCTAATTGATTATGCTTAAATTTGTTTCTAAGACAAATATAAATTTGGGTGGATTTTAGCATATATATGAATTGATTTCAAGAACACACAAAATTAACTTTATATATACCTTTAGTGAATAGATTTCTTTCAGAACCTTATTCCCTCACCATACAAGTGCTCTGCATATGTGAGAATTTATTCAAGGCTGATGGTACAGTATCACAGGTGGCTGCTTCATGAAGCTGCTTAGGAGAAAATCAAGAGTGCAAAGCTGTCATCAAAGTAAAGGGTGGCCACTTCAAAAAAACAAGATAAACAAATTGACTCTCACAGCATAATCACATATGTGCTATTTGATTGGTTTGATATGTTCTGTTTTTTTGTAGTGTTGAAAATGGTAACATTAAACAGAGAGTAGGTGTGTACAAACGTTTTACCTACTGTATACATTTTACTGTTGATACATATTGTTTAAAAATAATGCATTGACTGAAGATCATTTTTCGAAGGCCGGTCTTTCACTTTTAACACAAATCTCGCATTTATTTTCACTCTAACTCAGGTAAAGTATTTGTGTCCCAACCATGGAATATAGTATGTACACAATTACGGTATTCTCAACTTACCTCAGTGTTGGTTCAAATGTCAGTGAAAGCTAATTGCAAGTTTACTTATGGAAATGTTTCTATTCCTTTTCAGCATATTGAGTCTTGGCCAGTTTCTGGCATGGAAGCCAGCCCAGCCACACTGCTTCCTACACAGTGTAAAACTGCCAATGCAGCTTTACACTCACTCATACAGCATCACTGCAAGCCTCAGCAGGCTCAGAGGAGACCACTAAACCATACAGACACATCATGAGCCACTACGCCCCTCAGATATTGGCCAAGAGAATTCCAACCCTTCCAACACAGTCACTTTCTAGTATGAGAATGATCTTTTTAGGTCGCCTATCGGCATTACTGCATGTGGGCTAAATTATGTGATGTACAGCTAGCAATGCCCTGAGAAAGATGTAATAAACACAAGACATGTGGACTACAGTTCTAACTGCTCCCATTGTGTTTGTTGTCTTTAAAAGCTAATTATGTTTAAACAAAGCATGTTGCTGTTGTCTGAGAAAACACAGCAAAACGTATCTTTCTCTTTTAAAAACCCTGTATAAAATAGAGAAATTTATCATTCATGGATAAAAAGCTGCTTACCTCAACTGCTTAAAAAAAAGCTGCTGACCTTCAATATCCAAAACTTTACAAAATGTACATCAAACTTAATGGCTGAGAAATTTACTCTGGCTTTTAAAGGAAATGGAGAACACATTATGCACAGTATTTCTGTCTGTCGGGAGGAATATTTAAAGTGTGAGACGAGATGATACATTAGGTTAGAGGTGACAGTTCTCCAACCAGATGGCCTTTCTTTATGATGCTGCTCTTATCCATACAAAAGTGCTGAGTGGGAGAAAATGGCACTCCTTGACATTTATTGTCAGAATAGAGACAAGATCCACCAGGGATTCACCCACCATCAAAACCCAATTAAAAACATAAACACATACACACACCTTTTTCAAACAAACCTATGCAAACACACTACACACATCACACCAACACTAGACACAGTGTGAAGCGTAACCTTCCACAGACGTGCTGTGACTCCACAGCTGGAGTAAACACAGAATGGCTGCTTGCCCTTGACGAGAAATTCAATCATCGGCCTTCATTATAATGACCTAATGACTGGGTTTGAAACCAGGCATCCCACATTCACAGTCAGTGTAAACAACAGAGCTGGTGAGAGGCTCAATGTCTTATTCACCACCACACCTGCCCTGGCTCTTACCGAGCTATTTATGAGAACAAAATGCGCATTCTACTGTTCAGTTCTTCATAGCAGATGTCATGTTTGGTTTTCTCTCACCCTTCCTGAGCAGTATTTGTCTCTTCTTATGCTGGATGCCAACTGAGGTCTAGTCCACCACTTGATTGTCTAATTGTTATAAACAAGGTGGTGTGATTGCTTGTTTTCTGATTAAACTGCTACACTGCAAATGATCAGCCAATCAATGCAGTTACATTTCATTCATTATTGCATGGTTTGTTTGGCTTGTTTGATACCAAGTGCATGTTGGAACTGACCCCTCAGCCGAAACACATCACTTGCTGAGAACCTTGTTTCTCCTGTGTGGTCATACTGGTCATACTGGTCTCTGTTGATGATAAACAACAAAAGACCTCCATCCGAAACAGGCCACGTCAGTCATTTTGGATGTCTGTACAATACTGTGTATCATTATTAAAATATTGGTCTATACAAAAATGATTTTAAAGAAATGTAACTTATCCCTTCAACAAATAACTTGGTTCCAGTGAACATCCCGACTAACATTTCAGCATTGCCACATCAGCGGTTCTCCGGTGTTCATACAGGGTTTACATAAGTGCAGGTAAACATCATAGTAGAAATTTGCAATAGAACTGCACCATGAATGTGTTGTTCTTGTACTCATGCAGACTTACCTGCAGCCTCCTCTCTCTCTCTCTCTCTCTCTCTCTGCCAGTCCTAATTGTTCTTATTGTATGTTAAGTAGAGTTCAAGTGGTTTCTTTTAGTGATTTATGTATAAAAAAAACAAAAACACACCTCATGCTCATGCAGTGTTGGTTTACTCAAAAAAACCCTGAAACCTCATCCTTCTTTTAAAAAAAAACCCAGCCCAACACTACCAGATTACAGAGGAGTTCAGGTTAGTTGCCCCAGTTTCTGCAACAATGGAGTCCCACATCGCTAGTTTGAGAGCAGAGATTGTAGTGGGGGGGGGGGGATCTGTTCTGGTAAGTACTGGAAGCTGCAGGGTCTACGGGGGACTATGTGCCAATACAGACTATCAGAAAATGACATTTCTCACACTGCCTCCAAGCAAGGCACAGATGGAGATAACAAGCACGGAAAAAGCGCAAAGCACCACGTGTCTGGACTGCAGCCTCCTCTCCGTTTCTCTCCAGCAGAGACTCAGCAGCACCTACAGACGTGGGGCTTTAGGAGACGGCAGCCACGGTGAGACTTTGGAAGGCATTTGGAGCTGCGAGCAAAACCACAAAAAAAAAAAAAAAAAAGTTCCCAGACTGAACAGTTTCCATCTTTGCTGGCTAATTCAAAACAAAAAGTCTAGACCCTTCTTATTTGCTACCTGTAGTTCATCAGTCTGAGAGAGGGATCAATGAAATTCGCATCCCAGGGCTTTCAGTGACCGCACACACGACTGCAGTATTGAGCTCGTTTTTTTTGTGTCCAATTTTCAACCCTGTCTAAAAGCATCTTATGTCGTAAATGACATTTTCGGCCGTGTTTGCACACATGCGTTAGAATCCCATTCAGAAGGGAGAGCATGCAGAAATCATACCAGTTTATGCAACATAATAACGCATCTTTCCCCTTCGAGCAGGTGAGGGGACTGGGCTAGTGGTGTGATAGCCTCTCTTCATACTCTGTCGCGGATGATTACGGTTGTGCGCAGGAATGAGTCCTCGTCAGCTCCCACACTGCTACCTCACTATCTCTCCACTGGGAAAGGACACAATCACCTGGCTCTCAGAGAAAAACCGAGAGCACTTACACCTCAATCCGGGGGAAGATGACCTCCTAAATGACCTCTTTCTCCCACACCATACACACATGCACATACATATACATATAAGGACACACACACACAGTGCTATAACTATTTACAGTCACCAGAATCTCAAAATGGCCACAGATTTTGAAAATGTTCTACAGCCTGAGAGATCCAACACTACACTATTGTCTCAACCAAATTCATTTCCACGGAGCGGAGGGCAAATTGTGTGCTGAGCATCCAGTCCATTCTCCCGAAAGACTAAACCATAATCAGCCTCCATTATCTGCAATTTACAGAGCTCTTATAACCTTTGTGTTAAAAATAACATTAAAATAAGACCAGCTCTGCCCCTGTCCTAGAAGAGGACGCTGTGAGAATAAGAATCAGACAGGTCATTTTTTTGTTTATACTTTTTAGATGTTAAACTGGGCGTTTACTGATTGTGCGTGTGTGTGTGTGTGTGTTTTATTTGGTCTTAATCCCAGAGGATGTGGCAGACCTGAAGAGTTCCAGCATGAGAGGAACAGTTTCCTCAGTCCACCTGTTTGTCTCTGAGTGCTCATTGCACAGTAAATAAAACTGTTCAACACAAGATTCAACACAAAGATGCCAAAGAAAACAAGCAACAAAGCTGAGAGGCTGCTCATTTGAAAACAAGCTGCCTTTTAGGACTAGTGATTCATGACAAGGTCTACGCAGAACGGAAGATGCATGTAGAAGTAAGTGACGCAACTACATTTGGAACTCTTAAGTGGAATCTGAAATGTCCCTAAACTTCCTTTGAGTCATAGTTATGAAAAGCATAACAGCTGTATATTTAGCCTTCCCTGAGTAATGGATCCACTGATTCTGATTCTCAGTCTTCTCTAAACTCAGGTGTTATGATTAAAAAACACAAATATGAATGTGGAAATGTGTTTGCCAAACAGCAAACCTACAAACAAAGCACACTTTAACAGACAATATTTAGCATGGGACTTGAATAAGTTGTCTCAAAGTGAAAGTTACATATCAAAGTCATATTATTCTTTGAGTCATGGTGATCTATTTGTCTCACAAAAAAACTGCAAAAGGTCAGGTGTCGCAGTTAAGATTTTTATATGACAAAAGTGTTCTGTTTTTATACTGGCTTTCAGGAACCAATCCGGTTGGTCCAGCTGCTGCTGATCTCCAGTCTGGAACCTCTGTGAATGTTCTATTTATGGACTGCTTTCCCGACTTGGGGACACAGAGTATATACACTGTCCTATTTCCACAGTCCCCTGGTGCTTTAAACACAAAGAATGGCCAAAGATCCAGCCATCCAGCCATTTTTGTGTGTGTGTGTGTGTTTCTTCTTTTATCAAATATACCATGCACACCTTTCACATGGATAATGGTACACAACTGGAGCCGCTGTGTCAGAAGGAAGCAGTCGTATCACTACGCTTCATTAATCATGGCCGTCTTACAGCCACTGCTGACACATGTGGTGTCACTGCTGTTTTCTGTCTCCTGAAAATCTACGCTGCAGTTCCCTCTGACTCTTATTACACCTTGCATCAGTGTCAGAGAGCACCGCAAAGATTTAGCTGCTTCTGCTAATGGTTTTTTAACACTGCTGTGACTGGATGGGACTAATAAGATTAGAGAACCTTGTTAGCAATTAATCAATTAAGTGTGTTTACAGAAGAGGAGGCTTTAAGTCTGTGCCAGACGATGTCAACCAGGATTCAATGTTAGTAAAGAGAATCTTACTCATGTTGAAATCTACAACAGAGTAAACAAGAACTTATCTAAATAATTAGCAAGCTATCTGGGCAAGGTATCAGAAACCTGATGGAAGTGAATGAGCCTATGAAAATGAGCACAGAGTTGTATTGCAGTAAATGAAAATGAATTAGTTTGATGACTTGTAATTGTTCCCATGTTAAACAAAGCATAAATGATCCCTAAAAGCATGATCAGGTCTTGCCTGCGGAGTCCACATCCTGTATGAGTGCCCTTGTCTTCGGCACAGCGTTTGTTTTGGTGACAGGATGCTGCTCAGTGTGTGTCTATACAAGAAGCAGTCAGATCAACCCATCTCACATGGTGACCAGTTCTGGGAATCAAGACTACAGGCCACTACAGACGCAAACAGGCCTAATCTGTGACACGGAAAACACAGACAGCAGTAAATGATAAAAATGCAAAGCATCCTGGAGGGCAAATCTTAGCTGGGAAAGCATGAGCCACACAGGCCACCATAGTAACTCAAGCAATCATTTGTCCAGCACCACAGTGTTGCTTTGTCTGGACAAAGCTGTTGCCACAAAATCAGGGCTACACCACGCTGCACAGACCAGCCAAAACAAACAGTTGGGTTGTTTTTATTTGCAACCACATATTGGGTTGCAAATCTGAATTTATTGCAAAGTCTTTCTGTGCAACATTTGCAATCCAGTTTAAATAGCAAAGTGGCACTATAAAGCAGGCCAAACTGAGTGAGCGTTTTTCTCTTGAAAAGAACCCCACTCAAATGCATCTTAACATTTATGTAAAATGCATGCATTTGTTGGAAAATATAAATTAAAACTCACAATCACAACATCTAAGAGTTGTACTGACCACTCTGATTGGCAGTTAAGCGACAAAATTGCACGTACTGTGTTTTCAGCATCTGCCAGCAGTAAAGCCTAGAACCCACCAGACTGACACTGAAGAACTAAGGCCAACTGTGAGTGAATGATAAAAAGCTTCCATAAGCAGTTTATGTCAAATTTAGACTGAACAGCGAACCAGGACACTTCCTCATGGCCAGTCTCCAGTGCCCTCCAATGGCCTAATACCGATAGCCAATCAGTGCGTCAGTATGTTCCCTAACAGAAAAATCCATCCAAAACACAATTGGCATTCAATCGCACTTTCTCCACGATTCGACTGACTTGTTTGCCACATTTGTCTATAGCACCAGATCAAGCAATAATATACATTCAGGTGTCAGTGTGGGAAATTGAATTTATAATATGCAGAACACAGAGACTGAAGGTTGAATGTCTGCATATCTAAAGTTCTGTTAAGATGTTTTCATGGGAAGTAACACTACATGAAAACTGCATAATATATCTTTAAGGCACATATATGATGATCTGAAAAATGTTATTTATTTTTACATAGTATATTATAATTTCATGACTTTACTCTTTTTCAGGTCACCATTGATGTGTTTGATCTCAGAAGCATTCATTGCTCTTCACTAAACATGAGAAAGATTTTGTTTTATATATATATAGTTTTTAGACTGAGAATTGCGACTTTGCATATGTGAGGTAAGTCTTTTTGACAGTTTCTCTAGAACTGGATCTCACTAACTAATTCAACACCATGCTTTTCTATCCCCTCTGTCACAACCGGGACACAGCCACACTGAGAACAGCAAGAAGACATAAGCAGCTCACTTCCTCTCAAGGGCAATTTCACCGAAATGAAACAACAAACAGAAATTGGCGTGTCAGAGAAACACTGCACCTCAGAGTGGTGAAAAAAAACCCAGGGCCTTACCGGTGTCTCTGTGAGGCCAGTGAGCAAGAGGAGAAGTAGATATTGAAGTTTGTCTCAAGCTCTGACGACCTCCACAATGAAAAAAAAAAAACACTGAACCACATGAGAAATGGAGGTGAAAGGATGTTTGGTGTACAGAAAGAGAGGAAATCAGACATCTGATAAAGACGGAGGAAGAGAGGAAATCAGACATCTGATAAAGACGGAGGAAGAGAGGAAATCAGACATCTGATAAAGACGGAGGAAGAGAG
>JAOXYF010000012.1:9885300-9897703 GCA_028565775.1 Sternarchorhynchus goeldii
ATATATATATAAACAACACATCATGTTGCCATTTCCTTAATCTTTTTAATCTTTATAAGACTTTTTACACTCAACAGACTTATCATATACTAATCAGAAACTCCTGCATATAGGAGAACTCAGTAGCAATACCTCACAATCCGCCTGAGCATTACCTCCAGAGCTTGCAAGCGATCTCACAAAGGACACTTTATTTTATTGTACTTGTACAGTAATAAAGGCTTGTACAATAAAGGCAATTCTATAAGTTCCCATTTTAGTCTGGGTTTTATGTGACCATTGCTGCCTAATCCTGCAACAACCACTCTTTGGTTTGACGAATACATCAGCACTCCCTCACTGACGTATGGAAGCAGCCCTGACAGAAGCAGAACCGGGATGGAAGCATAGACCAGCTGAAGCATCAGTGAATTGAAGGAGCTGAAATGGCACCAGTTAAAATCACACAGGCCGCGAAGATGCTAACATGCTAGAGGTCTGCCTCACTGTGAAAGTCCAC
The DNA here is from genome assembly GCA_028565775.1 of Sternarchorhynchus goeldii. Taxonomy (NCBI): domain Eukaryota; kingdom Metazoa; phylum Chordata; class Actinopteri; order Gymnotiformes; family Apteronotidae; genus Sternarchorhynchus; species Sternarchorhynchus goeldii. Next base: position 9,885,800 of record JAOXYF010000012.1, read on the forward strand.
AGTGTGCAAGGATAATCTAAGAAACACAATCCAACACAACTCTGCCTGAGGTCTGCTCATTTTTTTTGTCATAGACCACAGTTCAGGAATAAAACCAGAACGAGTACTTATGCTGAAAAAGACTATTTTATCTCCATTACAAATGGCACTGTAAAACATCCCCACACTTTAGCTTGTCCAATAACTCATGAGTGTTTAGCTCTCAGCCATGTCTTGCTGCTCCACTATGATTCACCAAGCCATGAATTAAGTTCCCAAGCAGTGAAGCCATAAACTGAGAAATCGATACTCATTTGAGCCTTTCTGGATTTCATAGCATCCAAAGACTCCACAATAAAGGATACTGCATGCAATAACACTGATAAAACATAACGAAAGTAAATAGGATGTGTTATCGTTATAAGAATGAGATTAATCTCATCAATTTAGTTGTTTTCATCTTAAAAACATTTTAGAAACAGTGAAATGACTGGTCATTAACCAAAACGAAACACAGAGAACGTCCTGATAGAGATGCTCAGGACAGCAGTACAGAACCAGGAGCCCGTACCACTGCACGTCCTTTTTTAATCATAGTGGAGTGAAAGTTATAAGGTTCCAAAAGCATAAATAGCCCAGTCAAAAATAATTCTCAAAAATGGAGCATCAGAACCTGCACTCTGTTACTTCTCGCCTGACTGCCTGCAGGGGACTTGTGTGGGACCCTCTCTAAGGCACTATGTGGACAGTAGTCGTGGATATAAAACATAAGCATAAATAAACTCCTACTGTTGCCGTCAGAGACGGGAATTAAATGTGTGTGGCAAATTGTGCGTGTGTGAGGAATTGCTGGTGTGTGTGTGTGTGTTTGTGTGTGTTTGTGTGTGTGTTCCTTTTGGCTCATTTCTCATTATTCTGAACGTGCTCCCTCTTTACACCAGCTGCTCCTCCTCTCAGCCAACATTCTGCTGTCTCCATCTGAGCTTTTTAACAAGCAGACAGAGGCTGGAGCCACTTGCTGTGGGCCTTTAGAGAAGACCTGCGTGGGAATGCTGTGGTAACCCACCGCAGAAACACAAGCTCATGAGTTATTAAGAATAGTGCGTACTAACACTAGTGCGGTACATTGGATTTCAATGCTGTATTTAGAGAATTCTACCCCTTGCACTCTCTTATATCCACCTCCCCTAGACTTCTGCTCTGACCAGAGGCAGCTCCTAACGTGTGCAGAATACCCGTGATGTTTCCATGGGAACAGAGTGACTTACCCACCTAGGTGTTGGGACACGGTATGGGGTGAAGACTTGCGTGGATGTCTAATGAGCTTCAAGCCACCACCTGCAGTTGTGCTCCTCTGGCCTGATGAGTCTATTTCCTATCAATTACCCTCACACACGTGCGGAACAACATGTCCTAACAATGTCTCCCTTAAACACACTCCTGTTATGAGTGTGCTGGGTTAAACAAATCATTTCACTCTTGCTCTTGTGGGATCACTTATTTTCTTTTTAATACAGCACATACCTATTGAGAAATCAAGGACATCATTGTGTACTTTTAAACACAGTCTGCAAAAAAGCTCAAATATGAGTAGAAATATGAGACATAATGTAATGTAACTATGTTTTCTTTGTTCATTTTTTGCTGGGTGACTCATTCCCTGTTCAGCAGCAAGCTATGATTTTATGTAAAACCTTCATCTCATTAGAGTGTTTGGCCACATTAAGAGGGTTGGATATGGGTTAACGCTGTAAAATGGTTCTGCTGGCTGCTGAGGACACAAACAGGTTCTGTTTTAGGGCGCTTTTTTCCTCTCGCACGTCTGCCGAATGCCCTGCGACAACACCGGTGCTGTTTGCTCAGAAATTGCAGGTCTCCTCTGCCATGTTATGCTATGTTAGACTGACATGCCTGGAACCCCACATCACCTCTGGGGGACATGGTTCTTAAAATTTGTTTGCTTCTCTGTCCTTTAGAGCAGCGTTAAAATCCTCCACGCTAGAGGTTTCTGGACCTGGGTCATCTGCATTTGCTTTGCTCAAATGATTACAGTTGCATTTAAGGTCTTCCCATTAGAATCACATCATGCTGATAACAGCATTATTACAAGCAACTGTTAAAATACCTTAAATTTACATTTTGAATATTAAATCTGAGATGTGTGGTCACTGCAATGAAAAATTTGACGTAAAACAAAAAACATAACTTCTATGTTTCATTTCAATGTGATGCAAATTAGCAACTGAACTTCAATATCTTATTAGACTAATTTATGGCAATCAGCACCAATTTACATGCAGTTATATTTCATCAGTGTCAATTTTTCCGGCAGGCTCCCCCAGCATGTTCCATGTCACAGATGAAATACAAATAACTGCAGTGTGGGATGTAATATTCATGCTGTGCAGATTCACTGATGAAAATCCGACAGGAACACTGCTGAACCCGTAGCGGTCTGAGTGTGACATTCATCGAACCTTTTGTGTTATATTAAACACTGAATGAGTTAAATCATCCTCTACTGCTCAGCACAGAATGGAAATCAATGTAAATGAAGTCTCAAACCGAGCAGCAGCGATGTGCAAGGAGCGTGATACATGCAAACGTTTTGCAGATCACACAGCAGAGGAGGGTGCCTGGTTGGTCCATAATAAATTTGGGTTTTAGTCCAAACATACTTTATGTTGCAGAAATCCAGAAAATCTGTGATTCAACAGTGGCTAATTGAAAATGACTCCTGTAGCCAAAAACAGAAAGAAGCCAGGCTGCAGCCAGGAGCTGAGTAATTCGAGCTGAGCTGACTCGACCCCTTAGCACAGTGAGGAAGAAAGAGTGCTCTTGTTATGAGACAAGACTTTGGGAAAATCCAAGCGCATAAATATCCAGCAGCCCATTCTTGGCTGGAGCTGCATCAGGTCAGTAGATCAGCTGACCAATTTACAGACAGATGAGAAAGGTGTGTTGTGGGTGGTGACCTTTTCAACCTTGCCAACACTGGTGTACTCTCTGCTGATAAATGAAGGTTTGTGCTCTGTCCTGATGAGTGAGGATGATATCAAAGAGCTTTAATATGTGCCGCTTAGAGTTTTGGGCTTCACAGAGTATGTCTTTGGTCATGTAAATTTTTAGCCAATTGTAAAATCTGGCAGATGTTGCATTCTAGAGCACTTCATATGTTTACCATTAAAATAGTATGTGTGTTCCCTCGGACCTTGATGTTACTAATATACCACATGAGCTACAGGAACTCTAATATAGAGTCATAAACTGTAAAATGTCAGAGACACTTAAACATCAATAAATGAAGAAAATGTTTATTATTTTAACCAAACATACGGTGCTGTTAAATATTAGAACCAATGATGCTAAAATACAAAAACTACAAAATTACAAAAAAAATATAAGTTGTCTGATTTCTTTTGATCGCCTAAAACAAAGGAAATTTTTGCACCATTCACTTGCTATAAATATGCAGACCCTCAAATTAAACCAGTGTATTTTGATATGGTGTTTGGAGTACAAAGTCTCATCAGTCTAAAAACCAAAAACAGTCTAAAAACAAAAGCCTCAAAATAATTCCTAAATTAACAAACTGCACTTTATATTAACTTGCTCTGAATTCTAATCAGAAGAAAACTGTGCAAAAGTGTAAGTATAGTTGCGGGTTGATCCCCTACCTTTGGAGAGTGAGAACATTTTAGGGAAAGTTTGCAAAATGGGTTAATCTAAAATGATCTATAGGATTAAAAACAGTCTTTAAAGATCATTTTAACATGGATTTCCAGATAATCAAAAGACTATATGAGACTTTGTTTTTACTTTTCCAGTTAGACTCATGGTTGGATATGCAAAGGGGAAAGTGGTTGAAGAAAAGACAAAAAACCTGTAGAACCCACAAGAGAAAGACAGAGAAAGAGAGGGGGGAGAGAGAGAGAAAGAGAGAGAGAGAAAAAGAGAGAGAGGGGAGAGAGAGAGGGAGGGAGATGGAATAAACATAACGGACAAAGGCTGTAGCAAAGAGAGTCAGAACTGATGCTGACTGACAGTGCTTCAGAAAGGCATTACAAATTTATTTATATATTAGACTTCACATCTCCAAGTCTTGGCACTCCAGTGCCATAGAGTTGCATATATGAGTGTTTTCTCTTCTCCTAACACACCTCATGTAACACAGGTAAGTTAATTAAAAAGCTTTTCATATAGTTAAAGTGCAAGAGTAGAGTCCACAACCTGCCATGGCAAACACAGACCTATAGCAATTTTGAACAATTTAGTTCCCTTTTATTTTTCCACTTTTAACTCTAACATAAAACAGAATAATAAAAGATTAAATGTGTACATTCAGTCTTGCAGCATGATCCCAGAGCTGAGCAGAAATATGTCAATAAAAACCTCATGTGACTACTGACTAGCATCAATGATTAAAGGAACTTCAAAATATGAAGTGTCAGGGAGAAGCACCACTGCTCAAAGGACCATTTGACAAGTCAAATGTGAAAAAAATACTTCAGAACTGTGTTGTGTGTGTGTGTCTATGTGTGTAAGTGATCAGATGATGTTGAGAACAGAGAGTGAGATTTTAATGAGGCCATCACCCAGGTTTAACTGACACTCTGCTGGACTTACGTGTGTGTGTGTGTGTGTGTGTGTGTGTGTGTGTGTGTGTGTGTGTGTGTGTGTGTGTGTGTTTGCGAACAGATGATGTTGAGAACAGTGTGTGAGATTTTAATGAGGCCATCACCTAGGTTTAACTGACAATCTGCTGGACTTGTGTGTATGTGTTGTTTGTGTGTGTGAGTGTGAACTGATGATGTTGAGAACAGTGCAGGATATTTTAATGAGGCTATCACCCAGGTTTAACTGACAATCTGCTGGATCTACGTGTGGATGTGTGTGTGCGTGTGCGTGTGTGTGTGTGTGTGTGAGTGTGAGTGAGTGTGAACAGATGATGTTGAGAACAGTGCAGGAGATTTTAATGAGGCTATCACCCATGTTTAACTGACACTTTGCTGGACCTTTCTGACACCATCTCCCTGCCTCTTCAGTATGTCCTTCAGCTTCTCTCTAATTTCATTGACAGTCACTGTGCACCTGGAGATTCAGCATTATTCGCTTTAGAATGGAGTGAACAATGTGAACAGTAGATTATGCTCAAAACAATTCTCTTTCTTTCTTTGGCCATAAAAATAATTTCCTGTGCAAATCAAAATAGACATTTTAGAAAACCGACCTTTTATGTTCAGTCATCTTTTATTGTACAAAAACCAAAATGTAAGTAGGCCAGAGATTTGAGCTCCATATTTTCCCATACAGAAACCATGCAGTCTTCATTCTCTCTTTACTGGCTCCCAGATGAAGCTCTGCTTGGGGAGGCAGTGGAGAGATGGCTGGGTGGCTCTGTAAAGGCCCACTTTGCTCCTGTATTTTGTCCTTGTGAAGCTGTGGATCATACCATATCCACACCAGCTGCCAAACAGCTTCCTGCAAAGAAAACAGTCCTGGCTTGGGCTTCAAAGACAACAGAGTCTACTCGTCACTGAGAGGGGATGTGGGATGCTGAGGGTGCAGAGTGTCGTGAGACCCAGGGCTTCGAGTGCTCTGAGCTGGTCAGGCTTGTTTATGAACATTCACATGCAAGCTCACTTAAACACACACACACACACATACACACTCACAAAGGCTCTGTATCCTGACCCCAGATTCTCAGATCAGTGTAGACAAGGAAACTGTGCAGTACTGCTGTATGCTACTGAACTCCCTACTAAAGTGGCACTCATTTCCACTCTGATGAATCCTTATAAACTTGCAATCGAATAATCCTGGACTTTTCTGACTAAACCGATTTACACTTACAAAAACTGGATTAGCAACCTGTTGTGTTGCCACACAACTTTTCTCATGTTTATGGCAGGTTGTTCAAGCACTGTTTAGGAGAAAGTGTGTGAAGTTTTTTTGAGTATTATTGTTCTCTATGAGGGTTCTGGTTTATTTTACCCATGGGATACTTTCTTTAGAAACAGTTTGGAAACAAGCAGAAACACTTGTGCAATGTCTGTTCTCAATAACGGGCCATAAACAAGAAAGAATTTGTATATGTGGCTTAAATACAAAATGAGGTAGTGTAAATTAGGCTTTTACATGTACCAGTACTCTAAACATAATGAATATTGGATTGGAGTGATTAATATTTCCCAGTTTGATCACCCTAACTGTAATAATTACTTAACTTGCATTATAATGTATTTCCTTCCAAATTTCCATTAATACATTTTTACACCATGAAGTATACACATGGCATGACTACACAATACTTACCTATTCAAAAAACTTAAGTCACTAGTTTTCTTTATGTCAAAAAAGTTATGACCACAGCTGCACTTCTTGTGCTATTTCACCACTAGTTTCTTCCTCCTGCACCTAAACTCCCACAGTATGAAGACACATTTAATATTGGGTGGATTCTGACAGGATGACCTGTACACCATATGTGGACTATCAAAATGACATCTCACAAACCACCACACAGTAAAGTCACCACTATTCATTTACCTCCTTCAGAGTAAAATTAAATAAAATTATATTCAAGCAAAATCCATGTAAGGCTCTATGGGGGTTAACACAGGTAGTCCTACAAGTATGACTCTGTGGGGGTTAACACAAGTTAACACAGGTTAACACGGGTAGTCCTACTGTGCAGAAAGAAAGAGGAGCTGTGCTGGACACAGAAAAACATTCATAATAAAACCAGCCAGGACTTTTCGCCCATACCAAACAAATCCAGACATTTTATCCAGAAAAAAATAGCCTGGACCTTGTATTCACAGTTTAATTTAAAGTTTTTTATGTGTTTACTGGTATACATTTACATCTCAGAAAGTGGAATATATATTTGGCTTATCGAGAAATAGGAAGGACAAAAGAGCAGTTTTTGGAAGACAGTTGCTTATAGAACTTAATGTTTTAGGAATGTTACAGAAAGCAAAACATGGAAAGAACAAGTAGCTGGGTTTGGAAAAGTGTTGTCAGTGCTGCAAAGATGGCCTTCACAGATGCCAAGTTACAGTAAGCCTGAACATTCTCTCTGCACTGACTGGTTTCTCCACATCCAGCTATATAACAGGTGACTGCAGACCACAGAGGAGCCATTATAGCTCCAGCCTGGCTAAGTATGAAAAATGTGTGGCACAGAGAGTGAGAGAACAAGTGAGAGGCAGGTGTTGATTTCTGGGTTGCAATGAAACATTTTCAATCACCAGCCTGCAGCCTCTTTCCACGTTCCACTTCCTTACTCTCGTTCACCAGCTTCACCTTCACTCTTTCCGGAAAACAAACAGCGTCAGAGCAAAGTCGAATGCCAAAGGCCACATCACGCCCTTTGCGAATGTCAACACTCGAACCAGATCATATGCCAACATGTCAGAGTAGCACCTGGTGGTATGGAGGACCCTCAAAGACCATGTGTTGCTCTGAAGGTTTAATGGGAGATAGACTGGGCAAGCAGAAGCCTTTTGGTCATAGGAAGGTAATTGCAGAACTGTGGCTGGAGAGCTTTAATACCCAGACAGATTAAATAATAAATAATGTTAGTGTGAGCTCAATCAATCCACGAGGGAGCCATCCAAAACACACACAAAATAAACCAAACATCACAAAAAGATTTCTTAATGCATCTTTGTACAGCCTCTTCTTTTATTCCATTTATCTATTTAATGGTTCACTGTAATCTACTCGCCTTCTGGTGCAAATGAGATGGTGAGCAGCGGTACACATGTACCTGTGCAGCATTGCTTCAGAGATTTCCAGTATTTCCAGTATAGGTGACTGGTGGGACACTGAGCCAATTAGAAAGCGACCAAAAAAGGCCAGCAGCAACAGTACAATCAGATAATGGACTCATTTCAAATCTGCACTGGCTCATGAATATTTACGACCGCTTAGCTAGGCTAATTATGGATAATCCTCGCATTTATGGAGAGTATTTAATATATCTTGCGTGGGAGGTGTCCCGTGGGTCAAAGAGAGAGTAGACCATCATCTGTCATTCACACGCTTCCTGCCTCTGTATAACTGCTTTAATCAAATCAGTTCATTCGATAATGACTGACAAAAAATCTAGTTTTTCCCTTTCAGCAAATGTACAACTCAGAAAGACATGATAATACATACTCTTCTGGTTAGGCATAATAAGCATAACTTTTACATGCTATGTAATGTGTAATAAAGGATTTGTGCTCTCCTTTTTCGTGAATTGCTGCTGATTATTTCGTAATCAAAGCAGCATGTTCAATTATTTCAAGTTTTGTACTTGAACATGAAGATTATAAAACCATTACACAGGTCAGATGAGGACTACTCTTGTCATGACCCCAGGTTCCAGTTCTGGTTTTCCCTCCCTGTTTTTTTCCTTTCTGGTTTTTGTTTTCTCCTCCTGATCTTCTCACCTGTTTCAGATTGCCATTGTTGCCTCCTCTATTTTAGCTTCCCCATTCTGACTTTACTTTGCGCACTATTGTTTCTACTCTTCTGGTCACTTCCTGGTTTAGTGGTTTTGCCTATGTTGCCGAATTCTGGCGTTTTGTTATTTCTTCTGTTTCTACATCAAATACTGTTATCACTTTGCCCAGTTTTGTTACTCAGGTCCTCTTGTATTGCTCTTAGAACCCCTTTTGATTTGGTTGTAGGTCTCATAATTTTGGTTTCTCTGGCTTGTGGTTTGTTCCTTTTGTCCTCCTTGTCCCTTTGGTCCTCCTGGTTTTCACACATCGACAAAGACCGACAAACACACAATGACATGCATACGCTTATATACACTCACCCTAACGAGACACAGGTGAAACGAGCAACACTAACAAAAATCCACGAGACCGACAACAAACACTCCGCCTACAACCACACCGACGTACACACAGGCACACCCACGTTCAACCGACACGACACATGAACACCTTCACCCACACGGATGGCCACCGTGACACTAACTTTATGATAAGTTAGGGGAACTGAATCGCAAGCAAGCGGGGAAAAACTAACAATGAACAATGTGCAGGACAAAGAAAAAGAAAGGGAAGCTCTATGCGGGTCTCTAACTGAAATGTGTAACGAACTTAACAAAACGAAACCGAACTGAAAAAGCATAACTAACAAAAGAGGCTCAGTGACGTCAAAGAATGACAACGTTTGAACAAAAACTGGGCCTTAAAATAAGGAACAACATAAAGACATAATGATCCTCAGGTGGTGAGCTAATTAGTGAATTCCCATCACCTGAGGAAAGTATGGACAACATAAAACAAGCAGACATAAACAATAACAAATGATCCAGGTGCTCCGCTGCTGCCACTACAGGAGAACACCAGTAGGAGGAGTCTCTGCATCATGACAACCAGATTGCTTGTTAGCTCATTAACTTTTAACTTTTAATGAAAAATTGGTGATTATGCATAATAAATGTTTTCCCAAGTAAACCATAATGTATATTTAATAGTCTGTTATGTCAGTCTAATAGCATCTTATTTATTGACAATACTGCTTGTTTGTGGTGGTGGGTTCCATTCCCTGTCCACACTTCTGTCACTAATAGCTGCCTGGCTGTGTATGGCTCGTCAGGATTTGAGACACAGAGCATATTCCAGACACAGAGCAAAGTCACTGCCAAAGTAGCAAAAGATCCTATTGGGACTATTTGCTGTTTTATTGCTTTTATATTGGAATATTAAAACAAGCTCTGTGTTATCTTTGCTTCCCACGTCCTGTTTTCCTGCTGAGACTAGAATCACAACAAACACATCACGACTTGTTTTGCACACATGCAGAACACCTCCAGTTTTCTGGTGATGAAAATTAAAAAGTTAGTTTCCCAAGTTTCCTATTGGTGTTTTATTCTCTAATATGGTAAATTTAGTCTCCTGTTTTCCTACAGACTCTGAACCTTACAATGCATACTGTTAGAAAAGATGCCCAGTGCATAGCACTTACATCAGTACAAAGAGAATTAAAATCAAAGTAAAAATTATTTGTATGATGTTTTTTACAACATGTGCTGTCACAAAGCAGCTTAATAAATGATTGGTCCAGATCCTTAATGAGAAAACAAGAGGCAAGAACAATCTCTTGGGGATTAAGGAAGAAAGTCCAGTCCATGTAGTCAGATCAGAGCTTATGTAGGAGTCGCAGCTTCTGCAGTGGATATATGGTCAAATGTTTCTGCATGTACTGAAGTATTGGGCCTGGGTGGAGAGATATGTCACCATCAGTTTATCTCCTGTTATCATCAGAACATTTTGTGCATCACCTCAGATTCTTTGTCACTGAGTCACTGATGAGTAGGTCTAGTCCAGTGTTGGCATTATCTCAGCAGTAAGTTGCAGATAAAATGTATGTATGTAAAGATTGCACATGTCAAGATTGCCTCAATTTCCCTCAGGATGAATAAAGTAATTTAGTGCATTTCCTCTTTACACAGATGGCATTTCTGTAAATAAAAAAACATTTTTGAGTTATTGGTGCTTGGTCGCTTTTCCCACTAACATGAAGTAAGGCTTAATGTAATGTAATGGATGTGTATCACTCCTCAGTCTAAACGTGTGCATTATAAACTATAACACCAGGTGTTCATTTGATTTAGTTTCCATTGTGTTAATTCTGATCCAGTTTAATCTGACCTAACATACCTGAACTAGCATTGCACATTTTATTAAACAGTACAAAAGTAAATACTTGCTTATCAGACGATTATATTAGTGAATATGATCTTAGAAAGCTTTTTGAGAAGCATACTGATAAATGTGATTTGAAAAAATCAATGTATTGCAATGATCTATTTTGTATCTACAGTCCAGTTTCTCATTTACAGTTATGTAAAATCAGTCTGCTTCACATTGCTGTGAGTGGCAGGTACAGTGCAGCCTTGTTGATTGGATCTAAACACACAACTTTTAATAGGGACACTACAGGACTGTTAGGACAGTTAATATCAATCTTTAACCAGGAAGTGATGTTTTAGTCATAACCCTGCAAAATCCATAGCCTAATCTGATTTTAACTGATGAAAATCAGGAAACTGATCTCAGATATGTGTAAAAAGGCCAAGTTCTAACAACATCCAAACAACAGTATGAGAGATAGTCTCCATGACCTGTTCTCTACCCACCTTCACAGAATCACAGAACCCACCTCACAGAGCCTTTGATCCAGCCCACCGGTGCAGAATGTAATCTGAAATGTAAAAAAACAGACCTGAATCTGAAATGTAAAAAATATACCTGTCTGACGTGTCTGTGAGTGCACGTGTGTGTGTGTGTGTGTGTGTGTGTGTGTGTGTGTGTGTTTGATTTTGTGCGCCCATAGACACTGCAGAGACAGGTATCCTCTGTGAGCAGCCTCTCCATTGCTCAACCCTGTCAGTCAAAACCATTTTTATGCAGACACTGGACAGGCTGCTGTCATGTGTGTGTTTCCATGGTGAAAGCAGGCACAAAAGAAGCCAAGTCAAGACAAACATTAAACTTTAATGCTACTGTTGCAAAGTGTCAGTCTCAACTGAATCCTTGTGTCTCTCACAGTTTGGAATGTCCACAATGGGCTAAAACTCAAAGCTGACACTAATGAAATGCGAAATAAAGGGGTATTGTGTGGGTGTACTAGAATCACTCATTATCCTTTCATTCGATAGTGATGGAAATCCCTTCTACTACAGTTTTAAATAATTCATATAAATACAGAGTCCAGCAGTCTGAGCCTTCTCAAAATTGGGGTATTTGGCTTTAGGTAGTTTTTCACAACTTGGGAAAACAATTTGACCTCAGTAAGTTCCTCTAACATTGTTCCAAACAGTTAAATAAGTTTTTACAAGATAAGATAAGATAAGATAAGATAATCCTTTATTAGTCCCTCAATGGGGAAATTTCCGGATTACAGCAGCATAAG
>JAOXYF010000012.1:9898100-9935259 GCA_028565775.1 Sternarchorhynchus goeldii
GATTAGGAATGGGATGTCACTTAAGCTCATATGTGAGTCAAGGAAGGTGAGCGAATACTTTTAGCAATATAGTGTAGATACATATCATCAATATAATACTGAACATTTATGTTGTGGTATCTTATGATGCACACAAAAGAAAGGAGGTAGATAAGACACAGAAGAAGATCTAGAGCCATCCCAGGGGAACACTGTCATTGAGAGGAGAAAAGCAAGACTGGTGAGTAGGAAGGAAAATGAATTGTTGCCAATTAGAGAGGAAAGAAGTGAGCCAATGGAATACAGTGCCTGTGATTCGTATAGAAGACATTTGTTCCCAGGCAGTTTCAGAGCTATGGAAACAGCAAAAATCACACTGAAAAAGGACAAGACATGACATTTTGCTAATATTTTGGAAAAGAGCGAGAGGTTAGAAACAGTACAGAAATTCTTTGTTGTCAGGACCCAAATAAAAATTTTCAAAACTTGACTGTGTAACATTTTTTGTTAAAATTTGAAGAAGTCGCATTACTGAGGAAAAAATATCTGTTAAAACGTAGTGTCTTCTGCTCCGAGTCCCCGTGTAAAGCATGATAGATTCATTTAAAGGTCAGTACTGTCGGGTTGGATTTGGTTGGAGTTTTTCGGACCACGTAAGCTGTCCTTAAGTATTAACGTCATACAAAAAGAAGGTCTGGCTCAGTGGACATTATTTGCAGCATAGCACACAGTAGTGATAGATCAATCGGGCCAATTAACTTCCATTTTAACACAAACAGCATTGGCAAAGTTTGGGTTTTTGTTTACCTGAGGACATTGTTTAGATGATACATTTTTTTAATTTAAAATAAGTGCACATTAGACAGATTGCATGTACTCTTAAGAAAACAGACAATGCATTCATTGTTAAATAAACATTAAAAGTGTTAAATACATGTTTTAAGTTAAACAGTTTTGTGTCACATTTGTTATTACTAAATTGTTGTATTCTCTAAGATGCAAAAAAAACCAACAACAACATGATATCAGCATTATATTTTGGCCACTGGCTTTCCTGCTTTCTAAATACTGGTATCAACCACTGAAAAAAACATTGGTTGACCACACAGTGCTGATCTGTACAGCACTAAAAGTTATTGGATGAAAATTAAATTTGGTGTAATATCAGCATTAGATGTGAGAAGTGGTCAGACTTTAGTCTTTTAAAAATATGTTTTTTCAAAGTTTTTTAGTGTATAATTAACTAACATGTTAGCGATTGTTAGTGTGGAATATGCAGCTGTCTGAAATGAAATATGCCACTTGCTGAGTTAACAAAAACTAAAAAAATAAACTAAATAAAATGTCAATTTTACCTCATTGTAACTTGGGTGACCCATTTTTATGACACCATAGATGATGTCAAAAGTTATTACATTTTTTTTAGATTAATTTAATGGAAATCTGTTTCGATGGCGAATAAAGAAACTCCAATTACACACTCATGTCTTGCTCGCTACCTGCTGCTATCACATAGGACCACAAAAAAATGTCTAATAATGAAATAATGTCTATATGCATCTTGTTTTGTATGATAGCATAGTCTAAAGAACAGCTGGTCTAAAGAATTTTTGCTTCTCACAAGCCATCTGAAGAGAATTGGTCAATACCATGACTAGCTAACAGCTAACCAGCTAACTGTCAGGCACAGCTGATATCTGTACAATTACCAGCAGGAGAGCAACCCAAGCACCAACCGTAGGAACATGATCATTTCCCAGGACCTCACATGGTCTATCAACATTGCTTCCCTGGTAAAAGAAAAAATAAAAAAACACAAAACAAAATAACAAAATAAATGCACAAGGCAACTCTATTTCCTAAGAACACAAAGTAAGGTCAATCTGTAGCATCTGCAGCTTCTGATGACCTCCCATCTATGTACCATAGAAACATATTGACCTACATCATCTTGGTCTGGTATGCTGGCTGCTCAGTGGCTGATAAAAAGACTCTCCGGAGAGTCATCAGAGAGTCAGAAAGGATCATCAACACACAGCAACCTGTGCTAATGGATATCTATAGCACACAGTGTCTCCATCATGCCATACGCATCATCACCCTCACCACATTGCCCTCTAGAAAGCACTATAGGTTCACTGGGGTATGCACATCAAAGCTACTAAAGCTCCCAAGTCCAAACAAAGCTCTCTATCCAACTCACACCTGCCATGCTCACTACTTCAATAGTAACCAAACAACCAGTGCAATGAGTGTTCACAATCAGACCATGAATGCAATACGTTTTGCATTTTTGTAATCTGTTCTGTAAACTAAATAAATAAACTCATCTGACCTTGTGAATTTTCTATCTCTCCAGAAATGTTTGCCTCAGAAGCAGTGTGGTGGGTATGATAGCCTGCTCTCATGAGTACGATATTAAAGTATCTGATAAAAACTTGGTAATAGTGACATGGTTTAATCTAATGTAAATGTAATAGTTTTTCCTTCAAAAAGTATAAAAAATGTATAGCCGGGAACTTAAGTATTGACTTAAAGCTGTAGAGTAAAAATATAGCCTAGGACAGCTGTTTTCTGTTTTGTTAGTGGGCCTCATTGCCTTATATAGAAATAAAACTTAATTTTATACAACTATCAATTCCAGGTACTATTTGAAAACATATAGATCCAAAGCATGTTTTTGTGCTTACCACTGACAGTGCCAAATGACACACAGCTGCAGTAAGAGATTACAGTTATTATCACAGGAATGTATTGCTTGCAGCAAGTGGTGTGGTCACTGTGGGGTAAAATTGACTTGAGCAGTTCAAATGGACTTCAAACCTTGATGATTTAGGGAGACTGTGTATAGACTTATTAGAGTCTAGATTTTAGTCAAAAGTGCTATTTACGGTCTTTTCCAATAGGCCTTAAACAGGAGCTAAATATAGGCTTGTCTGTTAGTTTGTTAGTGCAGAGCTGGTAGAGTATATGAACACTCACAGCTCTGTGCAACCACACCACAGGAATTTCTGATGGTGTAATATGAAAACCAAAGCCCCGGGTGAACCAACATTCCCTCTCTGTCTTCATGCTTACCGACAGAAAGACACAGTGAGAGAGAGGTAGAAATACAAACATTTCACCCTTATGCTGCATCTGTATGATGTGAGGGATGTGAAAACAACAGGCTCTAGAGACACAGAGCACAAACTACAAGCAGAGGACAATTCCCAGTAGGGTGGCTGTCTGGCTGATGGGGAAAAAACAATTAGAGAAGACAAGCAGACAGAATTCTGAGCTGTTGATTGTGAGAGTCCACTGGCCTTGCTTAATAGTAAGTCAAACATTAAAAAACCCCCAAAAAAACCAGTAGAGCACGTGGATTTATGAAATTCCCATTCATGCATTCAATGGGTTGAACATTCTGGAGCATAGATCCTTCTGGAGTTGTCATGGCCTAATTCTTCTCCAGAAACCAGGCCTAGTTCATTCAGGTAAACCAATGAAGGGGCCAACTTCAAAAAAAAAATAAAGAAATAAAAATTAAACAACAACAACAACAACAACAACAATAATAATAATAATAATAATAATAATAATGCCTGAACAACCAACACCTACTGTTTAACTGGTTAAAACCCTCTGTAACTGGTTTTCTTTTCGTAGAACCACAGCAGACTCTGTGTTTACTTACAGTATTTGCTACACTTACAACAGACACCACAACATGTGAGGCCTGCATGTAGTTCATTCATGACTTGATCCCACTGGGGCGATTAGCATATTGTCAATTTGAACAGAAAATGTGAGAGGATTCAGCTCCATCCTGTTCAGCAGTCTCATCTCTCACTCACATGCCAGTCTGCACTTTCTATTTCTCCCCTTCTGGTTTTTTTATGACTAGGAGTTTGTCGTCAACATTATTTATTTGTTATTGAGATCCGTGTCTTTAGGGATAAAAATAGAATTAACATTCAATTTTGAATGGCAAGTTTGTTGTAAGGAGTGTAATCCATAGCAGACACTGAAAGGTGTGCAGCACCTGGCAATCCCACAGACAGAAAAAACTTTCTAGAACTGTAGAGTGACAGTGCCTGTCGAGGCTGAGCAGGCAATTCACACATGATAATCACCCTGTTTCTGTCCTTCACACTGTCAGCCTGTTTCTCACACATATGTACTCACATCCACACGCAACACCTGCTTTTGGTGCTTTGAACAACCGTGCTTGAGAACAAAACTGACAGGTGCACATCAGATCAGGGACTGTGAGGACTGTGATGGCTCCATCAAAACTCAGAAGCACAGGAAACACATTCAGGTCATGCAGTGAGCTTCTACCAAACACCATATTACCAAAACCTTAAAGACCATTTCCCCTGACCCAGATAAAGCCTAACGGGACATTTATTTGACACCCACAAAGTGTGGCCACATTTGTTATTGTTTGATTTGTTTCTTTTCCTTTTGATGTAGTATAACCTTCTTCCAGACCCCTATCAAAGCCTCCAGCTTCATGTTAATTTATATCACCGATATGAGGTGCTGAGTGACACTGTGTTTGGGGATGCTAGCTATGGTGATAGCTCTCAGAATGGTGAGGTAGCTGAAAGCACAACCCATGTGTTCCTTTGTCTCAACTTTTCAATCTGTTTTCAGGTACATAATCCATTTATGATGGCCCTGGGCTCAGAGAGGGTAGCATGCACACTGTAGTAAGGTAAGATGATTTACACTTCAACTCTCATTCATTTCTGTGGAGTATGGAGTTAGGACTGATTGTGGGAGTGAGAACAGCATGATACAGGCAAAGAAAAAAGATTAAAAGTTGTCATTTTCTCAACCTTATGCAAATAAGAATTGAATTTCATCCTATTAGTATAATGCAGAAGACATTTTATCATGCTCATAGCCAAGCCACAAGTTGGAAACTTTTTTTTCAACGCACACAAAAAAACTCGCTTTAAAAGGGAGATCCTTTCTCTGGCTAAACACTGTAAAAAAATGTACAGAGACTTTAAACACTTCATACAGTGCTGGTCTGTTACAATATTCAGCATATTCAGCCAACATTCCCCAAGAAACACAGGCTGGAGTTCTACACCTGCATGTGAATGTCGGAAGTTTATAGAATGTTCTCTAGAATGTAGATGTATACATTTTCCACATCCTTTTCTTGTATTTACAAAAGCACAGGTAATACAGCCACTATTATGCACATGTAAACCCTTTGACCGCCATACTAGTAAAAATAGTAAGACATGTGCAGTAAGTGTACCTCTAATACCTCTTCATATGATGACAAAATACACACCCGTGGAGGAAAGTGCAGTAACCAAAACGAAGTATCCCCCCACTCATACCCCATGTTATTATTACACAGTTACTACGCAATATTGCTTCACCTATTAGGCTCTGGATATGTAACAGCGATGACTCTGCTACTGGGTATGTAACAGGGATGACTCTGCTACTGGGTATGTAACAGCCATGACTCTGCTACTTTAATAGCAGTGACATTGTCTGTGGGTTACGTTGCTCTCGTACTGATGGGGGGATTGACTGAGGACCTGAAACAGCAGAAACAAGTGGTTAATTCAGCTGCAGCCGTGCCTGAGTTTTTCCGCTGGGTCTCCACTGCCAGAACCGCTGTGTCTGGGTTAATGTGAACCATCTATGAGGGCCCACAGTGCTACAGAATGTTGTGTGTCATTCACCCACACAGGCACACACACACACACACACAGTCTCACACACCCACAAACAAACAAACATGCATATATACACATACACACATTAACACACACACACACACACACTTATACACGTCCTGGCTCATCATCTATAGACACATATAGTCCTTGTGTAAAGTGTGTAACTGTATGCACACAGTTAACCAACCACATACAACCTTACATATTTTCCTCAGTGCTTTAATACAAAACCTCATTCAAAGAGCTGCTGTCAAGATTTGCCTATTTTTTTTCTCGATTTGTGTGAATTTGTTCATGCTTTCCTATAGTTTCTGACTGTCTGTCTGAAATGAAAGTTATGCTGAGATAAAATAAAATAAGAAAAACTGCCCTGAAACAATATAGTGTGTGTGTGTGTGTGTGTGTGTGTGTATATATGAAACTACTGTCAGGAATAAATGTATATAACATTGATTATCTTGTCAAAATAGCACCTGTCAAGGGGTGGGATATATTAGGCAGCAAGTAAAATAGTCAGTCCTTGAAGATGATGTGTTGGAAGCAGGAGAAATGAGCAAAGGATCTTAGTTCTTTGACTAGACTGTGATGGCTAACAATGGAGACTGAGCGATTCCAAAATAGCAGATCTTGTAGGTGTTCCCATCATATAGTGGTTAGTACCTATGAGTACTGAAAGTGGGTCGTGTGCTTTTATTAATGTGCATGGGGAAGGAAGGGTTGCCCACCTCCTGACAGAAGAGTTACTGTAGCCCACATTGCTGAAAAGGTAAATGCCGTCTATGACAGAAAGGAGTTTAAACACATAATGCATCAAAGCTGCATATGGAGCTGCATAACTGTAGACCAGTCAAATTTCTGAATGCTGTGCACTGCTGAAGCTGCTCACGGTGAGCATGTGAGTATTAGAACATGGCCGTAGAAAGTGGAAGACAGCCTAATCTGATGAATCACGTTTCATTCTGCAGGAAAATCTTGAGCCCTGGAACTGTTGTGGATGTCACATACCACCAACTTAAACATTGTTGGAGACCAAGTACACTCCTTTATGGAACAGTATTCCCTAAGGGCAGTGGCCTCTTTCAGCAGAATAATGAGTCCTCCCACACAGCAAAAATTGTTCAAAATAGCTTGAGGAATATGTTCAAGATATTGACTTGGCCTCCAAATTCCCCAGATTACAATCCAATCAAGCACCTGTGAGATGTGCTAGAAAAACAAGTCTGGAGGCCCAATCTCACAACTTAGGGGCTTAAAGGATCTCTCACTCTCTTTTACTTTACATTTGCATTATTAATATTCTGTAAATCACTCAGGCCCTGTAAATGTAACAACAACAGCAACCACCAGCACCACCATCACCACAACAACAACAACCACCAGCACCACCATCACCACAACAACAACCACCACCAGCACCACCATCACCACCACAACAGCCACCACCAGCACCACCATCACCACAACAACAACCACCACCAGCAGTAGCACAACTACAACACCAACTACCACCACAACAACAACCACCACCAGCACCACCACTACCACAACAAAAACAACAACCAATAGCTGCACACTAACAACACCAATCACCGCCACAACACCAACAACCACCAGAAGCAGCAACAGCATCACCACCGCAACAACAACGTTAACAATTGCTGCAGTTGGCAAGCCACGGGGTCCAAGCACATTTTAGCTTAGCTGGTCTTCACAATTTGGAAGCTGATATGATTGCACTCTACACTGATGCAATTTCACCAGTCTGTTTTGTTCTGAGGTTTATTAGGTTTACTGGGTGTTCCATTTCCATTTCCATTACCATTTATGGCACTGAGGAGTTCCTTATCCAGAGGAACGTACAGAGAGAACAATGCTGTAGACAAATTATATACATATTACATGTTTAGTAGATGCTTGTATGCAGAGCAACTTACAACTTCAAGTATGTTACAGAGGTAGACAAATGTAGTGTTAGGAGCTTTGTCTATTGGTACAGCATAGAACACTTTCCCTAGGTTTGAATCCCAGTGATTCTTTGATATGCAACATTGTTATTTAGTACAGTATACAAACCAGTGTTGTACAGATCAGGCAAAAACCTGAGTTTTACAAATGAACAAAATTATGCAAATTAGCAAAAACCCATTGTACTTGAAAAGAATGAGCAAGGCCTATCATATGATACAAATTTTAGAAATGGCAAAAAAAATGTTTAATGAATGTAGCTTAGAGGAAGTCATCAGAAGCCAAGGATACAAAAAAATTATTTTTTGTCTATGGCTTAGAGATTATATGTTATCTCTAACTTATAATCGTTTAACTCTGTGTTATAGTGTCCCCTTCAGGGAGTTTCGCATATACTGTGCTTGGGCGTTTTATTTGTTTTTTAGTTAACATGCTTTCCAGTGACCAGATGAATCCAGTTCACACAAAGGAACATAAAATCTGTCACACCGGTAAACAGTCTAGATGCAACCACAGGGATTAAGGAAATATGAAGCCAACAGACCAGGCTTTGGTCTGTCAGTCAATAAACAGTTTAACACAGTACAGCAGAGACAAAGTTGAAAAAACAATGTAGGGTATTCTCACCTTCCAGATATTCTCATTTTGCAGGTATGGATTTACCTTGGACAGTTGTAAATGGTCCTTTACTGGTAACTGGTAGACAAATGAAGGTGGAAGCAATAACTTGAGTACTGCAGTTTGAAAACCTCTGGACAGATATTGTCTATTTAATTCACAAAAGGTAAAGAAAAGAAGCAGTATTAATGCTCTCAGTACAGTGTTTTCTTCACTGGGTTATAGA
Source organism: Sternarchorhynchus goeldii (assembly GCA_028565775.1). Classification (NCBI taxonomy): domain Eukaryota; kingdom Metazoa; phylum Chordata; class Actinopteri; order Gymnotiformes; family Apteronotidae; genus Sternarchorhynchus; species Sternarchorhynchus goeldii. The sequence goes on from JAOXYF010000012.1 coordinate 9,906,585, forward strand.
TTTGTAACAGATCACAGGATTATATTTATACAGCGAAGTGCTGTCATATTGCCTGGACATTTTCTGCAATATTGCACTGAATTCCTAAGGCTATAATCATAGAATGCAGGCAGCACACATGAACAGATCAGTGTGAAAAGGTCTTGGCTCTTCAGAAATCTACAGATTGGTAAAACAGAACTCCAAATGGAAGCTACAGAAGTCTAAGAAAACACAGGAGACCAATATGTAAAGTAGATCAACTGTGTGTATGTACAGCATACAACTGCTTATGTATAGCAATTCATAGATATTAGATATTATTCCTACTATGGCTGCTAAACATACTAACACTTGTAATCGTGTAATCAGTTCAGTCCAATTATCATGGTCTGACTGGAGAGCCTTCCACTGGCTTGCAGGCTGTGATTCTGTGAGCTGTGATTCTATGAGCTTTTTCAGATCTTTCAGCCATACCATATGTACGACGACAGCTTTATGGCATCAGAACAAACAGGAGTGAGAAAAGGTGAAAGGTGAGAGGTGAGAGGGCACTTTTTGGAGAACAAGAAACCTCTTTCATGAGTTAATTCCTCAATGACTGCACTTCAAGACAAGAGCATGTTTTCCATTTTTTGTGGGTAAGTATATAGGTGTGATAAGAAGGCAAATTCTATGCTCCCATTTGAGCTATGCTAGAGTGCATGGAACAGATCTAGAAACTGAGCTGCTAGTTTTAGGCTTAGAATATTGTAGCGACAAAGAAGGGAAAGGGTTAAGCTTGTTAAGAACTCTGGATGACCTACAGAAATTAATTTATGAATTAAATAAAGAAGTTCTTCAGCTGTCATATTCTGCTGAGGTTTGTCCACATACAATAAATGAAATTTGTTTAGTTTTGAATATATTGTATTGTTTTAATAGCTGATTTATGAACATATATATAAGTCTATGAATGTGAATGAGTGAGTGACTGAGAGAAAGAGATAGTAGGAAAAAAAGCACAGACAAGGGAAGAGAGTGTGAAAAATGTCAGTAATCCCTCCTCAGTCTCTCACTTCATCAAAAATAGTGAATCCTCACCCATCTGGCCATGAACTATATGAGTGAACCTAATATTAAACTCCATATGCAATGGCTGTTCATTCTAAGCCAAAACCACAAACACCTTCCCATCTGCTATAGACCTCCCTATGAAATCAAAGGAACAGATAACTGTGCATCCAATATAGATCCTCATATCTCATTAAGACCTCAGACCAAATGTCTGTGGAGGTAAGCACAGTCAATTACCTGAGAAGATGCCACAAATGAATCTGAGACTGGTTAATTAGCAGTCAAAAGTGTAATTTTTACATAAATATTTATCGAAAAGTAAAACTGAATATAAACTATGATAATGAAAGAACATAAGGTATATTACTAAATAGTGAGGGAGAAAGTGAATGCAGGTACACATCTCCAGTGCATGTAGTCTTCATTTTTAATGTGTACAAATGGGAGAACATAAGCATCAGCAGGTCAGAGTTAACAAACTAGAAGTACAAACTCTCTGAATTATGATGAAAGTAATAAAGTATCTTAAAATAAACAATCAGACGAGTGGTTGACTGTCCGACATTTGAAGACACCTTGTTCAGCTAGTGAGGTCCTGTCATTAACACAGTACATACAGTGCTGTGAGACTGAAAACTACTGCGGCACTCCTGCCAAGGCTTCTGGAGGACTTGGTCTCAATATCATTTGCAGACATTAATGTGTTAGTGGAGAAGACACCAATCCAGTCTGTTCCAACAACCATTTCACAGCAGATTCCACAAAAGCAGCATATAATAAATCTCGAACGCTCGTGGCTGATGGCTTGTGATACATTCACAGATCCAACCCTTTCATCAGTGCATCTGTTTTCAAAGCTGAAGTAAAGAAGCAGGCTGGGGTTTATTTAAAGAGCTGATGTTTGCGGGGGGAATGTTGTGGTAATAAGAACGAAGGTGTCCTGCTGGTGTGCATGATGGCCCACGTCTGATTCCCAACCGCCGCTCAGAGCCAGAGAGAAACAGGCAGAGACAGGGCTCCCTGTGGGGCTCTTAATGTGCCGTTCTTAAAGATACTGGCCTCTCCTGCAGACAGGACAGCCTGCTTCGGCCTCATCCAGGAATCACCAGTGAACAATAAGGAGTCTGTTCTGCATGTGCACAGTTTGGCCCTTCCCTCCCGAGTTGGACAACCACAGACACAGCAGTCAAGTGAAATCCAAACAGAAGTGAATTCCATATTCTCTCGGGTTATTAAGCAGGGTGGATCAAACAGGCTGTGGAACGCTGGAGCAGCTCATTAGCGCTAATGTGCTAATGTATTAGCTCTCCATGACTGAGTAGGCTTATTATAATAAAGCAAACAGACAATTAATAATGCACATCAGAGTCAGCAGTGGGAGCCTGCAGAAAACCCGGCACATTGCAGCTGTTTAAATAGCACGTTTAAATCGATAGGTTTTAGAATCTTGTTGATTGATACATTTTAGATTTTGTTATTATGACTAATGTCATGTTTTTGGTGATTTCTTATATGGTAACACAGTGAACACAGCTCATCACAGTGAAACTCACACTGAAAGTGAATCTATTGAAATGCAGAAAACATTAAATCATCAGTCTATAGTACCATCTGCAGTACTGGCTTTTATAAAACAAGACAGTGATGACCACTGGTGTATCGGACAACAATATAATCATAAGATATTCTGTCATGCAGCCTCAGTGTTTTTAACTGTTCAGTGTATCTGCTTAATGTCTTTGTTATGTACTCCAAACAGCAAGCTTTCAAGCTAAAAACTTAGTAAGCGTGAAATCATTATTTGATAACACTCACTATGTTAGTACACTCACTTAACACTAAAGATGACAATGCCTCCATTATTAATGTCTGGAACTCGAGAAGGCGACGGAGACAGACAGCGAGAAAGAGAGAGAGAGAGAGAGAAATAGAGTTTGGAAAAAAAAACACAGAGTTGATGTTCTTAGTTGGCGTCCTTGGACTCTCACTAATTGATGCAGCTGTCATGGCTGACTGGACTGCAGACAAATAAGTCTCCACTCTCGTTTTTCATAACGCAGTCCAAATGCCACTTCAGATCCTTTCTCCCCCATCTGCCTTACAAATGCTCTTTCTCTCACTCATGCCCCCCCTCTTCTGATAATACAACCCAAATGGCACGTCTGCTACTCTGACTAAATAAACTCTACACATATTCATAAGAAACGGGAGAGAATTAATAGAGAAGTTGAAAAGGAAAGCGTGAAAGATTGGGACTAATTAGCAGGGCCTGCTCCCAGGCCCATCGCACCTCACCTCACACCTGAGGGCCTAGTCCTGCTGGGCCATGGGTTCGGAGAATGCACTGCATGTGTCATGTCATTTCCCTCTGGGATTAACAAAGTGATTCTGATTCTGATTGGCCAGAGCAAGCAGACTGAAAAGAGCACAAAGCTGATGTTTCTGGTTCGCATCCTCTGACTCTAATTAAAGCGGCTGTCATGGCCGACTGGGCTACAGGCAAACAACTCTCCACTTTTCTCTCCAGCTCAGATCGAATGCTCTACCTTACTGGGATACTTTAATTTATATAAAAGATCTCACAATCAAATAATTTATGAAATTTTGTACTCCTTGTTAAATGTACTGAGAATAATATTTTAGCATGCGACAAGAAGGTGTTTAAAATCCGCATTTCCACCTCCAACTCTGAAGGGTTACACTGAAACTGGAATATACCCACAAGTCCTTCAAGCAGACTCCTACCAGCAATGAGTGTCACAATGCAGGGTTCACAAAAGAACATCAAACCCCATAGAAAATACATTTACACATGACAAAATGTGCAGATTTTGTTTCTTTAGATTTTGACTGGAACTATGAGGATAACATAGAAAATAAGAAAATACCAATGAACACTTGGGCAAACTACATTTCCCTTCATTATTCATTATTCCTATTAGCATAAGTGAATGCTAATAAAGAAAATAATACCATGTTAGTCAATAATAGCAAAACAGGCGCTTTGCACATCAATCCACATCTTAGTGCTTCATCCGAATTAGAAACTTCAATTCAACAGATAATTATCAAGCCACACATGAGAGTAATAAGGTGTGATAGACCAGGGAAATGCAAAACCACATGCTGCTGTGACTATCTATGACTTCATCTCCCTGATAAACCTACCTGTGCTTTTAAAAAGTAGAAGAAACTGTAATGAGGATCAACGCAACAGTGCTTGAAAAGTGCCAGATGATACATGCTTTGTTTTAGCTATTCTGGCAAGTATTTGAAAATGTTGCCATGACTCTGACTTCAGCCATTCCTGCAAAAGCAATAATCATAATATCTAAATATATCATATATATTTTGTTGACAATATTTTTGTTGCCATGCAGTTACTGGTTTACATAATGATGAAAGCAGCTGAGATGAACATTCAGATTTTAGCCCCATACTGACATGTTCTCCTAAAACCACACATAGTTTCTTCTGGTTGGTAACAGCAGCTCTTTCAGGTCTAATATCATTAAAGACAAAAGCTTTCAGCTGAACAAGCACTGTTTGTTAATGACCTAGTGCAAGGCATTTGGTATCCATTCAAACCAATAAGCTGAAGAATATTTCACTGTGGTGGTGGTTAGTGGTTGTCAGCTGAACTTCAGATCCTGATATCTACAATATCAACAAATGGTAGAAATACTGTATGTACATTTATGTAGCATTCTGGCTTGACTCGGACACTAAAATGAGGTCTGGATGGGTTCTTTGTAGTAAAATAGGATTCATAAATTCACTGCCTCAAGAGCCATCGTATGATTCCACTCACAAGCTTTTTTCATCATAATTTTCTTGTTGTTTTATTTAATTTTTTTAAATTATTGGTTTTTTTTGTTTTCCCCTTTGAACGGGTCATCTTCAGAAATATGTGAAGCATTTCTTTTGCATTTAACTTATGGAAGGTAGGACACTGCAGTGCCTGTAATTCTGTCCAAGGGACCCTTTGTCCTTCAGTGAAACGATCAATTCTCCAAAATGACTGAGAAGCTGCCACTTCTCTGGTTATTATGATTGAGAATTATGCCTGTCTGTCTGGAATAAGAAGGCATCTGCTTATTAATTGTAGGTGTACAGCTAACAACTATAACGGCAGTCTATAGCCATGCACTATTTGCGTGTTCAATCCTCCTACACTTCATTAGTGGTCACTGTCTGAGCACAGCACTGCGGTTGACTAGATAATTTTGGACGGCAGACCATTTTTATCTGAGCAGTGACACTGACACGTACAGAAACTCCAGGAACTCCACTGACTTTGACACATTCATACCACTGTAACACCCACAAACATATCACTAATACATCTGTGCTACTGCTGTGCTGAGAATGGTCCATCACTCAAATAATATCCTGTCACCAGTGGTTGTGTGGTTAAATATCGATCAGTAAATGGCCACAGAGTGTATGAAAGCAACCACAACAATTGAGCTCCAGTCTGTAGTTAGACATATAAAATATCCCAATAAAATAAGTGTATCTTATAATGTAGCCAGTGAGTGTAGCTGTTTGTTAGACAAAAGTGCGTTTAATTATCCACAAATTATACTGACTACATCACATGTGCAGAAACACGGAAGACAACAAATCATTTACTGGTGCAACTAGAACTGAAGCACCGATACTGCTACCAAAGCACCAGGAGTGTCTGTCTGTACTATGAGGTTACATAAAGCACCACACTTCAACAGAGAGTGTGTTATAATCTGCCTTCTTGCAGTATGAGTCTTGAGAAGCATTTTATGCAGCAGCTGGTCTGTGTGGCAGGCATCACTGTCTGAGGTACAGCAATCTACCCTCCAGATGCTCCAAGCCACACAGTTATTGGATTCTCTCTTGATCTCTTGCTTACACACACACACACACACACACACAAAGAGATAAGTCTCATATCTTCCTTTTCTTTACACATCATTTTTTATTGTCTTTATGTATATACATCCTTCAGAAAACATCTAAGCAGGATCAAATAATTACAGGGCAGATGAAGAGCAGGATACTACAGCAAGTGTAGTTGTGTTCAAGGAAAGCTTTATCCTTCAGTAAAACTATCACTTCTTCATGATGGCTAAAAAGCCCTCTCTTCTCGTTACTAGTGCTGGTATTCATGTACACCTGCTATCTCTCTGATGGAAGATGGCAGTTGTTGATTCATTGAAGGAGTGAAGGACAGAAAATCACACAGAGAAGAAGAGCTCACAAAACATTCTGTCAGAATTTCTCTTCTCTATTTGTTAAAATTGCTTGATTTGGAACATTTGCACTTGCTTCAAAATGCATGTAGCTTTTTTTCTGCAAATGTCCTCCAAAGCAATTAGAGGCATGACATCTAGAGATCTTTTAGAGGCAGGGCACATGGGATTCAGTTGGAGACCTCACACCTAGATTTCAATTAGACATGACACATGGTTTTCCATTAGAGACATTACACTTGGACTGCAGAGCTAAATAAAATCATTTTCATCTGCATACAAAAGGTTAAAATACACATTTCTCAAATTACGCTGTGATCCTAACATGAGTCGACTCTCACAAGATTGCATTAACATACACCAATTATTTGGTTTCGGTGCAGACAGAAAGAGAGAGAGAGGGAGGGAGAGAGAGAAATAAGAAACAAAGATTCAGCAGCAAAGGTGTCAAACTAGGCTTTAATAGATATCAGCAGGTACAGAGCGGTAATCCAAAAACGCAGAAACAAAGGCAGACACAGTTCAAGCAGCCAGAACAGAAAAAGTGGTGGTACACAAAAAATGGGAGGCAAAAAGAAAAGTAAAAAAAACCAAAGGGGAATTCAGAGAAGCAGAGAGATAGAGAGATAAAAGAACACTCTGTATGCTTAGGCTCAATACTACCTGTGAGGAGGAAGCGAGAGATTGGGGTTTGAGTAAAGAAGACAAAAGGAGCAACAGGTGAGAGTAATTCATATTCTGGAGATGGTGAACGAGGTGGGTGTGGTTGTGTATTGATACTGGGAGACTCACTTGCTGTTGTAGCCCCTCTCCAAGGGACAGCACCCAAAGTCCCAAAATAACAACAAGCCCATTCTCATGGGTGAGGAGCCAGACACGTGGGGTGTTCTGTATGGAAGATAAGCAAAGGATCCACAATGTCGTGGGTGGCTATCCAGGACTGTTCCTCCAGACCATAACCTTCCCAGTCAACAAGGTATTGGAGCATTCCACGCCATTTCCGCGAAACAAGGCCCGTACTGCATAAACTAGTTCTATATCATTGTCAAGTCATGGAGGAGCAGATCAAGTCATGATTCCAACTTACAACGTACAATACTGATGGTGGAATCTCCCAAGCTCCTGGTCAGGTCTCTTGACCTGGCCATTTCTTTATGGGTGGTAACCAGACAAGAAATAAAAATTGTGGTCTTCTGTCAGATATAATACACATATCATCTGGTATTTCAAAAAAGCGAAATACTGAGTCAAACCAGCGTGGCTATTTCAAATGTGGTTGAGATTTTAATGAGGGGTAGCAAGCAACATATCTTGGAGATTCTGTCAGTTATGGAGAAGAAGAATATTTGTTAGAGGGTGGAAGGTTAGTAATGAAGACAATGGTGAGGTGTGAGCAAGGTCTGTGTGCCACAGGAAGAGGTTGACTTAAGGCTGCTGGAAATTTTCTAGGCACATCAGACCAGGGTAGACTTGGCAGGCTAATTCATTGTCTCATGTGTCACCAAGAAAGGAGGTCCCCCAGTCCCACCAGCACAAATCTCCTTTGCTAACAGAGAAATGCACCCAGTTGATGAGGTGTCTGCATAAGGAGACCAGGACATACACTTTACCAGGGTCATGAAAAAGATGGGCTTGGAAATTGGAAGAAAATTTGAGTTTTCTCATATAAATGGTAGAGAGCATTTGCCTTTGTGTTCTTTGAACTGGGTCAATAGATTCTGAGGAAACTGAAGCAGGTTACATACAAAGGAGATACTGAAAGTATAACTGACTTAGTAAAAATAATTCCTTCTGCGGAGTCCTTCACATTATACTCATGCAGAGTGCTGACCTGAGAAGAGACCAAGGCTTACCATTCTGTATGTGCAAATGCAAATGCATTAAAAAAAAATCTTAGGATCAGGAGACTCCGCCATCCCCTTTACATTACCCTTGGACTTGAGGAGCATTGTAAAGTCCAGTGGTTCATGATCAGAGGGTTGAGTGTCCTCACTTAACTGAGAAACAGGGAACACACAGGTACTGGAAGAAGGTGTTTATACCTCCCTGGAATCACACAGTAGACCATGATGACCCATGGTACACCTCATGCAACTGCGCCAAGAGCTCCTAGGAAGCATGCATCAGACTGGTATGTCCCCACTGTTCTAATTGACTAGTCTTTCTGTAACGTCCAGAAAATTTGTGAGAGCGAGGTAGTCAAAGGGATACTAAAGTACCAACAAACTACAATAAAGAATGCTTTTAATAAGAACAGGAACACAGGGTGGGAAACAATCAGTAATACAAGGACACCTATGACAGACAGAATTTTGAATGAATGATCGAGGAAAGAGCCAGGACTAAATACTTAACAATTACGACAATAAACAAGATATACTAGCAATAGTAAGTAAAAACATCACAGAGAAGACCAAAGAGAGGGAGAGACAGAACTAGAGTACCTCAGACACAACAAGATAATCCAAAAACTAAGGGAAACCAGAGAAACACAAGCACAGAGAGCTAAGAAGTATAACAGACACAAAGTACCAAAACTCAAGCACAGAGAAAACCAGCCAAGATAGAATGAAGACATGGTTTAAATAGAAATGATAATAAGGAACATCTGAAAACAGAGGAATGAGACTAGAAACCATAGAACCGAAACTACAACATGGAAGTAAGGAAACAGGTAATCATAGGGTAATCAAAAACAGGGAAACTCAGGGATGGGTGCGTGAAATTACATTACTAATTCAATAAGTGTAAGATGAATGGTCATTGAAATACTCTACAAATAGATGAGCCTTCAGTCTGCATTTGAAGACTGCAAGGGATTTAGCAGTCCAGACAGCCAGTGGAAACTCATTCCACCATCTTGGAGCCAGGACAAAGAATAGCCTAGAAGTTTGCTTTCCATGAGACTTGAAGCATGGTGTTTCAAGCCGAGCTGTACTTGAGATTTGACATATTCGAGGTACAGATCTGGCTTTTAACATGATATTAAAAGTGTCCCTTGAAAGTTATAAACCTGTCCATATACATACCAGATTATAAGTGATTCTTAGGTCTAATTTAATGAAGATATTGGCCTGTCTGAGTTTTTCATGAGTGGAGAGAATTAAAGGAATGGTGAGAATTAAAGGTAAAAGACCTTTTAGGAAATTATAATGTGTTGTTGCTGAGGGCTCTATAGTCAATTCCTAGTCAAAAGCCTCTTTTAAACATAAAAATCCCTGTGGTTACTGGAGTAAGAGATATGAAACTCTGTGTGAGAGCCTCAGAAATGTGCTGATCTATGGCCTTGGTTTCAGGAATGGATAAAGGACAGGTTTTAGCTTCCTTAGTGAGAAGACAATCAAGTAACAGGTCTATGGCATAGTCATAAGTGCTATGAGGGAGTAACTCAGCAGCTAGACTTTTACTGAACACATCCGAGAAATTAAAATACTCAGAGGGGACTAGGAAAGTGTTGGGCTTCACTGAGCTCTCTGTGGACGTGGCTTGGATGAGAATAGCTATGCAATTACTGTGACAGAAGGGACTCCAAGCAGTGAGTTCACAGAATGGCTAATCAATGGAGGGGTTGTGTTTGGTTAGCCAGGGGAGTCCCAGAATGAGAGGATCTTGTGCTTAGGGAATGATAAACAGCTAAATGGTTTCAGCATGTAGAGTGCCTGTAGTGAGGGTGAGTGTAGTAGATACAGCCCAAACCAAGTGGTTGGTGATTGAGGGACAACTGAGGGACAACTGGTAGTCGGAGGTCTCTCACGAGACATTTAACCAGGAAGTTGCTGCCAGCCCATGAATCTATCAGTGCTGAGGGGGGAAACTGTTTGTGGTTTAACTCATATGAATTAGAACCCGGATTTGCCATGTGTTGAGCCTGATAAAGGCAAAGGTCCTTAGCTGAGTAGTAGGATGGATATTTGGCTGATGGTTGGGACTGGTTGGGCAGGTAGCTAAGAAATGTGTAGGGCTTCCACTGTATAAATAGAGCCTTTCTGTTATACCGCAACGGCATTCGATCACTGACCGAGGCGGTCTTCCCAGTTACATGGGACAGTGGAGTCAGTGATATCATTGTTAGTGGTGCTGTGTGGAGGGAGAGCCTGAGCGAGGGCCAATCGATGTGTCGGCATGGGTGAAGGCTATGCCAAAGAGCAGTGGTCCATGCATGTGCTTTCCCAGTTAGAAGAGAGATGATAAAGCTAATTATTTCTTGACTAATGGGCAATAGACTGACATAGTGACTGGCATGGTGTTCTAGATATAGGGAACAATGCATCAAGAAACCTTTACAACAATCTGGAGTGCCGTTGTAACTTTCAGGAATGTCAGCCTGGACAACAGATTGAGAGGAAACTAGCAGGGTGTAGAGGAAACTAGAGGTGTAGCAATAGGCAATATGAGAGCCTCAGGGAATCTTTGTTGTAGGTTGGAAATCGTGGCTTCCTGTTGTTCCAGGCATGCTTGAATGCCTGCTGGATCCATGGTGACGTGAAGTATTATGTCTGGATGGTTGTCTTCGGGCTTGACTAACCTGTTTGAGAACAGGTTAGTTAGTGTGCACCTACATATTGCTACAAGTAGGTTGCTTGGTTCGTATAGACGCACTAGTTAGAGGGTGGGAGCCAACCCTTGTATTTTTGTTGTTAACTAGAGTATTATGTGTTTATTTACCCTTTAGAGTAGTTTAGACTGAGAACAATCATTTAGTTAGTAGTTTATGTTATTTTCTTTTCTTGCGCTCCGCCCAAGTCCTCATTCTACGGTAACAACCCCCCGTTGCTCCCTTGGTTGTTTGTTTGTTTCCTTTTTGTAAATATACATGTTTAAAATAAACCTGTAAATAGATGTGTCGTCATTCACTGGTGTTATGATTCATATTGTGTACTTTCACAGTTAATTACGTACCTGTGGGCAGGCAACACATATTAAGACACAAGGATCCAATCGAAAGGCATCAGACTAGGCTTTAATAAATTGTAGCAGTTCAAAGGGGTCATCCTTAAACTCTGAACCAAAGGCAGACACAATTCAGGAGTCCAGAAAAGAGAGTGGAGATGCACAACAATGGCAGGCAAAAAGGGTAGTCAGAAATACCAAACAGGAATTCAGAAAAGCAGAGAAATAAAGAGATAAAGGAGTGCTCAGATTGTTTAGGCATAGTCTGAGGCAATACTTTGCAAGGAGGAAGTGAGAGAATAAGTTTAAAATAGGGAAAAACGAAAGGGACAAAAGGTGGAAATAATTAGTATTCTGGAGACGAGGTGGGTGTGGTTGTGTATTGGAGAATTGCTTGCACTTGTGACAGAGAAAGATGCTGTAGAATTTGCCCTATTCCAAAAAAAAAAACCCTATGTCTTAAGGTGAGGCCAGGTCTTTTTTGTCTTCCTAACTCCCTAACCCATTCAACCATCACCTGTCTCTCCACAAAGCTATTCCTTCCCTTTACATCATTGCCCCTCTCTTTATCTTCTTACTCTCTCGTACCATATGTGACAGCTTGGGTCTGAAGTTCTGATTTGATTCAGGCATATCTGGCTCAAACCCTAATCACAGGCTTTGTCCATGTCTAGGCTGAGGGTAATTTGCAGAGGATGTTTTCATTTAAGTGAATGATGGATTGTCCTCATTATGACATCAGCAACCTTCCGAGAACACTGCTGTTTTTGCTATTCTCCCAAAACCATATCATACTCCACCAACCCATAACCATTCTCCCCAAACCATATCACACTCCACAAACCCATATCCATTCTCTCAAAACCATATCATACTTCACAAACCCACAGATTATGCTGGCAATGAGGGCAGCTTTTATGTATTCGTAGACCATGCAGGCTCTTTGGGTCAAAGATAATATGAAAAATAATATAATAATAAACAGTATTTAAAAAATAATAATAACAAGGGATTTGTTAAAACATTGACTCAGTGCGTAAATTAGAGAAAATGTGACATCATCTGTAAATATTGTGACATCACCAGGCTTGATTTATCTACACAGCATTTCTGAACAACTACAGTTACATCTCCATTATAGCATATTTAGGTACATTTACAACTCCATTATATGTTATGCCTATTTATTAACTTACATAATCCCATCTGGAGGACCAGATCAATTTATGAGGGTCATTGCTTTGTTATAAGATCAATAAATATATTTTTGTTCAATTTAACCATTCTATTCAATTACTCAAAAAGCACATGGGCATATATACTGTAAACAGTATATAACATTACTATGTTAATAACATTAATTAAACAAGTAAATAGTTGACTATAAAGAATTACTGCAGCACACTTATGTTCATAACAAAAAGTTTGTTAGTTGCTTTAATTAAGATGATGGGCTTCGAGTCAACAGCTTCTTAATTGCATGCAACTTGAGTGCAGCAAACTCCCTAATGGAAATATTAATTACATATGTAACTGATGTTTGGATGCTTCAAATGTAATAGTAAGCAAGTATTAGAAGCACCTTGAATACAAATCTTGCACGCAGTTTTAAAATGATGGCAGAGGATGGCAGGTTCAGTTGTCAGCTCCATACTTTAGCCTTTTCAATGTTGAATATCAGGTGATTCTTCCTGAAAGCACCTAAAAGAAGAGATCGATAGACCTTGTCAACCAAAGGCACATAGTTTTGCTTATTAGCTTGGTGTTTAACCTGATGGAGTCAGGCGCGATTACCTCCCTGTGCAGTTGGATTGATTCTGGTTACATAACTAAGCAGAGATAATACAATTTCCCAGTAAGTATAGGAGGGTTCACAATGAGGAAAGACAGTGGAGACCTCATGGACCTCATGACATGAGTGTAGTGATGGGTGTGAAGTTGTGTAAGTATTTAAGTGTTTAAACAGTCTAGTATTTAAGTATTTAAACAGTCAAATATCATCACAGACTCCACAGCAGGATGTGTTTTCCCTTCTTTCTTCTTTTAGTTTTCTTCCAAAAGAAGGACTAATTGCATGTGAACTAAAACCATGTTTGTCTTTTTAATACATAGGGATTAAAATCAGTTATGAGATTTTGGACAGGTTACACTGTCAGATAAAAATGCACAGGCCTTCCCAATGGATCTGATGGGTCCCATAATCCTGCTCTAGGATAACTGAGGCTGGAGAAGTGGCCTAATTATGAGACCACTAATTGGAATAATGTATCTAATTAATTTTGCTATGTGGCATAATGACAAAAATATCTGTTGACCTTGGTCCAAATGGTTGGAGAATTTACTCTCAGTTGAGTGACACAGGAATAACTGAACAAGTCAACAAACACCAACAACAGAAAAGAAAAAATGAGGGATGAATGCATCAAAACAAGAAAAGTATGCAAACAAGCAAAGCTAATTTAATCATAAAACCTGATCAATGCCCACTATTTAAACAGAAACGTGTATGTTGCATGGTATGCAGTAGGTGGCGATGTTTGGCTCATTTCTATAACCACATGTAACCTGCCTCATGGAAAGGGTTAGGGTTAGGGTTCAGGGTTCAGGGTTCTGGGGGAACAGGTCAAACAGAAAGAACAGAGAGTGGGAACATCTACAAACTGTCAGTGAGGATGAAATATGGATAATTTCTGACCTGGCTGACCAACCAGAAGTTCCCTTTATCTCACATAGGTTGGGATTGCTGATCTAGGGACAATATAATATAAGTTCAGTGTAACAGTGTATTTGCTTTTGTGTGTCTGTGTGTGTGTGTGTGTGTGTATATGTGTTGATGTCATTGAAAAGCAATAAGGAGATCCCACTGCAGTCACTCTGGCTGACCCTGGCCAACACTGACGGCTTCTCTGGGAGGCACAGTCTAAAATTAACATTACACACCCCCCTAACCACACAATCTGTATTCCTTCTGGATGGCCAGGACTAGCAGTGACTAAAAGGGTGTGTTACTGTACTGTGTGGACAGATGAGGATGAAACTGGACGCAGATGTGAGGTAGTGTTACTGATCTGAGGTAGTGTTATTGATGTCCATTGTTTGGTTACTGATGTGCGGTAGTGTTATTGATGTCCATTGTTTGGTTATTGATGACCTAAACAAGACAAAGGGGAGCCAGGAAAGTTTTGCTTGAAGTATGTACGCAATACGAGCCAAAGGCATCTAAATGAACCAAACAGGATGTGATGTCACAAGACAGTAAACGTGCGGTGAGAAAACAGAGCATGTGCAGCAGAGGGATTTCTGGTGCTGTTTCGATCTGTTGTACCACCTCTTGCTATGTTTCCACTGTGCAAAAATACAGCCAGGTCTATACAAACACGGTCAGTTGTTCTCACTGGCTATATGTCATAATGCATCAAAGTTTTATTTTGTTTATTTACTTATTTTGGTTTGATTGTAAATTTGTAAGTGTGAACGTTAAACAAACTGGGACTAAAATGTATCAATGCATCATTTCTTTTGTTAGTTCCAGACCAAGGGAACCAAATTACATGTATGAACACACCCTAAAGTTCCTTCATGCACTGGAACCTGGTTTCGTTTTCATTCATGGCTCTAGATCTGCAGGGCACCAGATCATAGCAGGGTCAGGATGTAGTGTCATGAGAGACAGCAAGCAGAGGTTCATTACACCGTCTGTCTGCAAGAAGGAAAGCATCTGTTTTAATCAGATGAGAGGGAGCTTGACAAGCCACATATATATTTTCAGAAGTCTAATTTAAATACTTAATTCTGTGGATATACTGATTCTGAGGGGTTCTCAGTTCTCAGGGTTTTATACTTTGATGAGATGAATACTCCACTTTTTGAGTACACCTACATTCAACAGCCAAAAGGACAGGCCCTTCATTATGTTCACTCTCTGTTAAAAGCTTAAAGTGGGGGGGAAATATATAAAATTAAAACTGATTAAATAAATTTGCAGTTCAAACAAGGGCAAATCCACTAGCCTTTAATCTATCGTGTAAAATGCGATAAAGAATAAGGTTTAAAAGATTAAGACAGCTGAAGACAGTAGGTTAGTGAAGTTTCAGTGAAATTTGATGACTTCTTGCAATCAATAATATGATCCGCAAAATCAATTTAGTCAGCTAGGAATAGTTTTAGGAATGTTCGCGCTGCAGAACCAGCCGGTGTTCTGGCAATTAACTCTGGTTTCTGTCCAGCAAACCCGATAGGTAGTAGGTTTTCTTCATGGGGTGTGTTGCCGTAGCAACTAACCTATGGTTATTTCGAGCCCAGTTTTTGGAATGGAAAACCTCAGCTTCCACAAAATCTGAGTTAACAGATCTGGGCCATTTACTACACACCCATTTTCTGTTATAACCCCTTCCCTTAGGCTGAACACACACACATATATATATGAACACTAACTACTGACACCTGGGGCAGATTACACAGGTGAAAGACATGGCTAAGTGAGGGAACCAAAACATCAACAGGATACATAGGTGAAGGGATTAGCAGAAGACCAAAAAAAGGCAGTAAAACTGGGAACAAGGCAGCAGAAACAACGGAGCGCAAGGACAGGAAAAGCACAAGAGAATGTAAACAAGGGATCAAAATAGAATGAACAACTCTTTTATTCTGTTGGGGCAAATCGTGACAAAGATCATCCACATAAAGATCACATAAAGGTCACATAAAGGTCACATAAAGGTCTGTCTGGCAGGCCTACGCTATATGAAGTGACAGAAATCTTCATGTGGGAAGATCATATTTAAAGATTGTCATGGAAACCTATGAGAATAAAAATATTGAGACTAACTTGCAACACCCTATTTCATACATAGTAAAGACATCAATATAATTACTATTATATAATTACTAATCCTTACATCACTGTAAAATCTCTGTGGGTGCATCTTATACTGATTGCAGTCTGAGAATTATGCTATTTTGTAAAATGGTAAGATTTTAGATTTAACTGTATATGAAGAATCTTAAAAGTATGTGTTTCTTTGCTGAAGATGATTGTCTATATTCCAAACCTTCCCAGGTGCAGTCATCCCAACTGCACTGGGTAATTCTGTCAGATACTGTGTGTGTGTGTGTGTGTGTGTGTGTGTGTGTGTGTGTGTGTGTGTGTGCGCGCGCGCTCACAAAAGTCTACTTTGTTTCATCTGTGTGTATGAGATTGAGGCTATTTGCCTGTAGAGCTGCAGCTTACACTGCACGTCTCTCTTTGTGGAGTGAGTGGGTGTTTTCACCTGTGTATATGTCAAACTGGCAGATGCTTGCCTGCACAACTGCAGCCAACATGTGTGTCAGTTTGCGTGTGTGTGTGGGAGGCTTCTCATTATTCAAGCTGTTGTGATGGTGACTGGTCGTTCTCCAATTACTGAGTTTGCTCTGCAGTGGCTGTCAGTGGGATGATGGGGCGCGATCCCTGCCATATTAGCTGATAATTCCATTCCCACATACATCCACTTCCCCTACTTGGGGAAAGAAAGGACCAGCAATGGAAGAACCTACTCACAGGATTCAGGAGAAGACATGGCTCCCACCACACCTACTCTAAGCCATGAGAGAATAATAGATTGAATTTATTAGTAAAAGCTAAGTCAATTTCTTAAAAGTGTCTTGGAAGATGACATCACCATAACATGATACAAGATTATTTCATCTTTACAGATCTTTAACAAACTGTATTAAAATAAAATAGTTCTGGGAAACCTTATGCCTGATACATGAGTCTATAATGATCATAAACTTAGTTTAGAGCTTTACACAAAATCTTGCCTTCCCTTAATTCCTTAGGCCAATGGAAATTTGGTCAAAATTTAAAAAGTGAATCATATCACTGCTAACCCCTGCCAATACCGTTTGATAAACATTCAAGTTTTTCGCAAAAATTTAAAAACAAATTTGTCATGATATCTGTCCCTGAATGTATGTAAAAATTAAATTCATTCAACAAATCCCTGGAGCATTTTTTTTTACCAGAAGTCTGTCGCATTTGGTACAGGTGGAGAGGGTGGAGAAGCTATAGAATGTGGAGAGGCTGGTACAGCTGAAAACGTTAGAGAGGATGGAGAGGCAGGTACAACTGGAGAGGGTGGATAGGTTGGAGAGACTGTAGATGGTGGAGAGGGTGCTCAGGAGGCATCACATTGTTTACCATTGTGTGCCAGACGAAAAGCAACCCTGCATACTCAGCATATTACAGCATGCTAGCCACCAATCATCCATTACCCCAGAAGAACATAGTTTTACCAGACTATGTTTTAAAATTCCTTAGCAGGGTCTAGTTGCTGTTGAGGGCAAACCCTGTCCACACTGTTTGTCCTGTATGTCCTCTGGCGCTGGAAGAGAGGGATGGAGAGGGGGAATTCCTCAGAGACCAGTGGTTTCAGTGAGGAGCTGTGTCGACCTTGGTCTAAGAACACCATTCATCTGAGGTTGGTGTGACAAGAAAGGTAATGGGACTGAAAAGAAAGGGGGAAAAAACACCAGCCTAGTCCTCAAGGGTGTAGCAATGGAGTGTCCATTAAAGCGTATGCACTGAACTTTTATAGGAAACAGGATCATATTAAACAGCTGGAATTGCAATCCCACACATTGTAATATTAAGGTGGTAAACAACCAGAAATGTAGTAGAATATACTGTACATAGGAAATTAGAACTCTTTCTCTGGTTAATTTCTTATCACACTTCATTGTTTCACTGTGGTCTTGTATTTTTACCAGCCCTAATTGCCCAAAACAAGGTAATAGAAATGGAATAGATACAGGACTTTATTAGAAAAAATATGAGAAATTCTATGTTCCAAGAGCCAGTTTCAGTAACCGAGGATCAGAACGCCAAACGCCATTCAGCCGTCACCTGATCCACCCTGCACCGGACATCCATAACTGTCTCTCCCACAGGTGGAAGGTCCATAAGAAAGTGGGTCCATGTAGCTCATTTGGGCTGAGCCTGGCCGAGCCCTGTGGGTGAAGTCCCGACCACCAGCTGCTCGCCAAGGAGCCCCTCCCCCAATCCTGGCTCCAGGGTGTGCCTAATACAGGCAAGGGAAGTTGGGTGCTGCTGGCTTTCATCCCAGGGGTTTTATGTATCAATGAGGAACAATGTGGGTTCCGCCCATCTTTTTACCCTCACAAAGGTCCTAGAGGATTCTTGAGACTTTGCCAAACCATTTCACGTGTGCTTTGTGGATTTGGAGAAGGCATTCAACTGTGTTCCTGTGGCAGGTGCTCCAAAAGTACAGGATATGGGGTTCGCTGCTACGAGCCATTCGGTCCCTACAAACAGAGCAGGAGCTTAGGCAGTAAATCAGACTGGTACCCAGGTGGGGTTAGACTCCGTCAGGGCTGCCCTTTGTCACCAATTCTGTTCTTAACTTTTATGGACAGAATTTCTTGGCGTAGCCTCGGGATTTCATATCTGCTTTTTCAGGATAATGTGGGCCGGCTGGCGTCGTCAGACCAGGACCTACAGCTCTCGCTGGACCAGTTTGCAGCAGAGTATGAAGTGGCTGGAATGAGAATCAGCAGCTCTAAATCTGAGTCCATGGTACTCGGTCAGAAAAGGGTGAATTGCTCTCACTGGGTCGGGAATGAATTCTTGTCCCAAATGGAGGACTTCAAATGTCTTGGGACAAGTGAGGGAAGGATGGAGCGAGAGGTTGACAGACGGATTGGTGCAGTATCTACAGTTCTGTGGACCCTGTACCAATCGGTTATGCTGAAGACAGAGCTGAGCCAAAAGGCAAGTCTACATTCTGACCCTCATGCATGGTCACAAGCTCTGGGAAGTGACCGAAAGAATGAGATTCTTTCGAAAGATATGAGCTTTGATGTGAGCTTTCTCCACAGGGTGGCCTCAGAGATAGAACACAGAGCTCAGCAATCCAAGAGAGGCTCAGAGTAGAGCCTCTGCATCTCTGCATTGAGAGGAGCCAGCTGAGGTGGCATGTCCAATGGAGAGGAGTCCCCCGAGGGAAGAGCCACGACATGTTGGAGGGATTACACCTCTCAACCATCCTGGACATGCTGTGGTATCACCCCGGAAGAGCTAGAAGAGGTGGCTGGGGAGAGGGAGGCCTGGGCTTCTTTACATAGGCTGCTGTCCCCGTGAACCAGATACAGATAAGCGGTGAAAGATGGATGGAATGAGAAATTCTGCATTTTGCATGTTTTGACAACTTTTGTTTCTAAATGCTTTATGACTGGCAGACAGGGAAAGATGTACAAAGCTGGGTTCATGTCCATCTCATGTTTCTTTTACTCTTTCTCTATAAATCTCTTATGCCCTCAGTTTACATTCCTCTTTCTCTTTTACACATACACTCTGGCTCTATTTGCTCCTCATTCTCAATCTGTCTGCCATCTTTCTATTCCACACACACACATACGAGTTGCCATTCATTTTTAATTCACACATTCACATTCACACACACACACACACACACACACACACACACACACACACACACAGGATTCAAAAATAATCTCACTGTCCACTGAAAATTTTCAGATAAATATATTAGGCTGAAGAATCCTGTTTTAATTAAGGAAAAAGGAACAGGGGCCGACTATCCCAAAGAAAAGAAGCTTTACAGAGCGACTAAACCATATAGTGGAAATGTGAAAAAATGCCATAAGAAGTCTTACACAAACAAATGTTATTATTCAAACTAAGCCACATGAAAAATCAAGAGTTGTCACAGTACCTCTACAAGGTCATAGTACTCGACAATAAAGAATCAGAAGAAACGTATTCCACTTATATATTTATTATTAGATATGCTACACCGAGTCCTCGTACAGACAGCAACAATCCAGGCAGTCCTGGACATTACATCCTCCCTCAGTGAAAAGCAAGGAAAAGCATAACACATGCCATAAGCAGGTCCATGAGAGGCCAATAGAAGAGTTTATTACAGAATCCACCCGAGTGAATACTGCTGACTCTCCTGGAATAGAGTAAATTACTGTACGGGCCAGGTGTCCCTGGAATGCACTGAGAACCTCTGGCCTGATGAATACAATTATATCCTGGAATAAGCAGTGTTATTCTAACATGACTTATATACTAAATGATCACTTTATGAAGCACATCTGCTCTATAACTGCACCTAATGGGCTAGCATTAATTTTGAATTGTGAGGTATATTCACTATTCCTGGCACCACTGAAGTCAGCTGATTGACTACACTTGATCTTACACCCTGTGTACATTGCGTCAGCCTCTTTTATGTGAACTGGTTTTGACCTTCTAACCTTGCAGGTATGCAGGCACTTGATCATTACATCTATATGAGCTTGATGGACATCCTGGTCCAATATATATGGAGTGGAGGTCAGGGCTCTGTGCTCTCTACACATGAAACAATATTTGTATTGGCTTTGCTTTGTACAAATCATGTCATGCTGGAACAGGAAAGGGCATTCCCCAAACTACTGGCACAAAATTGGAAGATTATAATGCCTTTCTATACTGTAGCATTGACATTACTCTTCACTGGAATTAAGGGGACTAGACAAAAACTTGTAAAACAGCCTCAGGTCATAATCCCAACTCTGCTAAACTACGCTGAGCTGTTGTTGCTCCCATATGCTTCCATTTGCACTTACTGCTGAGTTGGGCAAATATAGCTGTGATAGGTTCCTGATTTTGCTAAAGATAATCAAGTCCAGCAGAGGTTTAACTTACTCCACAGCTGGCTTTTTCCTTCATGTGCGTGGTCTGGTTTGGTCTGGGTGGAAACAGACACTAAGCCTTTGTAACAGCTGCCCCCTAACTGTTTTCACAATTTGAAACACTAGGAATGCTGTCCTTTCCATCGGTCATCGCAGAGTGTATGATGAGCCTAGCTACAGGCCTGGGATAGATCTACCCATGGATACAGACATCCACAGGCCTCACATGGCTGTCTCTTCTGGATTCCACCTTACTCATAGGCCACTGTGCCCTTTGTTGATGGGAGTCTAGAGCTAGAACTACAAATCACACAGATATTCCAGGTAGAGCCCTGAATCACTTCACTCTAACTTGAAAGTTGGGAAGGCAGTGCTGGATGAATGCAGACCAGAAGAGATCTGCTAGTACATTCACATGTCTCCATCTATGCTGGCTCAATCAAGCTGTCTCTGGATATACAACCTGTGAAACGACACTATTAAGCCATCCCATCAGCAAGAAATCACCATGTCTGCACCAGCAAGGTCAGATGACACATAACCAAAGGGTCTAAAGTTCAATATGCAACTCCTGTGCCACTGACTCACTTCACATGACTTGATAACTCAGAACAAATTACTGCACCATGAAAAACAAAATTGTGAAACTGATGCATGTAACCCAGGCGGGATCTGCTTGGCCAGCATGTTGTTCCTTGAAGGGGGAGGTCATTAAATTTGATTGGACTTGCTCAGGTCTATCAAGGTCTTCCCTCTAGTCAGGGCATCTCCTGGATTTGACTTTGACTCCATATAGTGCCAATCTGTTATGTTGGTCAGCTCATGGATTTGGGCTACCCTAGTACTAACAAACACATTGAAACAACACATTTTAACTGATCTGATCCAGGCTAGACCAGACATCTGACCAGTCTGACAGGAAGACTCAGAGTGATATGGAGCTCTCTGGTGACTTCTGGCTGGTCAACACTGGGCTGCACATTTGGTCATGGCAAGCGGACACTGGGTAAGGATGGTAGCTTTTCAACTTCCAAAAATGGAGCAGGTCATCTGGGAGGAGTGGGACATCCCACCCATAGCATTTCTCCCACAGATGTTGAACCAGGATACTGATATAAGTCACGAATGGAAGGATGTAGCCTAAAGGGTCTTACTGGCTTGCTGGTACCTTTAATATAACTCTCATAGTCATTGATAATTGGGGGTCTCTGGAGAGCTTCCACTCCCTATTTCTGAGTAAGACTGCAGCTTTTGAGAAACACAGCAGTAGCTGCGTTTCCTGCTGACGTAGCAGGAGTGTTGTATGTCAATGTACTCCTCCCACCCCATTACAAGTCTTTGTTTCCAGGGTTTTCATGGCTTTGCATTCTTGCTTGGAACGGGTGCAGTCTTTTTCATTCTGGAAAAGCACTGTGTCAATTTGCTATAAATTCTCTACGCATTGGAACAGCTCTGCAGCATCTTGGACAACTGAAGTGTGCAAGCACTATTGCACAGACCTTGTCCCACCAGTCTTGTAGACCCTTCATGCTTCCATTCTAGTATGGTGTGGACTGCTCTAGGTTCACCTGGTGGACCCAAATTCATTGGTTTAATAAGGGTTATTAGCTGGGGGTGGTTGCCACCAACTAGACTGAGAGGTTTAGCTCTCTCAAAGGACTAGAGTGGAAGACCTGCCAGGTGGTGGTACTGAGCTTGTAATTTGGGCACTGTATAGGAGTTATCTACAAGGGCTCACTGACAATCTGTGACTGCTTAAGAGGTACCATCTCTGTGGCTGTGTCAAATATGAGATTTGACATGATACTAAAAACCCCTGCTGAATTTGAGTGTGATGGTTTTCAAAACAAGACTCTCTTACATTTATAGCATTTGGCTGATGCTTTTATCCAAAGCGACTTATAATTGTACTATTGTTGTTTACAGGCTTGTTAAAAGAGAGCAGCTGTGTAGGTGTACTCACCAACCAGGACTCTGTCTTCATTTGTTCCTTCTGAGGCCGGCCATCGACTTCTTGAAGGACTCAGAGGTGTCTTTTGTTGTGGAATGAGCAAGGTTTTTCAAGGTCACACTGGGCAGCCTGATGGAGGCGACAGCAGCTCCAGCATCAACTGTTTTTGCGTTTCCAGTCAACCTCCAGGACATTATTGACTGCTTAGAAAATGGGGCATTGGCTGAAAGGATGCAGTAGAAACAGGGATACCATCAGCCTGTTGGTGAGTTTTTTTGTGATAGTATTGGATTGGAAGCCTGTGCTATCTTTATTGCTTCTTTCGCGTGGCAGGCTCACTGTCCTGATACCATTTTTCATGCTTCAGATATTCAGACATGCATATCTTGGCTGTTGTCTGCACTGTCACCCTTGACTGCCCTGGGGATTGGCATAGCTTGGCTAACACTTTGGTGGGAAGAAGCAGGGATGTTAAGGGTGTCAGTAAATCCAAGGATATCTAGCTACATTTCAGTTACTGGCCACTCCTGATCATCTCATGTGGGTTGTTGCTGATGTATGAATAATGGGGAGGGAGGTGCTAGATGGTGAGAGGCTGCATGCCTTCCCCAGGTGTACAACTAACTCATCTTTTGCTGCCTGGAAGTAAACTATATTGGCCTGCTCTGCATGCTGTGTTTCATGCAGTTTTGTGTTCTCGCTATGAAGTTCGTCCATCTGCTCCTGGTACATGAAAGGGCTCTCTGCTAGCTAAGTGCCTGGAAAGGGAATCCACAGTGCCATTGGCTTGGCACACATGCTGTTCAGGGGTGAGGTGTTACTCATCAACAGTGGTGTCCTGTGTCAAATGCGAAGATTGTGAGAAAGGGCTTAGGTCTGTAACAGGTGTCAGGCTGTCATTGGCTTCTGCTAGTGCTGACTGTTGGTGTGTAGGTTGCGGCTCTGTGAAGCCCACCATGTCCACTTCATAACCCTTCAGGTACACCAGATGACATTTAGGACAAACAAAATGCTCTATGCTTCACAGTCGCTGGTGGCAAGCGATACCAGTGAACACCTATCGAGCTTAAAGGACCAGCCAATGTGTGGGAGGGTACTGGTCTCGCTTGAAAGACTGTTCTAACTTGCAGACAGGTAGCAGCTGGGATGATGGGCACCAGCTAGGAAGGCCTGTTACAGCCCAGAAAAGGCAGCAGTCTTTGTGAGGCAAACATCATTTGAATAGCAGCAGAACACTGAAGCAGAATCCAGTGTCTCATGAGGCTTCATGAAGTCTCTTAACATGTTACACTCGCCGTTGAATACACAGTAGGTTGATAGGTTATTACCATCTGAGAAGATGGTGACATGAGAAATGTTCTACAAAACAAAACAGAAGACAAATAATGGTAAAAGATTATACAATGAATGTGCTCTAAATAAACAACTACATTCGGTATAATCTGTCAAAATATTACAACAGCATGAGTATGTGATGTGATGTTATCTGAAGCTGGAAGTTATTACGCAGTTAACAATCAGACTCTAAGATAACAGCATGGGTAAGATAACACCAGTGTTACATTTAAAGTCACTAAACTCTTAAACAGGCCGCCTCCTACTGCAATGGTTTAACCTTGCATGGTTGTGTGCTTGATTTTATACACCTGTTAGCAATGTAACACAAATACAAGGTGTATTATAACGCTGAATGTAGAGGATGTAGCATTCAAACTGGTTGCTAGATTTGTATTAAAAAGCCCAGTGTTTCCCAGGAAAACATTCCATGCACCATTATACCACCACTAGCAGCCTGAACCGATGTGGTCTTCAGCTGTAGTGGTCTATACACCTCAAGGGTTGATGAACTGAATGTTCTGAAGTGCTTTCCTGATCACCACAGTTGAGTTACTATAGCTTTCCTGTTAGGTGAAATTACACTTCCTGTCTGACCTTTTACTCATCAACAAGGCGTTTCTACCCACAGAACTGCTGCTCACCAGATATATATATTTTTGCTCCATTCTGTGTAATCCCTATATATTGCTGGATGTGAAATCACAAAAGATCTGCAGTTTCTGAAATGCTAGTCCACCTTATGCACTGGACTGCTGCCACAACTGGCTAATTGGATAATTACTTGAATAAGCAAGTGCACAGGTGTTGCCACTAAAATGGCTAGAGATTGTATACGTAACCAAAATATCACCTGTGTTTTAAAGGTCATAAATGGAAAACACAAGAAACATGCCACAAAGAACAAACATGGTGCTGCAAGAACAGCTGTTCATTTGTATATTATATGTGTGTGTGTGTGTGTGTGTGTGTGTGTGTGTGTGTGTGTGTGTGTGTGTGTCCCTAGACCAGGTCCGATCATAATTCAGTGTAAAAATATATCAAATAGAGACAGGAAGTTATCTGATCCTAGACATACTCTCCCAGGTGCCCAGAGGCACTGTGCTAGAGTTGACCTCAGGGCTTGTGTGGATGTGTTTACCAGATGTGTCTGCAAAAAATACTTCTCCACATAACATTGCCCTTATGAGCATATATGTAGAATCATGCTAGATTGGAATATCTGTCAGTCAAGTCAACAGGGTACTTTATTCAAAAGGTATGGTGTGTAATATATGGGGTAATATTCTTCTTACTTGCTTCCTGCAAGAAGTAACTCTTTTTGTTTTTCTTCTTTTTTGCTCCACACCGTCTCTGAAAACCCCTACTTAAGGATCAAAACAAAAGAGAGGACACAGCCTATTTCCTGACTCATGTTTACCAAATTACTGTTTCTAGTTTCACTTTGATCTACACAGTCCTAATGAATTATTCTTGTGATTACTCATAGTTAAAAATATAGAGACCTGAATCTAAGTTCTAAGCATTTAACATCATATCCCAGCATGCAGCAGTGTTGAAGTGGTGCCATCTTGTGGAAAATGTGTGCAATCAAAAGGCAAATCACAAATTACGGTTGAAGTTTAAGAAACAAATTTTTTATATTTGTTGCATTTGAAATATGCGGAGGCATCTGAGCATGCAGGCCAGGCTTGGCTAATGACCAACCCTTCGAGGCCAGCTACACTCTTGGTATTTTGCACACGTGGCAACAAAATGGACTTACTCAAACTCAGAATAACCGCACAGCACAAAAACGAGGGAATGTGTTTTAATCTCAACAGAAATATGACTTCACAAGAACACTCCAAATTTGGCAACTTTTTTGATTAGAAGTAACTTGCACACAGAAACCTTTTGTGAGGGAAGACCAGAGGAAGCGAACAGTGTGCCCAGGGAACAAAGGCTTGTGCATGAACACTTCTGTTGTTTCTAGATACAGCTCTGCAGCGGTAGCGTACACCAAAAAGTGACGCCCCCGTTTTCAGCACAGGAAATTTTGGGCCATCTACATAATTAGTTTACACAGCACCAGATGCCAAGGACACACTGGAGGCAGTCTGTGACCCAGCCAGCTTACTCCAGAACTAACACTCGGAGAGTTTCATTGTTGTTCTAGTCGACTTCAACCACGTAAAACTGAAGAACGTTCTCCACAAATTCTATCAACGTTTCCGTCACAAAAAGAAGAAAGAGCACACTAGATCATGTGTATATGGACACAAAAGGCGCACACAAGACTGTCCAACACCCCACTGAAAAAAAAAGGGGGGGGGGATGTCACAAACCCCAAGTGTATCCAAAGAGAGCAGTTTCAGCTCTACAGCACTGTCTCAGCTGCACAGGCTGCAGCAGATACAAGCATGCTGCTTCATATGGGCATCACACAGCTAGAGGAACACATTACCTGTCACTACCTTCATAAACAAGAGCATGCATAATGGAGTGATCACATGGACAGTCAATATACCAAACCAGAAGCCCTGGCTATATCCTGAGGTCTGTTTCCTACTAAAGGACAGCCAGGAACTATGCAATAAAAAAATCATGGTCATTTCACAAACAACAACCCTCAATATATGTGGTAGGGTATTCAACCCTCATGCACTTCAGCTCAACACTCAACACCATCAAACCACAAAAGTCAGTAAACTTAGTTCACTTGGAAAGAACTCTTCACTCTGCTGCTGGATTCTTGATTTCCTGAGTAACAGGGCTCAAATAGTTCTGGGACAGAACAAGCTCCAGCACTCAGAATAGTGGAGCCCCCCTGGGCTATGTGCTGAGTCCTCCACTGCGCCCTGAACTGCATCACCCAACATTACACCATTAATGTACTAGTTTCATATTTCATCTCTACATTATAATATGCTAACATTCCTAATGCTGATTAAAATACCTACCATGGTACTTAAATTATTGAAATCAACATTTAGAACTAATTGTAATGCATCAAGTATAATCAAAATTTATAGGGCTAATATACCTCACATACATGCATCTTAAAATCTCATATAATAATGATTTAATTAAGCAAGATGCTAAACCATGGACAGCATGCTCAGTTTGGCACAATATGCTGGTTTGTTATCAGCTGTGAACCTACCTAGAATCTACAAGGATGAGCAATGGACCTGTAGTCAAGGTGCAGTAAGCTATACTGTAAATATTTATTTTTATGTAGAATGAAATATTCATTCATCGCTCACCTGCATCCAAGCATACGCAGTTAAGGAAATGACAAATGATGCTCGATGTAGCACTTTATCATGAAACTAATTAACAAATTTTATGGATAAATGAAGTGAATAAATCAAAAAGATTTGCAAAAATCTGGACTGTTTTTCCAGTGTTTTCCACATTTCTCAGCCAATAACTCTGCAAAATTAACAGCAGTATAATTCTGAGACAGTAAAACAGACAGCAATCCACTGTTAATGCATGTCATTTTAAAATGCACTCGGCATACGTTTGGTTAATTCTGTTTCAAGAAAACGACAAATATAAAAGTATATAAAATTCTATACAAGTATATAATAAATTATACATAAGTATTTATATAACATTATATAAGGATCACTGCTAAATTATATATATATATATACATAAAAAATAAAATGTTCAATTTAAAGACAAGACAGCAGCATAGTGTGCTGAAGAGGGCCTGAGCATTACTGAGCCGTTTTCCTGTCAAGAACATAGAAGCCAAGTGGTGTATAAGAAAGGCCTTGAGCATCAGCAGGAAGTGCCCTCACCCATGGACCGTTAACAGCCCTTCCATCTGGCTATGGAGCACCCAATGTCCTCTTGGTTTATCAAGTGTGTGGTCTATGACCAAATCTGTCAAATGGACCATGAACTGCTCCGACAGCCCAGATTTCATCACTTACTTTATCTAGTCCCATTTCCCACTTTAACACACATTGTCTATACATTGGCACATTGAGTTTTTTTAAATAAATGTTTAAACTTCCTTATAGTGATCTGTATAGCTGCGCAGATTAGTGTAACATGTACAGTGGCACTGTGGTATGTATTGATCATATTTATTGTCTGGTGGCATCATGTCTGCTGCTGTCTCATGTCCGATGGAGCAGCCCATCCTGGAGAATCTGTCATTGCTTTCTCAACACATCTTCTGTTCTCTGTTGCATCAATAACTACATAACTAGAAATATATTCTGTACATTACATAAAACTGTAAACAAAAGACAACAATCAGCCACCCCATTTATTCACCAATTATTTATTTTAATAATAAATGATACAAGTTTAACCAGAACATTGTCTTTGAAGCCACATGCATGCTGTTCACTTAACATTCGATCATTAAAATGTTATTTGAACAATATTCTGTACAGTTAAATAAGTTTAGTCTCACAGACTTAAGCCAAGATAAAAGTGTCCCTGTCCACACTCACACACTCACACACTCACACACTCACACACTCACACACTCACACACTCACACACTCACACACTCACACAC
>JAOXYF010000012.1:9939390-9960100 GCA_028565775.1 Sternarchorhynchus goeldii
ACACACACACACACACACACACACACACACACACACACACACACACACACACACACACACACACACACACAGCCATTACTGTGCTGATCAAAGATCCGCGAAACAATAACATACATTTAGCCTGCTTGAGGACAAACGATTCTGTTGACTTGGATTTAAAAACAAAAAAAAATTCTCTCCAATAAGCAAACACAACATTAACTGAACATTGAAAGGACAGGCCCGTGAGGAAGAGTCTCCAGCAGAGC
Organism: Sternarchorhynchus goeldii; assembly: GCA_028565775.1. Classification (NCBI taxonomy): domain Eukaryota; kingdom Metazoa; phylum Chordata; class Actinopteri; order Gymnotiformes; family Apteronotidae; genus Sternarchorhynchus; species Sternarchorhynchus goeldii. The sequence goes on from JAOXYF010000012.1 coordinate 9,939,639, forward strand.
AGGGACGGTACCTCCAGCGCAGGAATGTCGTTGTAAGACACGAGCTCAAAGCCAGGCATGAAGGGGCCAAATCCATCGTAACTGCTGGGGTCTGTGGAGCTCGAGATGGCTGCCATTGTACGGCCCCAGAAATTACCCTCTATGGAAGGAGAGAGACGGGCACACGTGAATATTCCAGAACGCCACTCATTCCAAACAGCAGCATTACAGAGATGCCGATCTGGCTATACCTATTTAGTCCAAGGAAAATATTGTAGCTTCAAATGCTGTAGTTGTTTGTAGTTAAAGTTTTCTTGTTTTATGCTGTTGACATTGAGGTAAACACAAAAACGTACAACCCAAGAGAGTTGCCTGCGCAGAACTTTGAGGTGTTTATATTACTTACTTGCAAAGACGATCTTTGCCTCGTATTTGGGAATGCCCTTCACTGTGTAGGCCCATTTACGTGCCAGTTTACAGGCAGTCTCTCCACCCTCCACACCTTAACCGTTCAACACAAAAGAAAAATTAAGCACCACCACTGTAACAAAGTTAGGTACACAGCTAGGCAAAATAATATTCCTGTGTTGAGTTACTGAAACGGTGAAAGAAACAAACTGATCAAACAGAAGAATACTAAATAACCTGTGTTCATAGGCAGGACTTTGTCATATCCAAACAAGGTTGTGATGTACTCCTCATAGTCGCCCAGGACATCGTTGTAGAAGGCTCTAGAAGTGAGCGTGAGCCGAGAGGCCTGGGTGTTCAGGGCAGCGATGATTTTTGGGTGGCAGTGGCCCTGGTTTACTGCGCTGTAAGCACTCAGGAAGTCATAGTAACGACGGCCCTCTATGTCCCACATGTAGATGCCTAAAATGGACACGAAGCAAACACAACGTGGCATCACTTCAGCTCAGTTCAACACACACAGGGATAAAAGCCACCGGAAAGTTCTTGTCCATCAATGCACTCTACGTGAATCTGGCAAAATGAAAGAAGGGCTCCATGACTAAATAAGTTCTACTAACATGAGTGATTGATTTGATAGTTCTAAGATACTAATCAGTGATATTTACTAATGGGAGATTTAAGTCATTGTCTTGGGTTAATAGGAGTCCAAAAAAAACAGTTTGGAAGATTAGTTTAACTATAGGACGGACAAAATCTCCACCCTGTCACATGACTGTCACCTCTAGTCACTTGTTAGATGATCTGAGCTGGCTGTAAACAACGTTCAGTGCAAACAACGTTATTATTTTGTTTCATGTTTGATCACTCAGAATGGCTTATTACCTAAATAAACATACAAAAATATGCTTTGGGACAATTTTGGAAAAAGTTAGTTAGAGCCCTGTACTATATCTCTCAAGCAACCTGTTATAAATGTTAGTGTAAAATTTGTAAGCAATTCAGTATAATTTATTAAACTGTATTTTATCAATTAAAAACACAAATAAACAACAACAACAAAAAAACATTGTGATACCTCCCTGCTCTTTAAATATTGGCATCAACTATTAAACACACACATAGGCTGACCTAGTTTACATGTACATTTTTTCTGGTAGGTACTTTTATCTGGTAGGTCACTTGCAACAGAAGCAAAAATACAGTACAAGCATACAGCAGATGTAGGAGTTGGTTCACTACTTTTGTTGTAAAACAAGCTTTTAATAAGAGATCAGACACATACACAAGACAGCAGTGCATGCAAACAGAAAAGCCTGCAAGAGCTTGGAATTCAGAGCAGGACTTGGGTGATACCTTCTCCCTGCTCACTAAACCTACAGCCCTAGGCTACAAGAACAGAAGCTACCCTGTACAATTTTCATTTTTCCCCCCATGTTTGTTTCAGTATACCCACAATTCTAGGATGTTCTCCAGAATGTTTCCCATACTCAATACATGTTGGCGCGTATATATGAGCACCCTGGTCAAAATTTCTGTTATTGCGACAGGTGGATTTCCAAAAAGCAGAAACGTTAAAGATAATCTCTCTTTATATTAAGTGAGATTCCTTTTATCCCATCTTTTACAGATACTTAAAAAAAAGAAAAGGAGTCTGCATCAAAAATTTGAGCACCTTGCTTAGTAAGTATCTGGTAACACTCCCTGGGCAAGTAAGGCAGATTATGCTTTTTGGAGTCGGCTTTACTTCAGAAAAACTTCAGGGTGTGTCTTGAAGTAGCCCACTGTGAACTGAAGTGTGTTTATTATAATTATTCTGTTGTAGAAGCCATCCTCTTCACCTTCAGGGTTTTTCTTTTACAGACCATGTGAGAGTTGCTTCCACAAGTGATGGTATTTAATTGAATCATTTCTACCCTCCATCAATAAAAATGTTCCACCTTTCCAGAGGCAGCAACCCAAGCTCAAAATCTGATCACCCTTTGTACTTCACAGTTGAGGTGTACATTTTATGAAATTCTGCACCTTATTTTCTCCAAACATACCATTGCTGATTGTAGCCAAACTGCTGTGTTTTAACCACAGCAGTCCACAGGACTCCTTTCCTAAACGCAGGATTAGCAGAGCTTTGCAAACATTCCATGCTGAATGTTGTCATCTAATTATTAAGGTATGATGAGACGAGCTGATAGAGAAACTTTAATCAGCAGATTGGCTCCTACACAAATTTTAGTTATAGATGCTCATATAAGCATAAAGATCTTACACATCAGCCTTACTCACACATTAATGTGTGTCTTGCATGCTAATTTTGTCGGACATACATACAAAGCCAAGGATGAACTAGGAAATTAATTTAATGAAATTCAATTAATCTGTAGCCCAGTGGTTTAATAATCCATCTCAACACTATTCCAGGATCTCAAAAATTCCTGGAATTTTTGCAGTTCCCATATTACATGGGTTTCCACATCCTCTAAATTTCCAGGTTTTCCAGACGTGTGGAAACCCTAGATTTGCATTCACTCCTCAAACCACATTCAAATAACTGAAGATGCATTAATCTAAAGTTTAAATATTACACAAAAAGAAGAACCAATATAAGACAGGCCAGAGCCTGCAAGCATGCAAATTCACATTCAGTACAGGGTCCATTACCTCACCATACAGGGTAGATACTCCCTTACTTTATATTACAATATTTGAGAACATTCACAAGCATATTTCATTTTAATAATTTAGAATTTCATGATGTATTCTAAGATATATGAAGATGACTCCTCATTTACTACACCTTTGTACAAATATTTTTATTTGTTATGCTGTGCCTCCTGGTGTCTCTGCTCCACCCTTTTGAGATAGTCTCTACTTCCAGGATGCAGCATAATGCAAATGTAAACAATCTCCTCACAATTCACAGATTTTCTCTGATCCATTTCACAAAGGCTTTGATACCATGTTGAGCAACTGGATCACAGGCTGCATTCACATTTTTCCCCTCACTGGACCTTTGGACCAGTAGATTAGACATTCACTGACCCCCTGTATATTTTTTACTGACCTGGAAAAAAAACAGAGCAAAATCTCCCACTCTTCAAAAAAAATTATTTATTAATTGTGTATACATAAAATCAATAACAAAACAAAAAGTTCAGATGTTTGCAAGTGCGGGCACATTAGTTCAGATGTTTGCAAGTGCGGGCACATTAGTTCTTAGTTCTGTCTTTTGTGCTGTGTTTGATGCTCTGCCAGTGCAGTCACGCAAATCACTGTGTGCTTCGTGTGCTGCTATGTTCATTCTAATAAACGTTACATGCTGTTCCCTGTACTCGCCTCACCTCAACCGTCACAAAAACACCCACCACTAAAGTAGTCACCAGAATTACTACGTAGGAACATTGCATGCAGTTGAGGAGTTACTCATATTAATCATTAGGCTGTGCAGGTAATCATTAGACCAGCACAGTCACAGCAGTTTTAAGATTACCAATATGTGGTTTAAAATGTGGCTCAGAATCTAAACATGCCACTCAAACACTGCATTGACATTGAAATTGCAGGATAATTGTGGAAAAATTATCAGAAAATAATCAGTCTTAACTGGGTAGGGCAGAGTTCAGTGCAAGAACTCTGCTTTCTTCTGTTGCTTTGAAGAAGTTCCAAATGAAAGCTTTTTACATGCATGGGTTCACCTTGGGGTTTTTTTTTGGGGGGGGGGCTATTTAAATGCAACACTGGACATTTAACATTTAATTCCTAGTTTTGACACAAACTTTCATGAGAATTTCAAACCACTGTTATGTTTTGAAAGCAGGTTCCAGCATCTTGTGATATTGTGTATGTCGGTTGTGAGGTGTGCTAGAGCAGATTTAATCTGGAACTGCACAGAGCAGTGGAGCCCCAGGACATGAGTGAGAAATACAAGCTATAAGCACCAAACATTGAGGTAAACGTGATCATGAAAAATTGCCAAAAAAAAAAAAAAAATAGCCAATTAAAATTCTATTTTTGCTACTTTCCTGACTCCTTAAATCAATTGTTTGCATATTAAAAACATTGTCATTATATAAATAATGTACATCATCCAACATGTAAATGAGAAAAAATGTGTCTGGTGCCAGCAGGGTGTACTCACCCTCTCCTCTCTCCAGAGCAACAGGGAGTGGGTGGTAGTTGTGTGCTCCGAAGCGCTCCTCGCGCGCATACACCTCCTCAGACGTGAGCTGCCGTTCCTCGCGCTTGGCTCGGGGCGATACTGAAGAAGAAGCCCGCATCCCAGAATGCAGTGCACGACTCAGAGCGGGCCTGGTCCAGCACGCACCCTGTTTTAGATGGGCCAACATGGCCTTCATTATTCCTGCAGAAACGGAGAGCCAAGGGAGACAGCACAAAACACTCAAACTTCAACTCTCAGAGTTTATGTAGATTTTCTTATTTGATATTTTGGTTTGATATTTTAAAGCAGTGGTAACACAGTCATGACTTCTGCTGTTAATAAGCAAAGTATTGTTATTATGAGCTTTAACTTTTTTTATTTTAAAATTGAATAAATTTAGCTTTGCAGTAATCATAAAGGCATTTGTTTGTATTAAATATTATTTGTTATCGTAGGACCAGATGACGTCAGTGTGGAGTTTTCTGTGGTATGCATTAATCAAAGCAAATGTGTTAACATATTTCAGTTTATTATTCCTATATTAAAACATGCCGTCATTCAAAGTTGCACTGATGTGGTCACTGCTAATATTTTTAAACATAATGTAACATCTGTGGACCTGGTTTATGTCCTGCACAAATTTCTCCCTCCTCAGGGTCAGTGACATCCCACATCTCCCTTTGCTAACCAGACTACAAGAAGCGTTTCTATTTAAACAAAAACACCCATTGTAAAAGGTGGAGCCTTCTAGTGAAACAAAAGTCTTGGCCTAGAAGAGGCTTTATTGCTAATAAGAATCCCACCGTTGAAATGTGCATTAAGGCAGGGGCCACACGTCAGCATTACCACCGTAGTCAATTACGTACATTTATGTGTCGATTTAATAACGTGTTGCCATGAAGCGTTCGGTACAGCCCAGATGCACATGCACGAAGAATCTTCTGAGCCAATCTATTCAACACTAGCTAACAAGCAGGCAGAAGTACTAGGGTCATTGCATGCATCTCCTACTTCTCAAACCAGCCCACCTCCACACTGGAAAGGAGAGATGCAGAGTCAAGAAACAGATTAGCTAAAATTGCAAAATGTTTTGTGTGGGTGCCTGTCCTTTTTTGACATTATTTAACCTATTACAATACAAAGTTTACACAGTGAATGCTGTAAATTTCCTTATGTTGTAAATACACATGGACAGAATGTACAAAGTTTCCATCATTAATGTAGTCACACACAGGTGTTTAGATGGATATAATTTTTTCTATTTAATGGGTTATTTACAGGTTTACCGATCTCATTCAATCAGGTATAAATTGTATTCAGAATGGCTTAAATCTTAAGTCTTTTATGATGGTGGTGTATACATGGACATTTTCTATTCAGATTGACCCATTAGTCGAATTATAATAATGAGACTGCATGTAGCTAACGTTAGCTAGCAAGCAGTAAGTGATCTATATTTATCAACTGTTTTATTTTCAGGCAGCCAACACCTACTTCATGTACCAATAGTAACAGAGGAACATTATGTAATCTAAAAATGATGTTATTTATTACGATTGGAAGCCTTGCTAGAAGCATCATTGGAATAAGTTATGAGAGGATACAAGGATGGGGCATTGATATATTAGCAGTTATTTTCTTGCCATGTTCTTAGTTCATCACTACACCAACTTTAGAAACTTTCCCTAGACTTTTTGTACAACCCCCCACCCCCTTAAAATCTCTCCCTTAAAGGGCCATTACTAATCACTTTTTCGTACAACAGTGCCCATTGTTAACTCTAACATTATGTTGTTTACTTACACGATTAAACGCATGTTTTTAGATTAACTTGCTAGCTTGCCATGCAGTCACATTTCAGTCTAGCTAATGGCAGCTAGAAAACAGTGAGCCAAGGACATTTGGTGACAAGCATGCATGTACCATGTAACTGCAGAGAGGAGACGTATGCATGCTACAACTGTGTCATTTCCAAACAAATCGTATTCCATACTCCAATTTAAACCTCTGGGTTACATTTCCAAGCACTGTGGAAAAGATCTTATTATGCAAAATCACATGAAATAATGTATGCAACATAAAACAGAATCCACATTTTATGCCACATCACCTAAACCACAAAATATATAACTAACACCAATGCAGAGCGAATGCAATGCCACGCAACACTACTTATCGTATCAAAACTGTCAGAATAAGCAACACCCATTTCATTCCCACAATAGGGCTTTTAATAATGCCTAAACCAGGCCCTTACGATAAATAATCCCCAGCCTGTTGGGACATAGCAAAATGGCACTTTATGTATATCTGGATGTGGAAACAGTAGCTCAACAATGTGTCCAGACATTGCTACAGGGGGTCACAGACAACTGTATCGGTGACATTCGATAAACTTGTGCACTGGGACTGGCACTTCTGCCTATCAAGGACAGTGACCCCGGCCCAGACACAAGTTGCATTTGTTTTGCCTGTTAAAATTGGTCACTGGTCGGCGATAGGCTGCCGTGCTACACCCTCACACACACCCACTACAGGCCCGCAGCTAAAATAAGACTTGCATGAGCACGCAACAAGTACTAATCCGTAAGAATCAGTAACAAGCATAAAACGATTTCACATTTTGTATCAGTTTTTAAGTGTATTTATTAAATGTATAACTGAATGACTTGGACAACATGCGGATTTTGTGTAACTTTAGCTGCTTACGTTAAAGCTAAACAACCTGAAAATATTATTTCGTGAATTAAATTACATTTACATAGGAAAACATTTAGACTATCTGAGCGAGCTCCGTGCATTCAGACTCGAATGTAAACACGTAGTTAAAATCAGAAACCTCGGCGAATGCTGAAAATGGACCAGCTAAGTAGCCCATCTAAAATAGTTTATTCCAAATCTGAACATTTGTTTTATCATGACGCGGATCAATATAGTGTAATCTCGTTTTGTCAAATAACTTTTCTACTAAATAATTTTAGCTAACTAGTAACGCCGGTAGCTAGCCAAGATTTTAGTAAGGAGTAAGGAGTTTAATGATCGGTCATGTCCCTGATATTCAGACAATGCACATAATTGTTATAATCTGGCATCATCATCATAACTTGCAAGTTACCTACCTATCTAACTTGGTCACCTAGAGCTATCTAACTAACTATCTAACTCGTATGGATTACATGGCTATAAATATTAGCTTCTAACTACTAGCATAGACGTACAGTAATATACTGCCAACGCCGCTGTCCAGCCTTAGCCAACTTTCTAACGCTGGTGATGTACAGTTAGCTAACTAAAATTGGTAGTAAGTAGCAAATTAATTAAGTATATTGAACACCGGGTCTCGCCTAGCTAGCTAGCCCCACGTCTAATGACATGTATCTTATGTCGGCCACGGTCCACATCACATCATAGGCATCAAGTCTCTCTGCTGCATCCTCTCACCACATCAACTTTATGGAAAATTACCGACTAGCCAGCTAGTTAGCTAGCGACTTACCTAGCAATTCTGCTAGCCAACACAAAACAGCTAGTTTATTTAACATTAACACCCGCATAGCTAAATAACCAAATAAATGCGCAAAGAAAGAACTCAGCAAGTGTTCTGTACATTACATTTTTTTTAAAACAATCACGACCCGCTTTATTTCCCCCACAGGTGATGGAGCCCGCACTACACAAACGTCCATGCGGGCAATAGCTAGCGTTAGCTAAACGTTCATCGTCTGGCTCACTGAAAGATGACAAGTAAACTGAATTATTCCGCCTAGGCGCATGCATCTAACAGGAATGTAAATTACCCTTTCCTAAACCATGTACCAGGTCAAAAATATTACCTTTTTTTCTAAATCAGTGAAGGGTAGAAGCTGCTTAACTACATTACCGTTATTGTACTGTAAATTCTTGATTCCTCGCTCGAACAACGTATGCTCTTAGAGCCACGGACACGGGTAGGCGTGTTAGGTACTCAACTCGGCTTTATATGTCACCACTCATGACGCGCATACGTGTCGCTTGCATCATTTTGTGAAACTATCAGCTTAACACTAAACAAACATTGTTAGCCTAGGCGGAGAGAGAACTGTGAGCTCGGTTCAATTTTTGGTGTTTCGCAATAGGTGTAGTAGTTCGCCAACAAATTCAAGCAAGTTCAAGAATAGTTGGTATTACGAGTTGTGCAGAGTAATTTCAGGGATTGACAAAGATAATCTGATCACGCTGGCCAGTTCTATCACACAGACAAAGACCTGCTTAAAAAATATTATATGACAAAATACCTATAAACTAGTCTTGAGTACATTGTTTTTAAGTAATCCCTATGATTCTTGCAAATTAGCTTGAAAAGTAAATAAATTGAGCTTGCATGACAATAAAACAGTTTACATTATGCTAACGTACAGTAGGCCACCGACAGTCCCACTTGTCATATCACTTTCTGCTATATAAAAATAGAATTACTTTTATTTACAGCACTAGACAAGCGGATATATTTCATTCCAACTTAACGCATGAGCTACGTTCTACTCACACCATTAAATGAATGAAGTCGCCTCGCATGAAACTCCAAGCTTTTACATGGCCAAGCTTTTTACACGGCATTCTTTCGTTACAGCCTAGAGAGAGGCCTACAAGCGAGTTTGCTCTGCCTTAATACACTTGGCCAAAAATCACAGGCTACGGATCTATCTTTGATAAACATTTCCGTAATGTTTTAGATGATAGTTACTAGTCAGTCTAATACTTTGAAAATACCCCAACATTTATGGTGCTGAAAGGACAGCGCCAGAAAAGACTGACATTTGAATTGTAGGTTGAATTTTTCAGAAGGGTTCATTGTTCATTCGGCCGTTCAAACAAAGATGCTCAAGGCGATTATATGTATTTATAAGTTGTTGTTGTTGATTACAGCTAGTCGAAAGCCGATGAAAATATGTTGGAATTGAAATTCCGTGACGTGTCTACTGTTAGAATAAACTACGTTTCCCAGAAAGCTCTGTCAGCACAGGCGCAGACTACAGTTCATGTCACCATGGCCGACGATAAGTGGACGGATTGTGTGAAAAGTCTGAAAGGAGTGATTTTAGATATGTGTGGAGTTTTATATGACAGTGGAGAAGGAGGAGGATTTCCGATTGAAGGCTCTGTGGAAGCCGTGAAAAGGTTCATTTATTATATTCCGTCTAAATGATGCGTTTAAATCACATGTTCTACGTGAGAAGCCTATTTTGTTCAATTTGAATATGAATTTCGCAGTTTCACCCGAACAGAATATTAGATTTATCATCGAAATGGCGGACTTCGAAATGGCGTAATTAAACATGTAGGTAATATGTATAAGCAACTTGCGTCCACTCGGTAAAGTCGCCTGAAGGCGTTTTTTACCCCGCGCATGCGTGCAAAAAACGCATACTAGCCTGTTGTATAACTATAGAGCTATGCCTATCCAAAAGTACCAATGAACAGTTCGGAGTTTTTGTTTTTATTTACATTAATATGCAGTAATATAATTATTAAAATATACATTGAAGTAAATCATCTCAGTCCTATATTTTATTTTATATGTTCATGCAATATCATCCAATAGCGAGTTGTTAAACATTGCAGTTTGGAAGGTCATAGAAAACCTTGGTTCCTCTCAAGGCTTCATTCTCTGTCTTAGGGAATTTTTCTGCTGAGTTTTTCCGTTATCTTCACTTGCTCACTAAATGCCTGGATCTGGATTTGCTGTAAATCCGCTTTCTTTAAAGCTGCTTTGTGATAACATCTGTTCTACACAAATGAATTGGAATTAAATTGAAAATGAGCTGTCTGTGGAAAAAAAGTTTCACATTTGCTGAAGGTCTATAGTGATTATATTGTAACAGTATTAAAGAGAGTCTCTGTATTACCTTACTAATTCAGTATCTATGCTGCAGGCTAAAGGCTTCCGACTTGCAGCTCCGTTTTTGCACCAACGAATCGCAGGCGACTCGGGAGAAGTTTGTAGCGAAGCTCCGTCGTATGGGATTCGAGATCGACATCACTGAGGTGTTCTCACCCGCTCCCGCAGTAGTGGCTGTCCTAAAGGAGCGCGGTCTCCGACCTCACCTCCTGGTACACGACGGTATGACATGCACAATGACAAAACAGCACACAGTATGTGAGGATCTCTCACAATGATCATGTCAGAAGATAGACTTCTCAGAGGCATTCTCATGTTACTTCCATCATATAAAAGTTATGTCAGACTCATGCACAAGAGGAAAATGACTGTTCTTCTCAGTGAATGGTTTGTACAAGACTTGCTAGTGTTAGTTTTAGATGTGTAATGAAGTGCTTACATTTTACAAAGGTCAGAGTAAATGCCCCATTAATATAAACTTGATTCTCTTATTAATAAATGTACCTGGCTTACAGTAATACAGTATATGGTCTTATCACTTTTGTAAAAGCAAAACACTTAGTCAAGGTAACATGCTAAATATTCAGTGACTTGTTAAGAAGAAAGGTGTGTGTGTGTGTCTTTTACTTAATTGCAGATGTGATACCAGAGTTTGACAGCGTAGACAAGAACGATCCAAACTGCGTGGTTCTCGGAGACGCTGCAGACTGTTTCTCCTATCAGAACATGAACACTGCATTCCGTGTTCTGATTGGACTGGAGAAGCCAGTGCTCTTCTCAATGGGCAGAGGGTAGGCCAATCACAGCCACGGTGCCACTGCACCGCCGAAGTCTAATGTTAAGCCTTCTAAAACTTAGGCTCATATGTTTTATGGAAAGTGACTGGTTGGAGTTACTTGTGTTCTCCTTTACTTTAGCTGTGGTGTGTTTTATAGTTTATAATCGGGACGGTAAGTGAGTGATGTGGTCAGAATAAAAAAAATAAACTGTGGAATTGCCAACACTATGTGTATCGTCTGTATGCTAAAATCACTAACATCAAAAAATCCAGAAAAAAACATGATTGATCTTGAAACCACAATTCTCTTCTAGCCGTTACTATAAGGAGACAGATGGCCTAAAGCTGGATGTTGGAGTATATATGAAAGCTCTGGAGGTGACTATGTTCATTGTGCATGTACACAAGTCTGCATAATAGTATCAATCCCATGTGCTACAGTGAGAACATTGTTGGGTATATGGTCTGGCATTTCTACTGAACTAAATAACACTGTGCAATTTACCCCAAAGGATTATGTGTATTGCACAGGCCCTCAGGTAACATGTACACACCCAAACACGAGTGTACACTAGTTTCTAGTGTCAGCCTAATTATACAGGTTTTATTCCTATGCAAGAAAATAGTAAAACTATATATTTTTAAAAGTGGTACGTGAAAAGAAAGACCTTTGCTATTTGTGTTGCTTGAAGATGTATCACTAACCAGCATTCTGTGAGCCAGAGTAAGTGAGAGCATTAGGATTTTGGGTGTGTGTGTGTGTGTGTGTGTGTGTGTGTGTGTGTGTGTGTGTGTGTGTGTGTGTTCGTGTGTTGCAGTACGCCTGTGATTTAGAGGCAGAGGTTGTTGGGAAACCTGCTCCCATGTTCTTTAACCGTGTTCTGACTGATATGGGCCTCCAACCTCATGAGGTAAGAGAGAGAGACACTCACCCACACACGACAGGGATACAGATATTAAATACACTGATCACCGATATGTTTGCTGTGATGAACTATTTTCTATATGCGGTTCTAACATCTGGCTTGTAGACATTATCAGTGACAGGCATATATAACTCTCCATATACGTCTCTCTCTCATATTCTCTCTCTCTCTTTCACACCGTTCCTGTCCTCTCTCTCATATCCTCTCCCTCTGTCTCTCTATCCCTCTCTCATTGTCCCCATCTCTCTTGTACCCCCCCCATACCATCTGCCTCTCTCTCTGTCTCTCTCTCTTACCCCCCTCCCCCTTCCTTTCTCATATTCTCACTATCCTTCTCTCAGGCATTAATGATTGGTGACGATCTTGTGAATGATGTCGGAGGGGCTCAGCGGTGTGGTATGAAGGGTCTCCAGGTCAGGACAGGAAAATACAGGTTTGTACTGCCAGAGGAGCCCACTTTATCTGCCACATATGATAAACCTTAGCGCTTTGCTCAGTCTAATACACTTGGTGAGCAGTCCAGTTCTGGATCTCCCAGGAACACTTGGGAGACTGCACTGCTCTCATTTTAACCACTAGAGGGCACCAAAGCCCAGCACTTGAACATGGTGTGAGACCCAGTAGATATTCGAGATTAGTTGTCTCTTGTGTTCAGTGTAAATACAGAACCATATGGCTACTCATTCAAGCAGAGAGAAAGAGAGAAACAGGATGATAAAGAGAGAAAAGAGGGAGACAGAGAAAGGGAAAGGAAATAGAATGTGTGAGAGACAGAAAGCACCTGGTGAATGTGTCGGCCTGGTCTCTATGTTAATGTTTTAGTTCAGTCCCTAGAGAGTAAGTGGGTGCATGCAAATATGTAAGACAGTGAGAGACGGTCTGTTGAATGTGCGAGACTTATACACTGTTCTGTAAACCAAAGGATCAGAGCCTGTGTAATGGAGTGTGAGACAGTACACTATGGCAGACGTGAAAGTGTGTGTGTGAGTGTGTTCTTAATGTTAACAGTACGTGTGTGTGTGTGTGTGTGTGTACATTTGATATGCTATATGATTTAATTAATGTGATTTATAATGTAATTTAATTACATTTAAGGACTTTGTAAGGGAATAATGATGACTTCAGCTCTAGAACAGACAGACACACACAGACACACGCAGTGCCTGAGTCAGTATCACATACAGACACACGCAGTGCCTGAGTCAGTATCACATGCATCCTTGAGTTCATTTACATATTGCCTGAATTATCTCCATTGTCTTAGATAGATTTTTTCATGGTCAACAGCACTGACTACAATAGACACTAACAAAATGTAACAAAAAATAGATGTGTGTGTGTGTGTGTGTGTGTGTGTGTGTGTGTGTGTGTGTGTGGCCAGACTGGTCTTTGTTCATCAGGGCTTTTTGGCGGGTTTAGGAGCCATCTGGAAATAAGCCTATTATGTCATCCACCCCCTGACCAATCCCATCACTCCTGCAGTTTTCACCCAATCATATCCCTTCAGTCCCTTTCAGATGTAAATGGTGTCCACACAATTGACCTTTCTTAATGGTATTAACATTAAGAACATTTGCACATAAAAAAAGATTTATAGATACTGTGCAAGCCCCATTTTATAGAAAGATGCAAACATATGAGATTATAATCTGTGTAAGAGAGATGGTGCGCCACTATATAATGTAACCCAGTTCACCTCTTGACTGTCAATTGGATGTTTGAAGAAAATGTTTATACCCAGACGATGTTTAAGCATTTATCTTCACACTGTCTGCATATATCCAGGCGTCACTGTGGTTTATAGCTCCCTTCAATCCCTTAAAAAAACACCGGTAAAATCCCACATGTATTAGTGAGTGGGATTAGCTTTAACAAAAAGTTCACACTAACGAGTGACAGAGTTGGAATTTGCAGTCTCCAAACCAGGGCCTAGCCCCACAGGAAGTGATGTCATTCACCTTTCTTAAGATGTCCATGTGGTTCATCACTTTCAGACATGTATAAACATTCGGAATTCGGTTCACATGCTTAATCCTGAGACATACAAAGAGAATGGGAAAGAATGAGAGAGTGAGTGAGAGGCAGAGAGAGGGTGTGGGTAGCCTGTTAGGCCTGTGTACATGGGGTTGGAAGGGCTCATAAATACTAGTGATTTATGGTGTGTGCATGCCAGGCAGTGAGTAATGTGGGGTCTATACTCAACATTTGATTCACCAGCTTATGTTCCCTTCTCTCTATGGACACATCAATAATGTCCACACACACACACACACACACACACATACTGAATAATGCCTGAGATGGTGAAATGACCAACATATGGATGCAAATATTTTGCACATATATCCACAGTCACATGACTGACATTCTGTATCTTTTTCTTTCTCTCTCCACACACACTGTACGCTTGTTTTAAAGGTTCACTGGTGCCAGAACTGGCCCCATGTGTGCAGTCCAGTGTGTGTGTGTGTGTGTGTGTGAGTGAGTGTGTTAGGCTGCATGCAGAGAATGGCGAGTCTGTGTAAACGCATCCATGTGTTTTACGAGGAGCCGCAAACATTGCGCATCGCAAGCGAACTGTGGTTTCTTATTGCGAGCAGGAGAACGAATACTACAGCTCTGAGCTGTGTGATGTCACCATTCTCTGAGCAGTGCAAGTGCCATTTGGCTGTGAAATGAGGGAAGTAAAGACCCTCAGTGCTGGCTTACACTCCTGATTTACGGCATTTACTGCAGTATTTACTGGGTGAAGTTTTGAGAAACATTTAAGTAGGCTGCCTAGTCATGGACTTGTGCTAGATGATCTGAAAATCTCTAGTCTTTGTTTCCTGTTTTCTTGTTTTTTACTCCTATGGCTACTTTATGGTTCTGAGTGGGCTGTCAGCATTTGTGCTCATAAAGCTGTTTGTTTCAAATAAACTCATAAACAAATAAAGATTGCATTCATCCTAATCAGCTATCAGAGTTTCTCGGACACTATAGAGTTTATTATGACTTTTGAATGGTAAATACCAGAACGATGACACTAATTCACTCCGCCTCTGGAGTTTTCTGAATGTGGGACTTTATAAAGTGTTAATGTGACAGAGGCTGCCTGTTTCTCACCCAGTACGTCTTTAATGGAGCAAACACATATTTTCTGCATGTTTCACTGTGTTTTAAAATAATAATGGCAAATGCATTCTTTTAAAATAGGATGCAGAGCCAGAATCAGCTCATTGGGTAGAACAGGTCATAGTTCAAATTTGTCTAGTACAAGTGCAAGTTTAACCTTTGACCCTTGCTCACTTTCAATCCTTACCACCTTTTGTGCTTCTGTTGACACAAGATGGTGTAGGCATGGCTGGTACACTCACACAGTCCATTCCTGCTAATATAAATATGAGGAACACTGTGTTTGTGTGAAGCTTTGAACCATTTGAGAGATTTAGAGCTGTGTGCGAGTTCAGTGAAGCTCTCCATGACAAGGAGCAATGATAGGCTCCGTGGGATATTTGGATAAGGAACACAGCTGTTGCCACGGCAGCCAAATGCTGACCAGGCCTGGCTGTCCGAGAGACCACTGGGGTTTCGCTTCAAAGAGCACAGAGGGCGAGAATAGAGACCCGAATGGAGAATTAAAAAAAACAGGCTTTTTTCTCCTTTCTTTCAGGCTTATATGGTGAGCCAGGGTCAGACAAACTTTCTCACACACACACACACACACACTCATAAAGAGACTGGTGAGCAAAATATGTAAAGTTATTCAATTTTCTGATTTTCTTCTTTAAAACTGAACTTTCAGAATTATAGTCTGTAGATTTTACAACACAGTATGTTCTCAGTTGTTCAGCTGTGCTGCGTGTATTGCTTGGTCCTGATAACTGCATTTAATCTATGCAGTAATATGATGGACCTGCATTGATGATGTCCTATAAGCAAAAAGGGTTTTCTTTTGACCATGAACTCACCATGATCTCACTACATAGTCTATGCCTTAGTCAGCATCTGCACTATAACATATTAGTGAATGTCATTATAGGTGTATATCAGAACACCTACCTCAACTAGACTAGCTGGTCAGATTACACTAGTATCGTTTTCATTTGTTCTGGCAGTACCTTCTTCCAAAGTAATAGTTCTTCAAAATATGACATACCTCAAGGCAAGAATTCAAATGATTAGGCAACTCCATTCGTGATAATGTTTAGGTATTTTAGATAAGTTTACACTGAAATCATTCCTTTCCATCTACACCTGTAGGAGTGTACGTGCATGCGTGTGCACATGTTTAAGACCTGCATAATGTGTGCGTTTACAGCCTGCTTTGATGGCTCATCGAGATTATGTTTGCTCTGAGAACAAAAGCAACTGGAGGCTAATCGCTAACCGCGAATCGCTGTAATGGCGACCACGGAATCCTGAAGGCTCTCTCCTGCGGTACAGAGATGAGGGAGATTTGCCTCCAAATGAGAATCCACTTTCCCATAGCGAGCTTTAACAAGCTCCCCCATTAAAGCAGGCATCCCGTGGGACTCTTACTGCAGAGGGGATTTTTAAAGTGAGCTAAACAAAGACAAGACTGCTTTAAAGCTAAAAACTTGAGTAGTTATCAGCCATTTCCTGGTCCCCCATTTCCAAGATCAGGCTCCTTCTTTCCAAATAATTAAACCCATTAGGACATGAACAGTGAAATGTGATCCTACATTAGCTCTCATGAGAGGTTGATTAATTCTGGAGCTTGATGATTGCTGATCATTGTTGAAATGGTGTCTGGTGCTGAATGCTGATATTGGCATTGCTGATTTTCAGTTAGAATCCTACCCGTTGTGTAGAGAGAAATGCCAGTTTTAAAAAAAACTTCTTGCTTAAGAGCCATATGGTTGGATTACACACTTGCAGTTTGTTTTTATGCACAGTGGTTGATTTGCGCTACCTTTGGAAGCTGATATTTGGACCAATTTTCTGCTTTTCAGTTCAGGGCATGGGAGAAGGGGTTGTTCAGTTATCAAATTAGCGGTTATAATGAGTGTCTGCTTGGAGCCTGTTTCACCACCGGGTTGAGGGAAGCAGCATCACTGTGTCCCCCTACTGGGCCCAGTCCTCTTATCTTCAAGAGCCTGCCTCAGCACAGCAGTATACACACAGGATGCCATGCTTTGAAGCCCTGGTGAGGGAATTCCTCCTCATGCGCTGATCTTAGAACAGCCAGAATGTCCCTTGCCTAACTGGAGAGGTTAGAGCTGAATTTGGAAATAGCTGACCTAGGATCCATGTAAGAAGGCAGGTTCTCCCCAGAGCCTTTGAAGCCCTGCGAGAGCAGTTTGGAAAGGACTCTTTGGGAGGTGAACTTTATCTGCCTGTTCTAATGGTAGAAATGACTGTTGCATGAGAGAATCTAAGCTAACTGCTACATGCTATTACCTTCTCCAAACAGATTCCTCTCTCCACTGACTGGAAAAAGGAAATGGTGGGTATCCTCCTGGAGTGCTGGGTTGCTCTGTGTTCTGCTGAGTCGCAGACTCCCATGATTGTTCCTCAGAGAGAGAAGTCCACACATTGAACCAGTGAAAACATCACGTTGGCGTTAGAAATCGTAGTGGCATCCAAAGAAAAACTGTTGTTTGAAAAACAAGTTTCAGTCCAAGATGACAGCTTACAGCATGACCATAAACCATAATTCTAAATTCACATCCTGCCTTGAAGTGCTGCTTTGATGAAGAGGTCAAAGCCCTGATGCACTCAGTCTGTATTTGCCCAGTGCTTACTGTTGTGTAGTCTCTATCTAGTCTTCAGTGACTAGCCTGTCTGGACGCGTGGTGCAGGGAATGGTTCATGCTCATGTTCAAAGGCCTCTGTACCTCCTAGTCTTTTTCTCCCATTTGTCTTCTTTTCTCATAACTGTCTTCAACATACCATATCTCTCTCTCTCAGCCCTCCAGACCCTCTTGCTTTTTCTGTCAAAGAAGACAAGAACTACCTGTAGCTCTGGCTCAAGGGACTACAGCAGGACCTAGAACTGCTGTTGATATGTGTGTTGTTGATATGCTCCAACAGCTGGCCGACGAGAGAGAGAGAGAGGAAGAGAAAAAAACATTAAGAATGACTTTTGTAATATCTTTAGCGTGTGTGAACTATCTGATAAAACCACCAATTACAGAAGTGTTGATGGTTCCCATTTCTGTTTCTCCAAGCTAAGGACGATCACCATGTACTTTGTAATTTAGACCAGCACAACTTCCATCTAAACACACCAAGTAAAAACCTTTCCTCCAAACCGCCTCAACCCACACTCTATCCCACTGGGTATGAAGAATTCCTTCTCGTGTACACCTGTAATTACTTTCCAGCATAGCTCACCTGTGTGTACAGTGGTGAGTTGCTGCGGGGTTTGAGCTGGAGAAGTGAAGCACATTCACAGTAAGCCACACCTGCAGGTGAATGCTGGCTGACAGCACTCTCCCTCTGTTAAGCTTGAGCAGCAGGCCTCAGTCTCAGAAACACTTCTAGCCCCTGACAACCAAAGCTTTCTGTTTTGGACACACTGAGACTCGGTTATTCTTTAAAGGCTCTGAATTTCATTCTTGTGTACTTGTGTTTAGTACTAGTTTGTGGTTTTATCCATGCTCTCTGGTTCTGAGCGGGCACGCGATCCTGACGAGAGGCTCTGGTCCCATGACAACCGCAGGGTCCTAGTCAGTGTAAAATACAAACATCCTGTGCACACCGCCTCCCTCTCGGCAGGTATGCACGAACACCCAAGAGGGCTGAATGGGATGGCTGCCCCTGGATTTCTCTGCTCTCTCTCTCTCAGCTAAGCAAGTCTGGCTGCGTGAGAGAGGTCCCTCAGTGAAGCCTCACACCACGCTCTTCGGGCAGGGGTAGTCCAGACTAAACACTCCTTGGAGCCCTTTTGTCAGGGGAAAGATGAGCCTTACCTGTCTCGCTCTCTCAACTCCCTCAGACGGCTCAGCCTGTGGCTACCTTCAAGGTCTCCGTTCTGGTCCTTTGCCCCCCCCCCCCCCTTCCCCACCATTGTCTGTATCCCATCCAGGCTCTCAGAGTAACAAATAGTCATGTCAGCAAAAAGAGGACATATAAGAAAAGAGACTGTAGTGAGACAAACATCACTGAGTCATGTGTAAACAGTCTGAGGTATAATGTTCGTCTTCCTTTATGTATGTAGCGGTATAATGCCGTTTTTTTTATATATTGTGTAGAGCCATAGAAATGTTTATGTGCGTGAGTTCCTCTTGAAGTCATTGTTCTGATGTAGAGAGCTCTTCCATCTTTGCAAATGTACTGTTACTGTAGGCAACATTCCATAAGAACACACCTGTATTTGTTCAGCTCTGTCTCTCTCTCCCACTCAGACATTCTATGTGTGTAAAACCCTTTTCGTCTACGCAACTATTAATTTGCAATATTAAATGCTATGCCTCTAATCTCTCGGCATGCTGTGACGGCTCCTCTGGGGTGGCTGTAATTCACGGAGCAGCAGGCCTGATATGGGATCAGATCTCCACGCCGTCTCTGCTAATCATGTTCATTATGTGTAATAAAGCAAAACTGATCCAGATAGGGTGCTGAATACTGGCCAGTACTTATTTTTTGGTACTTTAGCTTTTATTGGTAAACGCCAAACTGGCCCAGTAGTTCTACTGTTTCAGATAAGCTGAGCGTGTTATTCCGACATTACTTACTTGAGCATACAAGTCTGATCATACTATTCTGATTCATCATTTAGTATTTTCCAGAAACAAACCCTCACTCACAAGGTGTTTCGTGTATACAGGATACGGGCCTACAGGCTTCACTGAGAAAACCAAAATATGTGTTGATGTGTCTTTCATCTGGGCCTCGTGAGAACCATGGAACACCTGGGGCAGTGTGTGTGTAGCTGTGTGTGGGAGTTCTGTGTTCGTAACTCAACTTCCCCATTTCTTCTCCATTTCTCTGTATAGCTGTTTAAAAAGCTATACAGTATAGTCCTCTTTTTAACAGGCTTCCATCCAGATACCAGATTTGTGTGCTGCTATCTGAAGTCCTTTACACTTGTATGCTAATGATGCTTACAGCAAATGAGAGTTAGTAGAAACATGAGAACTCTGGGACTAGTTTAGAAATACTAGCAGGGAGTATTAGAAGGTTTTAGATCAAATGACCATGGAGCACTGCTGCTGGGAGAAATATCCATAATTTCACAATTAGAGACAGATAGATGATAGATGAGAGAGAGATGATTGAACTGTTGTTGCTGTTGGACACAAATCTGAAATCTTCTGCGTTTGTATTTGTGTGTGTGTGTGTGTGTGTGTGTGTGTGTGTGTGTGTGTGTGTGTGTGTGTGTGTCCTGGA
>JAOXYF010000012.1:9981092-9995098 GCA_028565775.1 Sternarchorhynchus goeldii
CACACACACAAGTACATGTTCATACCGATACATACACACACACACACACACACACACACAATGACACACGCACACACTTCCCAGTCACTTTACTAAATATCCTACTATTATACTATTAGATCTCACAGTCCATTGCCAAGCACAGTCCATGTCATCACAGGGCTACTGGCTGGGTATTTTTGGGTGGCGCCTGATAAACTGGCATCAGCTCAGCACCCGCTCTTATGCCACTACCATGTTAGTGCTGTGTTGAGAAGGGTCCAGCATCCAGAGAAGATCTGGCCATCAGTGGTCTTATGGCTAGCAATAATGGATCAAAAGAGGGCTGGCAGTGTGCACGCCAACCAACAGGCAATAGTCTGTAATCGCATAGTTATAAAATGCACATACAAGATATGTGCTCCCGATACGGCTGCCAAAGTGTGAAGCTACACGGTACGCGTTTCTAGTAAAAGAGATGCTAACTGTAAAAGTCCCACATAACAGTGAAAACATTTTTTTTTTTTTTTTTTTTTTGCCGTTTCCGCTGCACAACTCAATCGACTTATCGTGCTGCTGTGTGGTGCTGCTGCGGAGAACAGTAAACTCGCTTAATGCATCATTTTAGTTTCAGTTAGTGGGTCTGTCTGCACACTCATTTCCCAACAGAGCAGAGCACACTGCTTTGAAAGCAGAAAAGTGCTAAACAGTTCCACGTGTTTGCTGTGACCAAGCAGCAAAGCCAGTACAATCAAAGGTCTTCCATCTGTGTTTAGAAACGAAATAAAGCAAACCAGCCTACATTTTCAAATTAGACTTCCATACCCCCAACAAACACACGCTCACAGCTGATCGTGATTAAATACTGAAACTCTAGTACTCACTGATGGGGAGAAGATATACCTCAGTTTTAACCTCTTGACTAGTTTAAAAAAAAAAACAACACTTGTACGTGCACATGTTCTGCTCCATATTATGTCTTGTCATTTAAAACGGCTACAGCCCTCAGAGGTGTTGGGGATGGTCGTTACAAAACTGTTGTGTGAAGCAGTCCTGCTGGGAAGCAGTGCAGTGTTGAGGAGACGTGCGCTGGTGGCTGAAGTCGTGCTCTAGCATCTCCTAGGACTTGGCTTGGCTTTTTTTTTTTTTTTGATGTGTGAGTACATATTCCATCCTCTGACCAACACTTTAAGGGAAAACCATTTATTCTGACTTTGACATGCTCTGCTATTGATTAATCATACATCTAGAACAAGGATGCCCAGCTCTAGATCAGCAGACCCATTGCCCTGTTCCAACACACCTGCTTCTAATATTCAGATGCTACTGAAGGATTTGAGTAACTGGATCACAGACTGTGGAACACAGTCTGGCTCTAGGTCCTGATCTATATTCCCCAAGTAACTGCAAGCCCCAATGCCAGAAGGATGAAAGAGCATTAGAGAATCCAGAGGAACATGTTTCTCCCCAGTATGTTTTCATACTCAGTGTAATGACTGAGCAAGGACATTCAGATCTCATTAATGAGGAAAAAAAGGGTTTTCAAATAGAACACAAAATAAAACTGTAGGCTTTCAATAAATTATGTCCGAAAGTGAAGTTAGTGACTAACTGTAAAACCGATGGCAGTGTTTCAGGTTGCAACCTAAAGGCAATGGCATGGATATAAAAATACTTTGTCTGCAATGTTGCATTTAAGAGTTAGGCTGCTCCTATGATAGTTTACCAAACTCTGACCAGCAAACCTATACCTGTCAATGATACTTATTAGTTTCTTCACTTCTACAAGTATGGTCTACCTAACATTTATGTCAGGGTTTGATTAATTAAATACTGGCCCATTTTTCTCCTCAATTACATACATTGTGGTTAATCCCACAAGCTGAAATGTCATGTGCATGTAATAAACTAGGTACAGTAATAAACTAGGTACAGTAATAAACTAGGTCTTCCTCCTGCCAAACACACTATGGACTGGTAAAACAAACAAAAAAATAGTAATAACTACAAGTAACTATGAAATCACAACCTTGGAGAAAAAAAAAAAACATTAGAGAATCAAGTGGGACAGGGTCTCCCAGGTGACCTTGAATTACATGTAGCAGATAACAGAGATTTAGTACTGCCTCCTCCTGCTCCCATGTATATCAGATCATCCTGAAGCACAGGATTTCCTTCAAAATCAATATAACATAGCTGTCAGCAGTATAAAGGCTGCCCTTCCCAAACCATGTGGAGGCCTGAAACCCAGGCAGAAACGAGAAAACTAGAACCCAGATAGCCACTGGGAAACTCTATATCTGCACACGTTTCACACAGCTGAAGCACATGTGAATATCACCAGACATGGGCTCAGTCTCAGTAGCCAACATAGTGCAGAAAATGAGCTCAAACACTAATTTATTTTACTGAAAAAGGCAATACCTACAAGAAGGTATTCCTTCAGGTGTTTAAAACTTAAGAGACACGGTTCGTACAGCAGCCAATCTACCTGGTTATGGAAGAAAGAGCAAGATTTCATCTTGGGGGAATCTGGTTTTTGAACGGCACATCTGAGATAAATGTATGACTTGAAAGCAGGCACAAAAAGGTTTCAGTTTAAGAGCAGTGCTATACAAGCAAGGACTTCATGCTCAGACAGCTTACAGCACCCCACTCTTAACTAAGCACAGGAAAAAAAAACGACTTGAATTTACACAGACCCGCAGAGTTCTGTGAGACAGTTTTACGAAGTAATGAAACTAAACTGGAACTGTTTGGACCCAAGGCTCAGCGGAATGTCTGGTTTAAGAAAGATAAAAAGAACACAGGCACCACCGCTGCAGGTTCTGTCGTTGGGGTGTTTGAGCAGGTCACTCCTGAACCTAAAATCTGAGAACCAAGATTGGGGTTTTTTTGTTGTTCGTTTTGGATTGTAACTTATCAAAGTAAAATCGGGGCAAACACCATGGTGCCTAGTCTTTCTCAGACACACTTCCCTGCCCCCAGCAGAGCTGCATTTCTCACACACACACACACACACACACACACACACACACACACACACACACACACACACACACACACACACACACACAAAAATCAGAAAGGTGGAGAGAGGAAAAAAAAAGAGAGAGAGAGAAAGACAGAGGTAGAGAGAGTGTGTGAGTGAGTCACCGTCACTTAAATAAAACCACACTGGGCCAACAGTGGAAACTGTTGCTGATGATGTTTTTGAGGGAGAAGTGGTACATGCCTTCCTAAGAGAACTGATATAACGATGAGGTTATATCAGTGCTGGTGTAAAATGGAAACATGGAAGTTCATTCCACATGTAATTAGTTACCTGAATCTACATAAACACCCCCCCCCCCATTATTATATTAGCAGCAAGCTGCTACACTCAGCAGGTGAGGAGCTGAAGCACTAGATCAGAGCAGCCGAATATTTCCGCTCCACTTTGGAGCGTTTGCTCTTGATCAGACGCTCAGCAACAAAATTATTGGCACATTTTTCCACCCAAAATACATTGTTTCAACTCAGCGCTGACGGGTACTTGAGCTGACAAACTGTGTAAAAAGAGTTCTGACAGATTCATTTTAGCAGTCAGGTCCGTCACTCCAACTACATGGAACAACTCCTTACTCGTTAGAAACCTGTCAATCAAACGGACATTATTCACTACGCGACTATGCGACAGCTTTTCTTATACATATAAACAAAAACCATTCATCTGAAGTCAGAATTTCCTAAAGGGTATCGTGTTTCCACATCCACGAAGTCAATACGATTTTAATAAAACTAGCTGTTCAGTGTCTGAGTGCTGCCAACGCAGGCTAACCTCACTCTAATGAAAGTGCATAACTCACAAACCACTAGCCCCTGGCATGTGTGTGTCGCAGGAGCCAGAGAGCTCAGCATAAGCCCAGGGCCCTTCCCGATTCAGCAGGCCACCAGTACACCTAACTCAACACATCAAAGACCAAAACGTGCCAGTTATACCCTTCGCTATACACATTTTACAGGTTTGCCTCTTTCCAGCTCTTCTGATTTGAAGTGGAATTGGCAATATGCAATGTTTATTTGCCGAATGTGATGTGTACTGCATTTCAAAGTACTGAGATTCAAAATTGATAGTATCAGAATGATACTGCAATTCATAAGAATTACAAATCCAAATTTGTAAATGTTGTCCCACCCCCAACATCCCCCACTTACTCTTGACTACTCAGCTGCTAATTAACAACACAGATCAGGGAACACACACAAACAGGACAAGGACTTGGAATCGCCGATATAGCCGAAAGGAGGCAAGCCAGGACAAAAGTCCCCCATTACTGGAATGAAGTGTCAGATTCATGGAATTCTTCCTCCGCTTCTACTGAAGGCGACATGTTTTTAGGGAACCTGCATAGATCAGGCAGCCGATGCCGCAGGAATCTCAGCTGGTAAAAGCGGGAACGCTCAAGGCTCGATGCTAAACGAGGAGCAGAGGAAAGGCAGGTCTGGGAGGATCTGGAAAGAGCTCAATAATGGGTCAGAATAAGGGCCTGCCTTTGGCTTGGCCAGAGCCACACTCCCCTCCTGCTCTGGCACACGAGTGTTCCTGTGGCAAATGTTTACTCGGTTATAAACCACCTCTGCTTTAAATCAGGCCAGTACAGAGTGCTGGAATAAAGCAACCGTGTGCAGGCACGGAGTGTGTACGAGCTCCCCCGGCCCCGTGCACAAACGGTGGCTGAAGTGCAGCTGCAGCGAGGGAGGTCATGTGCAGAGCGATCTGGTCGAACTGCAGCGAGGAAGGTCACGTGCATAGCGATCTGGTCGAACTACAGCGAGGACGGTCATGTGCACAGCGATCTGGTCGTATGCAATGTGTTTTTGTATCCAGCGTGATGACGATACACTGCTCAGAGCAAGGACTTTCAGATGTCATTAATGAGCAATGGTTTTTCAGTCAGGATGCAAAAGTTACATTATAAAATACAGGCTTTCAAGAAATGATGAATTCTGAAAGTGTAGCTAGACACTGTAATTGTACAGCGATGGCGGAGTTTCACGGCGTAGCCTTTTGAAAAGAAAACATGTTTTCTGCAGTGCTGCATTTAACAGTTAGACTAATCCTTACTGTGACAATCCTAAATCTGCCCTTGTTATTTATTAGTTTATTCACTTCACATAAACATAATTACAATAAATCCATCCATTATAAAATTATGGAGTAAAATATGACAAATTCAGCGTTATTTTTAACTTTTCTATCTCAGTGTTTTTCTTACTTCTTTATTGCATGTGTTAAACTCAGGAAGGCTTCAGCTGTGGGACAAAGTCCATTTCCCAGCCCTTTGTAATGAGTATTTTGGTCCTTTGCGAGTGGATACAGCAGGAGTGTACATTTCCAGGGCAGGGTCTCCCTACTGACACACAGTATTGTCCAGATGTGCCATCTGCTTCCCCTGCTTCTGCCCTTCTCTAGACCAGAAGTTCTCCACTCTGCAACTCAAACCCAAAACAGCGCCTGGATTTTACAATCGCTCGTAGTTAACAGAGCAATTCACAGAACTGACTGGCCCCTTTATCGGCACACCCATCTGATGGGAAATCTGTTCAGCTGGATCCCCAGGTTCTCATTTAAATACCTATGTATTTATATGACATTAATTAAAATTTCAGTGATTACAAAATGTAGGCCAGGATCTTAATTTTGGCTCTATAATACTCAAGAAGTCACTCTTGATGGACAAAATCAAATGTAGCATGAACTAAAATTATTTTCTCCTTAAAGCCACTAAAATGATCCCTAAATCCCATGTTGTACATCCTAGATGCATTTAAACCCAACAGCCTTCTCTCCATTCACATTCACATTACGAGTGCTACAGTGTCTTCACACTGCGTAGACGTTTAGCTGGTAACCACGTAGCTGCACACAATCAAGTAAATCTTGACTTTGTTGAATCATGCTTGTAAAGGGATGTCAGTGACTGCTTAAAATTATTTGCTGTTGTGGTTAACAAAGGTGGTGCCAAGTGTTTATAATCTGGATGCAGGCCAAGAGCATCCTGCCACAAAAAAAGAAAAAAAAAAAAAGTTTCACCTCTGCATGGAATATACAGTAAACTGCAGTTATTACCATCTGACTAGTAAAAGAGAAAAGCAACATATAAGCTGTGTAGAGGTAAACCATCCGACATGATTAAGCGCATCAGTTATCTTGTAACGGTCAACGCTAACGCTCAGCTTTAGCCGAGTGGTGCGGAGACTCCTCCTGTGTTATGAATCCCATCAAGCGTGGACGGGAGGCCTGGGCGCTACAATCAGAAACGGACAATGAACGATATGGGACCTGAAGCCAACGTCTCACAAGTGACAACTACCCACCCACATGGTGTGGTGGCAGAAAATAAAATGTGGAAATTGTAGCGTTTTGCACAGAAATGCTCCGCCTTGTGTATTAAAAAATAAATAAATAAAAAATAAGGTTTGCTGCAGCACTGTAACCATGACAATGCCTCTTGTAATAATTTCTGTTTTGAAAGAGTTGCATTTTGGGGGGAAAAAAAGTTCCTGTATGTTTAAAATGGTAGATTGCTACAAGTCACCACATTTTAAACTTCCTATGCTATTATGCTCGATATTTAGAGAAAAACTCGAAATGTCGTTCATTCAATTTTGTTATGCAAAGAGATCAGATATGTTTTAAAAATGAGGAAAATATGAAGCTGTGAAATAAAAAAATCTTACATGACAAACATTACTTTTGTCTTGTATGGATTAATATTATAGAAAAGTAATCAGATACTAATCAGATACTAATACTGCTAATCAGATACTAATATTTATTTTCCTTCTCTTCAATCTAAAATCCTAGCTTATTAAAAAAAGGAAATGCTAATTAAATTTGTAAATTAAAGTATGTTAATTTATATTAAAGTATAATTCTTCAATACATAATGCTGAAATGTTACCAAAAAAAGTGCATTGTAAACAAACGGAACACACCAACTAAACTGCAGTCTGACTTGCTAAATACATCATGAGAGCAACCATAAAATAATTAAAGAAGCTATAACTCATTTTCCAATTATTGTTCTTTATATTATGAAAAGGCCATTATAATATCACCTGGTGGCCTGGAGGTTTCAGAGATACTGTTCTATATCAGTTTTAACATGCCCACCTCCATGTAGAAAATCCATAAACAAACCCAAAATGACAATAACAAACCTACTGTGATAAACCAGTGTTGTTTCACACCTCAACTCCTGTCCCTTCTATCGTATTTCTCAACACAGTCCCAGGGGCCTCAGTAACGGGTAAAGATTTTGTGCTCCAAGATGCATCCCACTATACCAGTTATTCAATGTTCTTCATGGCTTGGTGCAGGTGTTTCAGAAGCTGAGAGAGAAAAAGTATAGACTACCTGGGCCAACAGGAGGGGTATAAATCGAGGTATAAATCACGTACCTGCGTCATCTTGGCCAGGTCGAGAGACGGCCTCTGCTTGTGGGTGTCGGCAGGTCTGCGGCGCTTCATGCCGATCTTCTTGTCGTTGAGGACGCAGGGCTGGGAACGGCTGCGAGCCAGGCCTCCCTGCCCCGCAGCCCTGCGCTCCATCTCCGGGGTGGAGTCAGGAGAACTGGCTTCGGACCGTCCGCCAGGATCAGGGACACTGATCTGCTCCTGTGAGAGGGAGAGATGGCAGGACGGGTCGGATGCCGGGCTGGACACCACGGCGGTGAAGGAGGTGAAGGGCTGGCGCTGGGCATGCGCTGGCAGCTCCATCAGGTCGGAGCGGGTGGGGAAGCTAAAGCTGGAGCTCCGCTGCATGCCACAGAAAGTGCCCTGCGCGAAGGTGGATGCTGACGAGATGGAAGCGCCTCCGCGTTGCACGCTGCCCCCGCTGTGACACCGCCTCTTCTCCACCGTTGTCCACACCCGCGAGCCCTGCGGACGCCACGGAGACCGGCAGCCGGCCAGCTCCTCCGAGCAGGAGAGCGAACGGCACTGACGCTTGCTGGGTGGTGCCGCGCCTCCAGCAGAGGGCGCCTCGCTCAGGCTGAGGTCCCGCAGCAAGCCGCTGATGGTGCCCGGCGCCGCGGGACTGGGCAGCGCGTCCCACAGGCTCTCCAGGCTGGCGCCGACGGGCCTGGGCCGAACCCCACAGCCACGGGCCACGTCCGGCCATCGGCTCGTCTCTGAAAGGAGCGCAGCACGGAGCAGGTCAGACCAAGGGCAATGAAGGACGCTGGAGCATTGTGTACCACTTGATTTAGGAGCTTTCAAGGAGCTGGAAACATTCCTAAGAGATTCTGGTCCACACCGACATGACAGCACCACATCTCAAAGGTGCTCTGTTGGACTAAGATCTGATGACTCTAGAGGCTCCCACTCCCTCTCTCCCGCTCTCATTTCAGCTGTGGGAGTCGGAGTGTGTTCGGATATTTGCCCCGGCTTGTGTAACAATTACCAGCTCTTAGGCATGGAATGGCATTTCTGTTTGTTTGAACACATGTTTAATGACCGACACATTATGTTTCTGCGCCTGCAAAAAGAGCTTTCCATTTGAATCCAAGCTGAGAACTAAATGATATTCTGAGCCATCAGATTTAACCGGCATCTTCCACTAATGGCTGTACGTAAAACCATCACTCGTTCCTTCTTATAAAGCAACAACCAATATAGTATACAGATAACCAGCACACTCTGATACACTTTTCTTCTTACGAATGTTGGTACCCAGGGCGACACACCAAGCTGCAGCAGGTCTTCAGTGTTCTGCTCTGTACTACCATAGCACTCTTTTAGAAAGGCTTGCACTCAGTGACAGAAGAGGCTGCAGCCATTCCAAGCAGCCGCTGAGAGTGAAAGCGAGGCCTGCCAGGAAAAGCAGAACTTGATTGGAGGCCCTGTCAGGACCAGGGGGTCTCACACATCATCTGAGCACATGAATCCTAGTCACAACAGCGCTAGACTCCACTAAATCATAACCCACACACCCACAGACACACCCACACTCAGACATACACACCACTTTATTAACTACACCTTGCCAGTACTGAGTGGGACCCCCTTTTGCCTTCAGAATTGCCTCAGTTCTTCATGGCACAGATTCAACAAGGTGTTGGAAACATTCCTGAGAGTTTGGTCTAGACTGCATACAGACATGATATGTCTACCTCTCTCTTTTATTATATTTTATATCATTGTAAAAAAAAATTTAATTTTTTTTTTTACACACACACAAATTTCTATATTACTTTACAATCTGTTTCATCCTTCTTCAAGTAATTGCTCACATGTGTTTCCAAGGCTAAACGTCGTTAGGAAATGAGACAGACTCGTTGCTTGGTGAAACATCTCGTGATGCATGATCCCCTTTCACTGACAAGTCATGTAGTGTGCAAACCACAACAACTGGAAGGTTCCAGACTACAAGAAAGCAAGTGCGAACAGTTTGGCGATCTGACGAATTTGAAAATCGCACTGCAGTTAAGTTGCGGTATCTGCTGCACCTGGAAAATGGACATCCACCAACAGTACGGTGTGGAACAACACGCTCCTGACCCTGACCCTGACTCACAGTTTTCCAAAAAACAAACAAACAAATAAATAAATAAATAAAATAATACAAACATCTGCTTTTTGTACTGCAGTGACTTTCAGACGATAGACACCTTGTTATCTAGGTCAGGGTTCGGAGCCAAGCACCCGGGGGCTGTTGTTTTAAAAGACACTAGATGGTTCCAGACTGAGTGAGTGAAAGGAAATTCCTCCCCCACCCCCAACACCCCCGCCTCCCTGCACCCTCATTGGAGGCAGAGTCAGGTGGAGCAGCCCAATCTGCAGCTCTTCCCTCGCACTCCAACCCTGACTCGCCTGCATCTAAAGAGTGGAGCCAGAATACTGTGCACTTGACCTCAGCTGTAATGGCTTCATGACTCAGGGCACGCGGCGAGGGGATTTTTCCGAAGTCAACAACAACAATGTCCCTGTCACAGAGCAGGGGGACAAACAAAAGTCACCCTGACCAGCACACGCTGTTGTGGGCATCGCGTTATGTGCCAGCATTGATGATCATATGCCAGGCTAATGCTAGCACAAAACTCTATTGATTCGATTTTGGGACCAAAACTTGTATTTGTTTATTCAATCCAAAGAGTCGATCTATTGTTCCACCTCTGCATTTTTATTGTTATTGTTCCACCTCTGTGTTTTATTATGTGATTTTTTGGAGATATTTCACATTTAGACAAATACTGTGTGCTGTAGCATACAGTTAAACAGCTTCCACACATGTTGCAGCAAAGTAGGTTTCTACCTCAGGTGCACTTGTTAGAAGTGGGGCACCTGGGAGCTGCCAGCGATTAAGGGAAGTGGTGTAGGGTGTCAGATCTGGTTGGGGAGCAGGCCAGGTGTTAAGAGAGGCAAACACCCCCTGTCATGTACACTCTTTTCAAAGAGGTGAGAAAGTGCTTGTTAGACCACTCAACTGAACCCCACCATCTGACAGACCCAGCAGTACAATCTGCCAAACGTGCAATTAAGCACTACAGTGGATGCTGGGCAAAGACTTACACAACCCACAGAGTGGCACAGAATAAGTAGCATGCAGTGAACAGCACACAGTGCACAGTGAACAGCACACAGTGCACAGTGAACAGCACACAGTGCACAGTGAACAGCACAGTCAATAGCGTGGAGTAAACAGCACAGAGTGACTGGCACACAGTGAGCTGCTCACAGTGAGGAGGGAGAAGAGGCCAAACAGCAGAGCTGTAGAGAAGTTGTGTGTACCCTAAAGAGAGAAAGGGAAAAAAAAAAAAGTCACACACACACACAAAAAAAAAAAATAACCCTCTCCGCACTTACCCATGATTCCACAGGAGAAGAGAGCTGTTCCCTGGCTCATGGTTGATGGCTTGTGCTGTGGAAACAAACAACAGTGCAAGAGGAGAGATGAGTGTATGGGACAGCATACCCAGCTAGAAGCAACAGACAACAGCAAACAGACTCCACTATTCTGCACAATGAGACAGGAAACGCCCCCCCCCCATTGTGACAATCAGAGCCGGCGAAGACGTGCTCACATAAACCACAGTCATATGTCAGCCTGTGTAAACTGGTGCAGTGAAAGCTGATGCAGGGATGCTTGCTGTGTCTTGGGGTCGAGTTGTAGTCTTTGGACTACAGCACCTTGGCCCAAGTCGCGCTGGGGTTTCTGGGAGCACATCTTCAGTTCACCTAGTTCAAGGCTCAAATTGTATTACTGGGTGGGTGGATTTCTCATTCTGCATGTTAAGAATGGCGATTTTAAGTAGACAAATGAGTTGGATTGCCCCTGCCGAACAAGCGCTCACTCATTGAGTCAACCAGCGAAGACTTTGGTGAGATGACACACCCTCTGCTAACACTTTCCGTACAGTCACTCCAAATCAGTACAAAAACATGTCTTGTGTAAAATGCGCGATGATGAAGACATAAAGTAAGGACTTGTGACATCACTTCCTGCAAAGTGGGACAACAATACCCAAGGTTTTCCAGCTAGCTAAACTTATGGAAACTCCATTAGCTTCATTCTGTAAACTCGAAAAGAATTCTTTGTTATCATAACTACTCATTCTGGGAAATGTACCTCATTCATATAGCTAGCTAGTGCTGACAGGAAATTGGATTCCATGATGACCTCTAACACTGGAATGCTGTCAGATGTATTACTGCTTCATTGCATAAACAATCTATCATCAATGAAGCAATTTAACAACACCCCCCCTCCATCTTACCAGCTCCAAGGTTGACTCTTTGGACGTTACATCATCAACACCCTTCTTTTCCAGTGTTTTAGTGTGAATAATCACCATGGCAACACACATCTTTGCCACAGCCCATTCGAGTACATGGGAGGTCTAGGAGGGTTCATCTTCAGGCACAGCACAAGCTGATCTGATTACACTTCTCTCCACAGCCAGACCCCCTGTTACTTCTGGAATGTTCCTCTATTGCCCTCTTGACCCTGCAGACACAATGGAGAGACGGATTAGCATTCGCAATCCCACACCACCATAAACAGCATTACAAGGTCTAGACAGAAACTGGGTCTAAATGCAACTGAGGCTAAACTTTTCCTATTGACAGCAACTTCTTTAAAAAACAAGAAACACAATCAAATCAACCTGGGAATCATTTCTATTGGGTCCTGTTGAAATGTATGACATGACAAATATGTACACATCTCGAAAAAAATGATTCAGTCCCTTGTCCGACATCTAGAAATGTCCTAAACATTTGGCATAGGATGATCACTGTCGGTTTCTAAGAAAGAGACAATTTCCTCTCACATCTCACTTCTATGAATACAAACCATGATCATGATGGACATGCTACCTGAAGACCACACCTAAACCCCTTGGGTTTTTTAGGACTAGGACAGAACTGCTTGCTGTCAGGCTTGTCTGATGTGATCCAGTCTTAGATCACAGAGGTCTACAAACTGGTGTGCAGAGGTTAAGGCAAAGCAATGTAATCTGCTGCGCAAGACAAGCTGAGAATAGCAGTGACCCTGCGGTTATCAAAACACTCAGTCCTTCCTTAGCTTAAAGTGGCACGCCTCGTACCGTAAACCAGCCAATTGGAGCCATATGTACATTTAAGCCTCTAACAATCGCTTGTTTCACTTGGCTGTTTTCAGAAACATCAATTGCCTTTCTGATTATATTTCCATCCACAGACTGGCCATATACACAAGTGTGTGTGTGTGTGTGTGTGTGTGTGTGTGTGTGTTAATGAAGGGCTTTTTGGTTTCAGGATCAAACAATGAAATTTTGTCTATTTAAATTCGTAGCCCACTGAGGAAGTACACAGTGGTGGTGAGTAAAATATCAGAATAGAGTGAGAGTTGTGGACTCCAACTAGGTTCCAGGAACAGCACATGGGTTCTTACTGAGATTTAGCCGACAACTCAGGATAACAGCGACTGACGTGCATCTGTCTTTAAACATGCCCTAGGAGTCCAGTTTCCTGGGTATAAATACTGTCAGGTAGAACAGAGAAGCTTGGATATCAACACTGACTGTTTCAACAGCGAGCACAGTATTGTCTGACTTGATGTGGCTTCAGAACTTTACACATAGTAGTATTAGTAGACTTCAATGGAGATAAGCACTGAGACCAAGAAACAGTATGGCTGCTGTTGATAATACTAGAGCTGAGTCTTCTGTGGCATGCACACTAGCAGAAGGACTTAGGTTTAGACCCTCTGCTCTAGTCCAAAAGCGACGAGACAGAAGAGCGGTTTTTTTATTTTTAACGTTCAGCAGGCTTCACATTTCTTCTCTGGCCATGGAGCACCAGAAATCTGCATGAAAGCATTTATACATCATTGAGAACCAGACCAAAAACTGACGGTTAAAAACAAACCCAACACGATACCATACACACAGCCTCCTACACACTACATCTATTCTTTTAAGTGTGATTTTACTATAACCAGGTCATTAACATTTTAAGCTCCAGTTCAAATGTACCCATGTTACATTCATGAGAATCATCTTATACAACAACACGTGATAGCCAAAAAATGGATTAGCTAAAAAAGGTGTGGTACTGATTGGCGTGTTGAGGTCATCTCAGTTACACGGCTTCTTTCTCAGCAAACTGGGGGCGGCTGACAAAGACGGCTCCTCATTACAGACCACGGAGAGAGTGTCTGTTCAAAGTGCTACAGCAGGGAGCAGATTTTCCTTTCTCAATGGGTATGCATATCCTGACAAAGCTGTTTTCCACACGGAGCTTCAAAGTAATAGCTCTGAGCAGCAGGTGGTTTGCCTCCAGCCAAGCGTTTGTGTTCTGCTTTTGTTTCCTGAGCAAGCACACCTGAAAGTCATGTACCGGCACCAAGCTGTCCCAATATGCAAGACAACGCTGGTGAGCACCCGTAGGCTCCGCAAACACAAAGCCCAAACCGTGTTCTGCTTGTTGTAGAGGGTTCCTGGGAGTCCCAAAAGTCCATCTGTGGCGACCTGAGGGGGGGGGGGGGGAAGGAACTTTGC
>JAOXYF010000012.1:10002202-10022234 GCA_028565775.1 Sternarchorhynchus goeldii
AGATAGATAGATAGATAGATAGATAGATAGATAGATAGATAGATTGATTGATTGATTGATTGATTGATTGATTGATTATTACCATAACAGGTTACTACTGTAACCTGTCAAAGTGTGCAAAGATAACATATTTTTTTTTATATTCCAAGAAAAACATTGTTCCAGATCATTAATAAAGTTCAAATGGATTATTTACTCTATAGAGTTCTATCAAGCAATGCTTATGTGAACTGACAAGTTCTTACTAACATGATTTTCATAGCAGTACCACCCAGAACCAGGCAGTACTAGTAAACCAACCGCGAAGAGGAATGTGGATTTCTCAGTTTCACAACCCACATAACTTTAAACAGTTCACCTAGTATACATGTCAAATATCAAGTCCAGTAATCAGTTTAAGGTGCCTCTGGATGACATGGGGTTCCAGCTCACGTTCAATGTGACACCTCTATATCACCTCCTACTGCTGGTAACTATCAGGTTTTCCTGTGACATGATGCTGGGTGTGCAGGCACATGGAGGACTGGTTGTAGCTTTCAGAGTTTAGGAGGAAGTGTGAATCCTGAGGATATGTCACAACATGCTAATTTAACAAAACACAGAGCATTTGGATTAGCATTATAATGATTCTAGTCACCCAAAACAGCGAATGAGGTTCAAAACAATGCCAAAAGAGTTGTGGGCACTGCATGTGTTTTCTAATTGCTGTTAGAAAGCATATGATTTCTCTTGGTGAATTCATTCAGTACTTACTGGGCTAAAATATGATTTGTCATCAATCAAAAGCAATAACTTTAAAACAAGGAACTGATCACTCAGCAGTACAGTTTTGGGAGTGTGCTACTCCTAGAGTGCACGTGCATATGCATGTGCACATCAGCTGTGTATGTGAGATCTGGGATCCATTGAGTTTTGCTGTGACCTAGTTTCCTGGAAGATGTTTGTTAATCTGGTCTGAGCATCTGCTGTGAGGCAGCAATCTATGTGAAGATGGACAGGTAGGGAATATGGAGTCACAGGATCAAGCAAACAGACCTGCATACCCAAAGAAAACAGAGGCTCCCAAATACAGACATACACTGACAAGAGATGTTCACAGAAAGCAGAGGCACATAACCACACAGAGCAGAGATTCACAGAGACACACAGCAGAAGCTCACATACAGAACAAAGAGTCACAGACACACTCTGAGCAGAGACCAAGCTAACAGACATGGATTCAGAGTAAATCTATAAACATATCGAAATTAAACTCAGCGAGAGAAACTGGCCTCTCTGACACACTACCAGTCCTCAGACACAGGAACAGGGAGACCTCTTAGGCAACTTGATTAATTAAACAACAGCCTACTTTTCAACAGATCTCAACTGACAGAACAAGTGTTTAAAATATTTTTAATCACGGAGTAATCCTCCACACTTAAAATAATTCAAGTATTTTAAAAGGATATTTTGTGGACACAAAGTATAGAGTGTTTAATGTAACTGATGGTATGTATCTGGTGGTTTGTAGGTGTCTGTTTTGATCAATGACCTAGTAACAATCGGATGGCCTAGCATGACAGGAAGTGACTTCATTAGTCTGGGTGCCAGCTGTCAATAGGATAAGGGCATTTCAGATAGCATGCGTCAGAACTATCCAGAGACTATAATTGGATCTTCAGGACTGGCCTTGTTATCCAGGCTTATATCATAGTTCTATCAGTATTCTAAGCAGTCAAACCAGGCCAACCTCTTCGTAAGGCGCACAGACATCCAATTACCTGTACCATACATCATCATAATAGACCTGTCAACATGGAAAAATGGTTATGAACATATTAAACAGGATCAGTATTGACTCATAGTGTGTTATAGCCATTCTGTGCTTCATGGGAGATGGGTGATTCCTTTGTGTCTCAGGAAGAATACGCACTGTAATAAGCAGTTAATAGGTTCTCTGGACTCATCTGTGTATACTCTGCGTTTGAGGCTTACGACGCTTCTGCAAGGTATGAAACTCATTTGACAACCTTAATGGTTTGTTTATCCCCCACCTAGCGGCCGTATATAATAACTGCATCATATATATTCGACTTTCAAAAGAGCCTAATTTTATTCACAAGTAAAAAAAAAAGCAAATATAAATGCTATACATCTGCTTCTACATATGATTTACTATTATACACAGCCAATACTGACATTAATACATTAATACTTTAAAGTATTTTTACCACAAAATATGCTAATAACAAACGTTTTTTCTTTTCCAAAATTTAAACATTTTCCATTTGTCAATATTATTAATCAACCCAGGATTCTACTAATATCTTAACTGACTTTAGTAACACCATTTTCTTTACTTTTATTTTGAAAGCCTTTTACAACTTCCCTATTCCTGCCCCCATATTATTATATGCACAATTTGTTTAGGCACAAAATATGTTCATCTGTTCATAGATATGTTCATATCTAGTTTGTGACAAAAAGTTTAAACATAAATCACATATAAGCTAATACTGTATTCCTCAAAATTACTGGTCAATAATAGGGCTGTGAAATTTGTAATCAGTTGAAAGGGCCACTACATTATGTGATCTGCAGTTCATACCCAACAACATTAATGCCACTATACTGCTTCACCTTACCCAAGTCAGACAAAATTCATATTTGATGCCACTACATTAAATTACATCAGCTTTGAAAAGCTCAATGTGGCCACATCTAGAGTTCTCACCAGCCAAAAGGATTTTATGTCATCTGGTTTCTCTATCTCTGTCTGGTTGGGAAGCAGCAGTCTTGTCTGTAAAATATATTATAAAAGTGGTTTAAAAAAGAATGGTACTGGCAAAGAGCTGTTCATGTGTCTTCTGTATACATAGTTGAATCTTCAGAGGGAACTTGCTGTGAATGTTCAAGAGGGAACTTGAAGTAGTGCTGTCTCCAGTCTTCCAGCAGGCACAGCAGGTCCCTTAACAGTACCACATGTATTCAGAAAAGTGCTGAGGACACTGGTCATAATGTATTATAGTTTTGGTTGTGTCTCAAAATCAGACGCTGTGAAACATCTTTTTTTTTTCTTATGCTTTGATGAGGTGTTTGATCAAATGAGATTTAAAACAAATAGTAATGGTTCATTTTATATATTGGGCTAGTTTTGATTGTTTTGGTTTTGACATGAAAGGCAAATGTATAACGATCAGCTTTTCTCCTTCAGACATTTCATACGGAAATAACAACCACATGCGTCTTACATCTCAAAACATGACATTTTTCATATCATGAGGATATAGATATAGAATTCTAGACCAGTGTATGTCATTGAATTAGTTGCCAATTGTCCTCTTGTTTGAAGTGAGAATTTACTACTCTATCATATAACCCAACTGCAGTCCCTTCAACAGTAGGGGGAGCTAAAGGGGTTCATATTTATATCACACAACCTTCCCAGTTAGACCTGTGATCATTTCCCTTGTTCAGTCGTGTTCCCTTTGCACTACACATTTTAGGTTTTTTCCTGCTCAACACATCTGACTCATCATCAGCTCGTTAACAAGGCCTTCATAATAATTAGGCTAATTAACAGGCCCTTTATTTTAGTGTTAGAAGATTCAGCAAAAAAAAAAAAAAAACTCAGGCAGGTTTTCCCAACCTCAGTATTTGACACATTGCAGTCAGCAAACATTATGGATTATTTTGCATTTTCTTTCATATACACCAACTCAATGTAAAGTAAGTAGAGTATGGATCAATGAACAGAACAATGCAGTTCAACAAAAATACAATTTTATGGAACTGACCAATTTTATGGCCATGTTATGTTTTCTTTAATATACTGGAAATTTCTGAAAGTATAAATATTTATAGCAGAT
Source organism: Sternarchorhynchus goeldii (assembly GCA_028565775.1). Lineage (NCBI taxonomy): Eukaryota > Metazoa > Chordata > Actinopteri > Gymnotiformes > Apteronotidae > Sternarchorhynchus > Sternarchorhynchus goeldii. The sequence continues at coordinate 10,006,054 of JAOXYF010000012.1, forward strand.
CTGACAAAACATTATTAGACAAAGAGTGATTTGACGGGCAGTTCTACTGACGCGTTGACTTTTTTCGAATCTCCGAGTCTACTATCGGTTGTTCATGCTCTTCACCATCCATATACAATTGAACAGCCTTCCACAAGGCACAGATATTTCCCTCGCCAAACCCGCTGGCCCCTCTCCGCTCAATGAGCTCCAGGAAGAAGGTGTCCTCGGAGAAAATAGGTTTTGTAAATAGCTGGAGTAGGTACCTGCTTGGAACCCTGCCAAAGACAGGAAAACAACACTTAATACCGAACTGTTGGGCTGTCACATTCAACCACAGGACAACACAGAGAACATACGAGCCAGCATCATCAATACGAAGCCTCTGTATAAAACAAAACAAACTGTATTTAATGCTTTTGGATCAAACAGGCAGTGGTGAATGCATTGGGTCAATACTGTGTCAGGAAGAGATGTCTTAACAAACCTGGGTCAAATACACAATGTATAAACTGCTTTGAACATTTCATATAATCTGTAACAGTTTAGATGCCTACTTCTCACTGGGCATGCTCCTGTACTCGTCGTGCACACGCAGGTCTATATCCAATAGGATTCCATGCTGCTTTAGCTTTTCTGGGTCTTGTCCCGCCTCCTCAATCTCCTGCTGCTTCCCAACCTGACAGAGATAAAGAGAGAAACAAGATGACATGCGACATATTTCTATATAGATTACTGACATGTTACAGACACACACAGATTTTTATATAAATGATTTTTATTATAATAAAGTAGTTTGTATTCAAAAGACTGCATCTCCTCTGCAAGACTCATAGCACTAAACCCATCTTTTAGTATGATTTGCTGGAATTAAAATTATAAATGAATAAAGCAGTATAGTGCCTGTTGGTAAGAGAAGTAAACCAACAACAATGTGCTGTCCCCAGCTTGGACATTGATAGAAACCATAAAGGCAAGTTTCATATTTAAAAAAGCAGTCAAATAAAATATTCAGAAACAAACGTGTTTGGAAGTAATTGGACAGTATTGCAGGCTTCACAGTCCATGGCTTGTTTATATTGACTATGAATTTTGGAACATACCTCAGTATAGTAGGCTGGAGGTTGCGAGACAAACTGGACGCCGGCTTCCACCATGGTGTGTGCTGCGGACACAATGTTCTCCGTGTACAGGGCAACGTGCTGGATGCCTGGACCCCTGTGTTGCTCCAGAAAGGTATCCACCTGGTTTCTACCTGATCCACGGACCAGCAAATAAAGCAGAATCAAAGCACACCCCACAAGAAAAAAAAAACCCACACATGCAGTGCATACTCAAAAAATAATTGTGCTCTACTACTGTGCACTGACCATCAGTGACAGGGTTAAGGTAAACTGATCCAACACCAAGTAGTTTCTCATGGGCACCTCAGCAGCAGGATCATTTAACAATGGTAGAGCGAGTAACATTCTAAAGGCTTCCTCAATGGTAATATTATACCCTGCTCGGGTAGCGATTCTGCGATGACGAATTTGCAGTCTGGTTCATTTTTGGCTTTGAAAGCGAAGTTGATTCCAGTCTCGCTGCATTTCCAGTACTCCATTGCAGTCAAGCGCAGGCCGATGCCATTCTGGTTCAGCACAAATCCCTCCTCAATGTCCTCGTTTCTGATCCGGGAGACAAAAAGTGGCTATCAGCAAATCTACTTCATTCGTAGCGCTACTCAGCTCAGCTCAGTGAATGGACATCGGTATTAACAAATGAGCATATATTTAGCTTTTATCCATTATATGTGGCTACACACTGTGTTACCTGCCAATGAAGAACCTCTTGAAGCTAAAGTTCTTCTCATACCAGCGCATAACCTCGTTCGTACTGCGTCTCGGACACGCATACGTAACATGGTCAAAATGTGTCACTGGGCACTGTTCGTCCACCGCATTTTGTCGGTGGTCGTCGATTACCGTTTCAAATTCGTAAAACCCGGGTAAGAAGTTACCCTCATACTTGGTCCTGTCGATGAGCGTGTGGCAAACGTTTCCCACGATGGACTTTACGACAGAATATGTGACGAGCCCCCTATCGTCTTGTACTTCCGTCGGCGGCACCAGGATGTCACAGCCTTGATCCTGCAGCGAGGCAAATGACTTTGCAACATCCTCAACTTCAAAACATACATTACACGCGCTATCCACTGAATAATAAGGTTGCACATCATAGAGACATTTATGAACATCATGGTTCGCAGATCGCCAATCTCTAATTTTGATATGATTCCAGGTTGCTTCCAGATTTGAAGGAGAAACGTTCGAAGGACAGAACTGTCCATTCAATTTCCCCATTGCAGAGAGCTCATTTGATCGCTCGTTAACGAGGAATATAGCGGATCCTTTGCGGAAAGCGAGCTGCCTTGCTTTTTCAGTTATTCTCACAGCGATGAGATTAAACTGAAATTTAGAAACAAGGTCATGAGATACTTTATTCACGTTGGAAACGTGAAGTGAAATGTGATGCAGCCGACTCAAGTAAGATGCCATTTTGAATGACGTATATTTGACGGCGTGAGGAAGTGTGCTTTTATTTATTTTATTAATATTTTATTACTTTATTTTATTAAGTTTTTAAACAAGATAAATTAGAAGAACAGTAAGTCTTTCCCTTGTGTAAATTGTTTGTAATATTCACTCTGTAATATTCACTCTAAAAGTTCGCTGCTAGAAGCTTTAATTACTGTACGCCAATCCTCAGGATATATGTTTGATGAATTTTATGTGCGATTTCAACCGTGTCTGGTTAGAAAAAAAATTAATATAGTAAATATAGTTAAAATAGTTGGAATTAATATAAGGAGTCATAACTCCTAAAAACTTCGTTGATGTTTGGTAAACGTGCACCTTTACCTCAGCTACAGGGATAGGTAAGATGAGATGTTAGAACAGGTTATAGTCACGTCACTTTGGAACAAGCTCTACTGCCCAATTTAAAATTATTTTTTTAACTGCGAGGGTGATATTGAGATTACATGACGTCTGTCCGTCCATCCTTCCGTCCGTCACAGACCACCTCAGGATTTCTATCCACTCAAACACGTGTCTGACTCATCCAATCCACGTCGTTATTTTTGTCAGATGACTAATGACGTTTCACGCCTTGGTAAACCTTCTACTAAAGGTTTATTTTGGCTTCCCGTATCTCCCTGTCGCCGCCATTAAAGATACACACAATATAACACTAGATATGGAAGTCGAGGATTGAGATGCTTTTAATGCCAAAGAGGACAAAGGTTGTTCCACTAAACTAACCACTATCGTCATATTGGTGTTTGTCAACGAAGAAATAAAATGTAAAGTGTTCAGCGTTTTGGTAAAATAGGTAGCTAACGTTTGAAGCTTAACGTTGCGCCGAGGAGGTCGAGAAGCGCCTGGGTAAACTCGTAAAGGGTTTGTTGTGGTACTAGCGCAAAGGGGAGAAAGAGAACAAGAGAAGGTAAGACATTTTCAATCAGTCTACTTTTAACAACAAGGTTCAGTTTGAAACCACTGGCGAATCCTTCAGCATGCCTGTTTATGTTCCTTATTGTAGAGTCAGTGAGATTAAAATAATCTCGCGGTGTCGCTACTGACGAAAGTTGGCGTTCAAGATAGCAATGTTAGCCAAGGTAATTGTACGAAATATTAGTAGGGTTAGGGTTAGCTAGCTATAAGGCTTATGTTCGTTTGCTTGCTCTTAGTTATAGTTTATCAAAAACAACTGACCTTCTGTGGTGATCTGTCTGTCTATACATTGTATTCAAATATTAGCTGGTTGGCTAAAGATATTATTTATTTAGGTGAATGCAGAGCGCTTGTTTAGCTAGCTACCTAGCAAGCGCATGCTAACGGTATTTTGTTTTGATTAACGTAACAGTTGCTAATTCAGATAGCTAACACTAGGTATTTATTTCGTTTTCACACCGTTAATTCCGGTATCAAGATAGGTTGATAGCTAGTTACTTATATGACAGCTAGCTAGTGAAAAGTGAACCATTTGCAAGCGTTATCGCACATATTTTATCGCTTGTATTTGTACTCTTGATGCAATCAGCTGTCCAGCTGACTTCATTGACACCGTCATTTGTGTGCAGAAAAAGCAAAGGTTTGAGATATTTTAAGAATGTGGTGTTTACACGTTAACTAGCTAAGATAACTAATTAAACGTCAGCGACATTGGCAGGTACAGAATAGGAGCCAGTTTAACGATGAAAATTTCTCAAGATTTTCGTTTTGTTTTAAGAAAGAAAACTCACATATAGATAACCTTAACTGTTAGTGATCACAGTTTGGTGAAATAATCACAGTTAATTTGCAAAATTCTGACTTAAGTTTAGTGTTTACCCTAGAAACTCTAACCCTGTGCCCGCTGGTGTGCGGGTTACGTAGCTACAGTTGCCGTGCTAAGGCTAAGGCTAGCCTTATGGTGTCAACTTTACAGCGAATTGACAGTGGACAGCATATAGGATTTCTGCCATCACCCGCCTCGTTGCATAACTGTGTAGACACACGTTCTGTCTCTCTCTTTCTTTATCAACAACTCTGTTTACTCATGTATCAAATTTACACTTGGCATGTATGCCAGTCAACAGCAAATATGATGTATGCAGTAAGTCATTATACCTTATATATCTGTGTTGGCATGAATAATGCTGCCTGCTTGACTTGCTCCAGTGAGCTTGGCTTGGAAAAAAAGAGGCGAGTCAGGGGAGGTTTGCCAGTGTAACTTTTCATTACTTGTAAAAAATCAATGGTAGAAGTTCACTTACTTAGTGAAACGAGATTTATCTTCTCACTTAAATAGAAGATGTAAGAACCAGTCAGAGCGAATCTCTTCATTCACCTTATTCTTCATGACTTTTATCCACATGTTTTTTGTGTTTTTTTTTCCCCCTCTTTCCACCAGTCTGCTGACTGCCAGCTCTTGTGTAGGTGATATCAGCACTGGGGTGTTTGTGTGTGTATGTGTGTGCGCGTGTGGGTGTGTGTGTGTGTGTGGGTGTGTGTATGTGTGTGCACTGGGTGGGCTGTTGGTGAGCGACCATGACGGAGCTGGCCGTGAAGTGGGCCTGCGAATACTGCACCTACGAGAACTGGCCCTCCTCCATCAAATGCACCATGTGCCGTGCCCAGAGGCCCAACGGGGCCATCATCACAGAGGAGCCCTTTAAAAGCGGCCCCGTGCTGGATGCTGGCCGTGGGTGGGACCCCCCTCGTGAGGACATGGGTGGCAGCAGCCTCCTCATCTGCCCTGACTCCAGCGCCAGACCTCGGGTCCGCCCGGCCCCATCCTCGGACTCCGGCACCAAGTGGTCGTGCCAGATGTGCACCTACCTAAACTGGCCGAGGGCAGTGCGCTGTACTCAGTGCCTGTGCCAGAGGCAAAGGGCATGCAGTCCCACCGAAACGCCTCAGACCTCCGGCTCAGGGTGCAGGCCTGCGCCGGCGCCCCCTGTGGATCCATGCGAGGAGTACAACGACCGCAACCGGCTGAACACGAGGGCGGTAAGGTGGAGCTGCGCTGCATGCACGTATGACAACTGGCCCAAGACTCCACGCTGTGTGGTGTGCGACCACCCCCGGCCCAACGACGCCATCCAGCTATCGGAGCAGGACGAACCCTCGCACGTCATCAATGAGCAGGACCGTGGGCGGCCTCGGGCTGGCGGGTGTGGACCGGGAGGGCAGCGGAGGTCTCCTCCCACCCCCAAACGAGACTCAGAGGTGCAGATTCAGGACATCCAGCGTATAGAGGTGGCTGCCGGAGCTCAGGGCAGCAAGGAAGAGCTGGAGGTAGACTTCAAAAAACTCAAGCAGATCAAGAACCGCATGAGGAAATGTGATTGGCTTTTTCTCAATGCCTGTGCAGGTGAGCGCGCACACACACACACACACACACACACTCACTGTGGGTCATATTCTGAGCAGTTTAATACTTTCTTTGCTCCAGCAAACCTAGTTCTGCCTCTAATAGGAATTATAGTAGTTGTTTTAGAGAAGGTGAATAAACTTTTAACACCATGATGAACCAGCTTTCTTATTATTATTTATAATATATTTATAATAAGAAGAAAGCTGGGACAAATAATTTATAATATGATTATTTGTCCTTGTGACTCAACTTCTGAAAACTTATCCCAGATATTGCAAAAGATGAGTTCTTTGCTCAGTTGTCTGACTGTTGATTGTATTGGTGTGGATGTCATTGCGGACTGTAGATTCTGAGTGCAATTATCATACATCACCATCATAAACAGAACAGTCTAGATGATAGACATGTGAAATTCCTGCAGAACTGATTTACCCATAGGCTGAAACGCTTACTGACAGCCAGATTATCAGGTTTCTCGTGTCAGAAGTTCCCTTTCAGCTTAAGGCCCCATGCATAGTGATCTCAGGCCTCAGCCTGTTAATTCAGTCAGACAGCTACCAGGAGGGGGTGTCCAATGAAAGGTTGTGTCTAGTGAAGAGCCAGTGCTGCTTTTCATGTTTGCTAAGTGGTAATTGGAGTAAACAGCTCTATATATACTGAGAGCGGCAGTCACAAAGCTAATATACTAGCTTCAAACATCACTCTTCTTTTGTTGCAGAGTTTCTGCTGTCAATGGAAACAACCAGCATGCTGGCTAAAGAAACTCCTGCTTAAGGCTTTAAAAGAGAAATAATCAGCACTTGTACTGAAAACTTCTCCTTGAGAAATTACTTAAAATCATAAGGTTATCTTCAGAATGCCATAACTATCCATGATATCCCTGTGCTCCCTCATGCCTTGTGCAAAATATGTGCAAAACATCTGGAAAACCAAAGACAGATTCAGTAGCTAAATGCTAGGATTGTTGGCAACCAAAATGTGGGCCCATTCTGAAAATCATTAAAGCGAGCTGATGCTGTGTTAGTTATACCACAGAAAACCAGGAGGGAAATACAAAGAAGTCAAAAGTGCCTTTTTTTTAAAAGCATTTTATCATTTCATCTTGAGTCACAATCAAGCGATGGCGAGACTGATTCCAGTAGATTCCAGTATCTTCAGAATCCAGCAGGAATGATGAGTGGGTTCTAGTGAAGACAGCAGACAAATGTATTTACTTTAAAACCCTGCCAGAGTCCGAACAGTCCATGCCATCATGCTTGTGTTGTTGCTGCAGAGACTGGAGAGGTCCACACAGCAGGGTTCTCGTGTTTGAGTCAGGAGGTCATGCAGGCCTGCCGCTGCTGTTTCATGGAAGGGCAGCTGGTAGAGTAGCTAGTCTGCTTTCTATGTGAGATTGTTGCCAGAACGATGGCTCATCATGTTTATGCGCAGAGACATTGCATTTGACTCTCTGGGATCTATGCAGTCTGCATTATAGAAAATGGACTTGAGTAAGTTATGTTGCATACAATTGTCAAAAGAATTTAATTAATAAACGAATATACTGTTATGGAATCATCTGTACATGGTTAAGAAAAGTGGCAAATGACTTAGTTTTACCTGGTATATATTTCTCATATATATAAAACCATTTTGTTTACCTTTCATATAACCAGTATACCATGTATTTTTTTGTGATCAAGTCACTTAGCAATGCTTCACCAGCTTCATCAAAACACTGCTTTTCTTTAAAACCCAGAAAGTTAAATGGCCATCTTGTATTCTCTTTTGTATATTTACTGTTGCTCTTCGGTTAAGTATTTCTTATCTGATTGATCGATGGAGTAATCGGTAGAATGCTCGAAATATTACTAAACATTACTAAAATAATGTCTCGATGCTCCTAGTATGTTTTGCTTGTCTGCAGAATGGTGGTAGTACAGTTGGCCAAGTGACTCCTGTATAGGAAGTAACTAACCGGCAGGCTGTAGCTAAAGAGTCTGATCACTGCTTCAACCTTTGGGTCTAGTGCTGCTGAACTGGTGCAGGAATGTATTCATCTGTTTGGGTGGTGGTCGTCTGAAGTCCAGTGATTATAGGTGACCGGTGTCCTACAGCGAAGACCAGCGCTTTCGGTATGCCCGGGGTTTCATTATGTGGACTGAACCATAACTGCATTACTACACATCGTGATTAATTAATTAAAACAGATCAGTGAGTGGTTAAATTATTTAATTTGTTGGGTCATGTGAATGCCATGATTAATCAAAATGCCTGCAGATCCAGAACGTTGGAGATGGTTCAGGATGCTTGCAGCACAAATAAATAAATAAATAAATAAATAAATAAATAAAAAGCTTATATTTGAACCTTCTGTGCCATCACTATCGCAAAGGCCAAGATTGTGAGAGTGGTTAAATGCTATATATTGGGCAGCCCTACAGCCTCTGCCTGCAACAGTGTCTTGGCCTGCTGGCATCCTGAGAGCAGGGTAATTATGGCTCTGGCTTAATCTGCACACATCCGTCAGCATGTGGCGCTTGGCTTGTGGGCTGTCTACCTGAAACGTTCTGGTTTTACACTGAAGCAACAGTAATCGTTTTCTTGTAGGTGTTTGACTTGAGTGTGGAAGAGGATGAATGAAAACGTTTGAGTTATAGAGTTTGAATAAATCTGATTGTATCCGTGTGTGAGGGGAAGGAGAGAGGGTGAGGGGCGCATTCACTGTTGTGGTTTCTGCTGTTAACAGTTCTTGCATTGTTGCGTTTCACTCTGACGATGTTTCATGATGTCATGTAGTGCGATGCTATGCCTGGCGCAGGGACACTGTTGGATTATTGTCTTTTGTCCACAGAGTAACGTTGTGTGTTATTTCCCTGCCCTCAACCCACTTTCAAAAACTGTAGCAGCCTGGGAAGTTGTGGTCAACTTTGGATTATGTGATTGTATGTTTTTCTCCAGAAGAGTGCCAGTGTGTGATGCATTTCAGTAGTGTGCACACACAAGTAGTTTTCCCTTTTCTATACAAAGCATATTAAAACTGTAATATTGCCTCTCATGTGGGGCTGTTGAAGGTGTGCCAGGATACAGCTAGGACTGTGTGTTCACTAAGAGAGAAACCATGTTAAATACACTTATTATTGCTGTGGTACAAAACTGGCTTTCCAATTGGACCAGTTTCTGACCGAGACCTGACAGGTTTGCTGTGAGATCAAGTAAATCGCTTGTTTAACAAAGGTGGAAATTTCAGCAAGGAATGGAGGCTTCTGACACCCTCCTCCCTTCCTGGAAAAAATCCTTCAATATATCACTTTAAACATAATTATATAATTATAAATAATCTTTAAAAAAATCTGAAATGGCTTGTGTTAATCATAGATGCAAAACAATATGTTTTTAACTTTAGAAAGATTGCATTCATATGCCTCACAGTGGTTTGATCCATTGGCTACCATCCCTAAACCTCCACCCACATTAACCCTTGCCAAATTGGTTTGGGGCAGCTGTGGCTCATAATTGACACATGTTAGTGGAGACAGCAGAGCCACTATTAAAATCATTCCCTGGGACTGGTTTTTTATTATTATTACTACTATACCATTTGGTTAGTTACAAATGGCAGACATGTTTGAGGTGATGAGATACTTGGTTCTTGTTTGGTAATGGTAACATGTCCGCAAAGGAAGAGCATTTCACAGGACAACCTCCACGTGAAAAGTCAACCATAGCAGTCACTAACCTAATGCTCATGTTGATGTGTGGTGAAGGTGTGTAACGGTTGAACAACGAGTACAAACGCCCAGGAATTTATAGATGTGCCTAGTGATGGTTTGTGTGCTTTTTTTTTTTTTTTTTTTAAACTATCAGTCCTTTCAAACTAAGAAGCAAAGCCCTGGCTTTTGCTTTTCTGATCTCAAGTCAGCTCTAAAATTGTAAACGAACCTCAGCTTCTTTACTGATCTCAACTCAGACATGAAGAGGAAAAAAAAAAACAAAAAAAAAAAACCCCCAGTCCTGTCTGCTGCTTTGCTGAGCATCTCTGTCCCGTTTTCTGCTTTACTGATCTCAAGTCAGTTCTGTAACTAGAAACATTTGTCAGTTACTTTCCTGACCGTGAGCCAGTTGTCTCTGTTGTCTTTCTCGCCTCATGTTTCTAGCTGTGGTTTTGTTGTTAGTTCAAGTTCCTGACATTTTTGGATGTTTGACTTTTGCGTTTAATATTCCATTTTGTTTATTTACACCAGAAAACAGCCCTACCGCTGCATTAATGACGTGTGTGTGTGTGTGTGTGTGTGTGTGTGTGTGTGTGTGTGTGTGTGTGTGTGTGTGTGTGTGTGTGTGTGTGTGGTCTGAGGATGACCTACTCTGAACAGCAAGGGTTATAAATAATTGATACATGCACCACCACCCCCCCCACAATTTTGTTTTTAAAGAAATTCAAAAAATAACATCTTAACATGGTTTACTTGCTTTTTTTTGTGTGTAATTATTTATTCATTTATTTTGTCAGATGGTACAAAGGTCACGGGTTTGTCTCATGTTCATGTCTTAGATTGTCACATTGCTCATCTCACAGTAATAACTGTGTTGAAGGTTGGCGCGGTATTAGATTGCAGCTGATTATTATGTTCCCACTCAGGTCTGCATGTAAGTGCCTAACACTCAATTACATTAAAGTACTTTAGTTCTTTACTTTCATGAGATGCCATTGACTACAGAGCAGCAGGATGGTCTGAGATGAATGGGCTGTGTCTATTTTCAGGGCACCCGTACTGCCACGGTCACACGTGCGTCACGTTGAGAAGAACTCATTTAGTGGTTGGCTCCTTGTGAACTTAACCATTCAAGTATTTTTGACAGGCTCTTTAGTACCGTGTTTAGTAATCACTTAAACAGGGTGAATGGAACCAAGGGTGTAGTACCATAGAGCACAGCACCTAGCAGACCTATCCGTTCAACAGCCTTTTACAGTGTGCTTTAACTTTCTAAATAGCGGAGAAGAGGGGAACCCACGGGTGACTGCAGCAAGGAGGCAGTAAGCCGTGTTGCTAGTCTGTCTGGGTTGTTTTGCATCCTCTTCCATCATATATACACCTCTGTATGCTGAGATTCCCACTGTACATTGTTTTGTAATCATTTTTTATATTGCTCTTTGGAGTACCAGTATGTAGAGGGATGCAACATGTCAATTATCCCTGGAAGGAGAAACATTTCATTTGTTTCCTTTGACTCTCTCGACCAATCTCAGACCAATCTCAATGATTTTCCATATCTGGCACACCATATTATCTGTATAATCAGCAGAATAATCACAGTCTGTTTTTTTTTTAAATTGCTCCTCACCTGCGTCCCTGTGTGTTAATATTAGCCATGCGTATGGGTCCTACTCTCCTTAAACTCCACCGAGTGTCTGTTTGACTTATTCAAGTTGAGACTGAAGGTAAAAAAGCCCTCTAAACAAGCAGGAACTCAGCAGTAACTGTGTACAAGGCATGCCATGGATCTAATGTTCTACAAGTAACATGTGGTACACAAATGACTGCAGAGTTGCCCCTTTATCCCCATGAGCTTTCAGTTTAAACTTTGAAATAGAAATCATAGATGTGGAAAACTGTCATTGGCCAGGTGCCTTTACACATCGCACCATGTTTGTAGTACTTTCTTGTAAATCTAAAAATACATCATTTTTAACTGTCGCACCAAAGGTGTACTTGTGTTTTTAATATCTTGAAAGGTACTTCATCACAGTTTAATTACGGTATGCTATTTTTGAATATATTGTGCACACCTGATTCCATGTCTCTGCATCCTCTTCCTCAGCAATGTCTCTGTGTTAAAATTAGCCATGCATATGGGTGCTTCTGTCTTTTGCTTTTTAAAATAACTCTCTCCTACCTCTCTCACCTTTCCATCCCCCTCTCCTGATGCTAGTAGCTCTCTCCCAGGTGCTTCCAGGATGTCTGTCACTTGGTCTGTAGTCTGTCAGAGCAGTATAACGGCATTTGTTCGGTGGGTAAGGTGACCACACTCCTCCTGATTGAATTCCCTGCAGAACGTGTCAGTCGTGTGGATATTGTGTGTGACTGGTATATACCTCAGGATGTCTGTGCAGAGAGACTCCACTGAGGTTTGGGTGAGATGAATGGAGAGACAGCAGGAGAGTCCACTCTCTGCAAACGAATCGGACAGGCTGTCTGTGGCACATCGGCTCTGATAGTGACACTAGAATATGTCTCTGATATTTCTCCAACACACACACACACACACACAACTTCCACCTGAGCCACAGATATTGAGGCATGAAGCAAGCCGTTTGCATTCTAAAGCTGTGTTTCTGTGCCTTGAATTAGTGAGGTACAATATATTTATTTATTAATAACTATCGCAGTTTTTGCCATTATTGATGCTGCTTAAAGCTGCAATATGCAAATGAGCCCTTTACAAAATAGTTTTTACAGTGTGTGCTATTAGGGTTGGCTAAATGTAAAACACCAAAACAAAAAAAAAACCCTAAACAATGTATTTTAAGGCATATCAAAATCTCAGTGTTTAGATGTATAATCAAAAAGGTGTTTTTTCTGTGTATCGTGGAGCCGTTTTCCTACTTTAACACACTTGACATCTTGGCACCTATTTACTAAGCTATTTGGGAATTTAATGGGGTATCTAAGAGTAGGACAGACTGCATTCCAGTGGCTAGGTATGTCCTAAACACAACTACAGTTAGCACTGTTTGGACTTGACCGAACTCCATTTTAAACCCATTTAACATATTTGTTGTTCACCTGGCTGGGTTGTTTTTGCCACAGAACGTGAAGATAAAGCACCGAATGATGGGTTTTACCCATAATTTCTTGATTGCAGCTGAAATGTCAGAGCAGCTGTTTCATACACTGTTTCAAAAACCTTATTCACAATGTACAAGGAATAGTGAAGACGAGGGGTTACAGAGGTTGTGATTTTGATATACGTTCCAGTATAAATGCAGCACAACAAGTCTGAGGTCTATAGTAATGTACATGAGACAGGTTTGAAGGTTTTTAAAATGTTTATTTTAACATTGTTTGTTTATTTAACAGGAAAGCAGCAGTGTCCAAGGTTTTAGAGCAAAAGTTCAAGCTTGTCGACACCTCGGTGTCTGTGTATCTACCTGTAATACGGTGCACCTGGAATGTTTCTTGTTTGGTGAAGGAGGGGGTTCATTGTTTATTTGAAAATAATTTGTAGCGTTTATTATACTATGGATTGCAGAATAAATCTGACATGCATAGTACTGATTTAGATAAATGCTCATAATATGCTCTTTGGTTGTTTGCAATGGAGACCAAAGATGTGAGATTCCTCATTCAAGTAGACTGTGTTTGTTTGTTTGTTTGTTTGATATTCTGATGGACTGAATTTGCAAGCTAAGGACTGCTTGGGTAAATGCGTAGGCTTGGACGATTCTGCGGCCTGGTCTTTTCTTGGTCAAAAATAGCTGAACTGTGTTCATCGTTTTGAAAACGCGGCTGTATAATCAGTTGCAGCGAAAACAACAAAAACAGGACTAAGACCTAATAGCTGTTGTTGATTAGGAAAAGCGACCTTGTGTGTAATACATGCTTCTGTTTTGTACTTGGTGTTGGGCCCTCATTTGACTGTCAACAGAGATTCTTCACTGCAAAGTAATTTTATATAGCCATGGCTGTGAACAGGGTAAACACATTACCTGGGTTCTCAGGGTTTTTTTTGGATTTTTTTTAACACCATTTACACATAAAGGAAGAGGAGGGGCTTGAAACAGAAGGAGTTTGATCGCATCACTTTTTCCAAGTCAAGGGATGTGGTGCAATGTGCAAATCTCAGTGGTCCACAGAGCGGGCCAGACCCTAGACCTATGCTGGTGTCTGCATCTAGACATGTTTCTCTTGGGGTTTGAGAAGGTTAAAGACCACAAATTCCACCTCAGCTGTGAGTCATTAGAGTAAATCTTTATTAGAAAAAGCAGTCCAAAAATCATTGTAGTGTTGCAGTGGTGGTGTACATTGCTGGAGGTTAGTCATGGCTCATGATCCCCTCAGAGCTCAAGGGGGGGATTAGATTAACCTATAAGAGAAAAATGATTTACATTTTCTCTTTCCTTCCCTCTCTCTGCCTCCTCCCCCATCTCTGTTCTTCTCTACGTCTCTTTCTATCCTTCTCCACCTTGCTGCCTTCCCTCCCCCCCTTCCAGGTGTAGTTGAGGGAGACCTGACTGCGGTTGAGGCCTATAAGTCCTCAGGGGGAGACATCGCCCGGCAGCTGACTGCAGACGAAGTGCGACTGCTGAACCGCCCCTCGGCCTTCGATGACGGCTTCACGCTTGTGCACCTTGCCATCCGCTTCCAGAGGCAGGACATGCTCGCCATCCTGCTCACTGAGGTACACTTCCTCCCCGCATAGGTGTGGCAACAGTCAGCAAGCCTGTAATCAGACCAAACCAATGACTACAGTTCTGAAGACCTAAAATAACTGAAAATTCAGGAGTCAAGAACTTTGTCTGTCACGTGCATTTGGTACAAAAGTACGGTGAAATGTAAGATGACTCCTTTGACGACTGAATGAGAGATAAAGCATTATGAAAATAAAGGTGTGTGTGTGTGTGTGTGTGTGTGTGTGTGTACGTACACACATACATGCATGCATGCATGTACATGAGAATAACTGCAGTGTACTGTACTGCCTGATGGAGTGGAGAAGTTTCCCAGAGAGTAACATCTGGAACAGATTGTGGTTTGGCAGGTGAATGTTCTTGATGAGCCAATTTGCTGGTGATCTGAAGCGCTCGGACTGATGCCCATTGCCTGGTACGCCAACCACTAGAACAGCACTGCGTAAGCCAGTGATGCTCCCAGAAAGAACAGATCCTACTGTTACAGTGAAGAAGGTTTTCTGCAGTGCTAGGGTTAGATCTCGAATTTCCTCTGCCATCTGAGATGATGAAAGGCCTTCTTCACCAGTGCAGAGATGTGTGTAAGGTCCATGTCCGGTTTTTAGAGATGTGGACTCCTAAGTATATAATAGCCCTGGTAAGCTGCTGACTCTCTTCACTGGGCTTCCGTTGATCAGTAGTGTTGTATGTTGGCTGATCAGTTTCTCCCCCCACACCTTCTCCTTGATCTTGGAGACATTCAGCACCAGGTTGTTGACATCACACCATGTTGACAGCAGCTCCATCTCCTCCAAGTAGAGGTTTTGAGGTTATTGAAGGTTAAGGGACTGGATGTTGAATTTCCCATCTTTGGGCTCTGTCAGATAGACAGCTCTGAACACAATGAGCAACTTCATCACAGGTCTCTGCGCTTAGCAACCAGTCTTGTGGGAACAGTTGTGTTGTTTGCTGAATAGTAGTCAGTGAAGAGCAGGTGTATATATTTCTCCTTTCTGGTGTCCAGATAGGATGTATGAAATATCATCCCTGCTCATGCTACTGTGATGGGATGCTACTGTGAAGAGGGTCTCATGAGCAGAGCAGAGATGAGCAAATGAAATCTTTGAGTTTCTCCTTGGGAACGGGGATGACGATGGACATCATTAGGCATCTATGGACAACAGAATAGGCCAGGGATGAGTGGAAAATGGAGGCGAGCGTGGGGTTAGTTGGTCAGCGCATGATTTAAACACCTGCCCAGGGATGCCATCGGGTCTCGCTGTCTTGTATTTTTAGCAGTACATGCTAGCAGTGGCATCACTATTAGCAGTCATGTCTGTGACTCTGTGCAGATGGTGTGAAAATAGGTTAAAAGCGACATGAGTTCGTGCCTGCGGTGATGTGAGAGGAACGTGGTTGATGTTACTGCATCATGTTTGGGTGTGAAGTTAGGTCATGGTAGTAAAGAACCAATGTTGATCCCATCCAGTTACAGGTTTTTTTTCCCCTTTAAGAATTTATTCAGGTGTAAATAACAGTGTGTTTGGACCCTGTCCAAAGTCGGTTTTGCCTTGTACTTTGAGGTGCCAGGATGGACTCAGGCTCCCCACAGCCCTGAATTAAATTAAACCATTTAGAAGATGGATGAATAAAGATATAAATGACTGGTTTTCTGTGCATGTGAGTATATGCATTGGTTGCTTGAGCTAAAAGGAGGACTAGAGTTTCTTCTAAATGTGGTGTTTACATCTGGGGTTCATATCTAAACATGAAGAGCTGAGGATACAAACCAGTCCACAACAAATCAGTCTGCGTTGGCTCTTTGGTATATTAGTAGTGGTAAGCTTTGCTGTGTCTGTGTGTGTCTGTGTGTGTGTGTGTCTGTGTGTGTGTGTGTCTGTGTGTGTGTGTGTCTGTGTGTGTGTGTGTCTGT
>JAOXYF010000012.1:10047429-10059668 GCA_028565775.1 Sternarchorhynchus goeldii
CTCTCCCTCTCTCTCTCTCCTGCTCTCCCGCTCTCTCTCTCTCCTGCTCTCCTGCTCTCTCTCTCTCCTGCTCTCCTGCTCTCTCTCTCTCCTGCTCTCTCTCTCTCCTGCTCTCTCTCTCTCCTGCTCTCTCTCTCTCTCTCTCCTGCTCTCTCTCTCTCTCTCTCCTGCTCTCTCTCTCTCTCTCTCTCTCAGGTTGTACTGGGAATGTGACGGTCCCTTTAGCCCATTCCCAAATATCCTTAGTTTCCCTCGTTCCCTTCAGTTTCATCCCAAAGACCTAATTCTCACACACAAACTCCCTCTCTCTCTCTCACACACACACACATGCACAAAAATATGTCTACACACGCACGCACGCACGCGCACGCACACACACACACACACAATCATGCATTTTTATGGCAAGACTTAAACACAACCTTTAGCCTATGTGTGAGGGAAGGTTAAAAGTCCTACATGTGGGAGTAAATGTGTGAGACTGGCAGCTGGAGGAGACATTTGTGAAGCTGTGTGCTTGTGGGGGTGGGGACAAGACCTCCACCCAACAAACTGGCTCTTACTGTAGTGACTTAATGACAGTGGTGACAGCCAAGGTCTCACCATCACACACTCACTGTGAATACTGCTCAAATGAGAGCAAATGCAGTGTGTGAGTGTGTGTGTAAGCACTGAAGTGTAAGTGCTACTCAGTGTGTAAATGTAAATCCAATAGAAATATACACACTCAGACAGACACAGACAGACAGAGAATATAAGCAACATCAGTGTGCTTCTCATCCTCATGCTACAAAAGCACTTAACATGTTTTAAGAGGTCATGGAAATGTTGATCCTAAAGGTCATTCTTCTGCAGCACATACCATGGGGATCGTTGCTAAGGAAGTGGATGTTGCTAAGAGACATAATGGCTCATTTGTGGTCTGAGCTATAGAAAATGTACAGCATCAGTATATGGCTACAATACAGCTAAAAGGGTTTAGACACACAGTTCACAAAACATGCATATATTTTACTTTTTATTATATAAAGACCAAAACCCAAAAGCTTTTACACTAAGGCTTGTAAATTAAAAAACAACCTGTAAGCTATATAAACAATTTACATTTTGTGTGTGTGTGAGTGTGAGTGAGAGAGTGAGTGTGAGTGAGAGAGAGAGAGAGAGAGAGAGAGAGAGAGAGAGATATGAGGTCAAGCCCCTTCGTAACACCAGCCAGTTTGGTTATTATTAGACATGTAAATGACCAGGCAACATTCTCTCAGCCACGCCCTCTCAGGCTCTGAATATTTATATGCTTCTATATAACCTTGCCACAATCCACCCCTGTGCTCTTCTGGGTCCTAACGCGACAACCAGATAACCCATTAGTGAGAGCCCCTTTGCAGCTGCAGGTGGGTGCCAGATATGCAGTCTCTTAAAGGCAGATCCTTCTCCCTCTCTCCCTCTCTCTCCCTCCCTCCCTCTCCCTCCATCACAAAAGCATGTCTTTGCAGAGCCTGTGAGAGCACAGCATTAACAGAGCTACAGTGGACCACAGCATGCAGTGATCCCTAAGGCGGAGCTAAAGTTGGATCCCCCATGCAGCAGTCTCACGCAGCTACAGTGTTTCTCATTGTTTGGTTTGGTCTCCATTGAGAAGCTGCAAGCACAGCCAGAACCACAGCAGCCGCAGGCCCTCTCTGCCCACAGGCCAGTATTCCAGGCAGGGCTCTGTTGCACTCAAGAGGCAGCCGCAGTGTGTGTCCTGCAGCGTGTGGGTCCTGCAGGCATGGTCTCGGAGTGGAACACAGTTTAAAGTTCCAGCTCTTTGACAAGGCTTTTCTGTCACTATCATAAATTCTCGCATAAACTGACACACAGATGTTATTACACACTCACTGACAGAGGAGAACACTCTCTCTCTCTCTCACACACACACACACACACACACACACACAAAAATGATACCAGGTGTGTCATTTGATCCTGGCCTTGAACACCTGATCTTTCTCCCACTGGATCACCTGTCAACCATGAATACAGACAACATCTCCAATCAAGCAACTATATTCAGTTTGCATGTGCAACTTGAACTATGCATAAAATAATTACAACACAACATGGAATAATCCTGGCTATCTTTCCACCAGCCCAGCTGGGAAGTACAAAACACAGCAAGAAAAAGAAACAAAACCACTCTAGAGCACCTCTGGTAGACGTGAAAAGCCCTACAGTTCTCATCTGAAGCTGCGACTAGAATTTTTCCAAAAGCCTGCAGAACACCGGTCTCACTGTTATTACGTGTTATTAGGTAATATTACACGTTCTTATGTCAAGACTTCCTCTCAAGTTCAGAGGTGCGGCACTAAAAAAGGCTTACGACGATCTCGTTAGTTTAACAGCAGTGACCAGACAAAAGGAGAGGCTGTGAGCGCAATAGCGAGGAGCGCTCGAACAGAACCACCATCGGCTCTCTCTCGCCTCTAAACTCACCAAAGCCTGGATTGCAGCCAGCACACAGCGCCAACAATATTGCTGTTTAAACCTCTGCAGTGTTTGGATTTCGTAGGGCGGCCGCGTGGGTGTATGTGTTCAAGGCGGGTTTTTGAACGTGAAGAGATGATGACGGCATGGAAAAATGCCTAATAACCACACAAGAGTCCAGCTTAGCTGAATCACGTCCAGCACACTGAATAGGCCCACTGAGGTAAAGGACAACAGGTCCGTTTTCCAAAGACCCTTACAGCAGCTGAACAGAGAGAAACATTCCATCCTATTTATTAAGGAGTAAAGGAGACGGAGAGGGGGAAAAAAAGCACAGTCTCTTAGAAATTCAATCGAAAAATAGAAGAAAATCATGATAACTTTTCAGAACCTCTGAGGTTGCGTGGAAAGAACAATAAGTCTGTGAAGGTTTTCAGTCGTGCGCATCACTGAACTATGTGCTAATAGGAAGTCTAGGAGACCAGACAATGGTTCTTGTAGGTGTGAAGTGTGAAGTCAAGATAAAGAGCATTAACTACAGAGAATGGCTTCAGAGGGTGGCAATTCAACATCACCGAGCTTTTTAATACAGGATATCATTATTTACTTACGCATATACGCACTGTAAAAGCACACACACACACACACACACACACACACACACACCCCCACCAAAATCAAACAGCAGCAGCAGAGTGTAGTTTATGCCTATGCCAGGCTAACTCTCGTACTCAAACTGTTTCCTGTCACCAGGCCAATTTGTTTCATGTTTAAGTATCAGACTGATTCAGGATCAGTAGTTCCTCTTTATATGTATGCGTGCACATGCACAAACACACATGTACCCCCCTCCACACCCTTCTTCTGTTTCCTCTTAGCATGTTCTAAGTTCCTGAGCAGAACCCTTACTTTAATACATCTGCCCTTTAGCTCAGTGGGTTGTTCAGTGTTGTTAAAAGCGGTTTGAGTGTAGACGACTAGCCCAAATGTCATGAGTTTGAGGTTTGCTTTGTTCTACAGATTCACTCTGGTGGGGCCCCTACCAGTAAATCATTTTTGTTGGTTGTTTGTTGTCCAAATCTTGTTGACCGTACAGGAAAGTCCAAATAACAGCAAGAACTAATTTCAGTAACATAAAATGAAGCCCAAACAGAGCGAAAAATAAAACTGTTTTCACTCTTGTCCAGATTCTCCCATCCACACTGAACTCTTTGTGAACCTGTGACACATCACCTGCAGTCAACCACCTCAGGCCAAGACTAATGGTTCAGGGTCAGTTATATGAATATAACTCACATTAAAAGGGGACTTGCTCTCTCCGTCTCCCTTTCTCTCTATCTCTCACACACACACACACACACACACACACAATTATTAAAAAACCCAAATATTAGCACATTTACAGCTTTCATGCATTTACGTTTTCAGGAAAGCTGTTGAGGAAAACTCTAGTGGTATAAAAACCAAGTATCTAGTGTAACGTGCCAATGATCTGGTATCCAACACACAAATATCCACGTAAAAAAGAGACCAGTAGACAGCACATGTCCATATACTAAACACGAGCCCAATTACACTTTACATTAACATGTTTTTCATGTTTAGATCATATCTAACAAATAGCCCAGCGCGGGTGGAGGTGGAGGAGTTTGGTAGGTGCCGTCACTGTTGCAGAACCAGTCGGGACTCGGCAGCCCCACGAGAGGAGAAGTGAATGTACATTCTATTTACACCTACATCTTGGATCACCTCCGAACGTGGCTTAAGTGATCTGATTGTAATCAGACTACAGTTTGTCCCGGGGGTGTTTACACTTGGACTTTCATTTGACCAAATTAAATATGAATGTGATTCAAACACCAAAAACCTAATACAAGGTGTAAAACACGCACAGACATCCCAGTACCCAACACTTCCACACCTATCCAATAAATACAGTGTAATATTTACCCCCAAGTCTATCAGTGTTGAATATATGCAGTGACCATTCTTGGCCCTATATGGAAAGTGAAGTCATTATGAGTATCTTTCAGAGCTAATCTAATATGAACCCTTACTGACCCTGAAACAGCAAATAGCCTGCAAGAACACACATTACAAGAGCTGGAATTACATTAAACCAGTCAGTGGATTAACCTTGACAGATACTGACTACAGATCAGTACCAAACACTTGAGTCATATTTTTGTCTAAAGAAAAAAAAAAAAGGTCTCAGGACACCTACTCAACCAACTCAGGGAATAAGATGATAAGGTGTATCCCAGGATGGCATGGTCTGCTTCCCATTATGCACTACAAACCTACCAATGTTCTCGTTCTTTCTCTCTTTCTTTCTCCCTCCCTCCCCTAAATTCTCTACAGGGAAAGCCCAAGACGACACACACATTCAGATTACCCTGCCACATCTCATGTGTCATCACAAACGACACACCTAAGATAGCCAATCATGCGCGTACACACACACACAGACACACACACACACTCTACCTGAGTTTCACGTGATACAGACCTGCAGAGCTTTCGATCCGAGGGACTGACAGTTCCATAGCCAGGCTGTGTGGGTTTGTGGGTGTATGTGCTCTTTAAAGGGTTGTGTGTGTGTGTGTGTGTGTGTGTGTGTGTGTGTGTGTGTGTGTGTGTGTGTGTGTGCTCTTTAAAGGGCTGTGTGTGTATGTGTGTGTGCTCTTTAAAGGACTGTGTGGTGCCGAGCCCCAGAGCTCCCCACCATTTAACGGTTTTGTTAATACTCTGCTTACAGATTTAGCCAACCAAGCTGATCCAGCAACTGCTGATAGGCCCTCCCACTCTGTTCTCACACACACTCATACACACACACACACACACACACACACACACACACACACACATACACATCCAAAGATGTCTTATTTCCTTACTGGTTAATAATACTGATTTATGTAAACGACTCAGAGAATAACAAACAAAATGATCTTATCAGAGGCAAAACCAAGCACACTAGTTCATATCACAGAGAGCCTTAGGTGTGTGCATGCATGCATGCTTAAAAGCCAACTCAAAGTGGCCACTTCTCTGTAAATATTTTAGCATAAAGCACAATAGACTTATTTATTCTGAGATGGTGTGCACATAAACACATTTCAAATGCCTGTTTCCACGGTTTCCTGTCCTTGGGAATTGAAAATGACCCCACCTTCCCTTGCACTCATTTATTTATCTTTTAAAAACAAACATTTTTATAGACACAATTCACATTTCCAGCAGCTTCCACAGGTCTGAGCATGAGCAAAAGACTTTCCGTATTTAAATGGACAGATTATCTCCATGTGATTACAACTAACACCCCCAATCCCCCCCCTTGTTGCCTAGCAACACACAATTAAGAAGCACGCGTGGTGAGAAAGCAGCGGTCCGCCATTATCGGATGGAAATTACAGGCGCAACAAATGTCAGCTACATGCAAATGAGTTTGTTGTGCTGAAAGAATGTTTAACTTGAAGAACTGGGGGGCAAAAATAGAAGGGGGCATTGTGCGACCTTGTTGGTGTGTGTGTGCGTGTGCGTGTGTCCGTGCGTCCGTGCGCACGTGTGTGTATGTGTGAGAGAGAGAGAGAGAGAGAGAGAGAGAGGAGAGAGAGCGTCCAGGTGAAGTAAACAGTAAAAGCACTAGTGGGGCTGAATTACACCACAGGGCACAAATGATCACAAAAATTCAAAAAATGAGAGCAAACAAATATATTTATAGTCAAAACTAAATATTCAAGGACTGCTTCCTTCTTATTGCATTATTATAAACAGAAACCTGCCCATAACCTGAGAGTCAGAAACTAATCAGCTCGCCCTTCAGTGCCAGACAACAGTGTTACCGCCACGGCAACGCCATAACACAGCACTAATCAATTATTGAAGCCTTTTCTTTAACAAAGAACACTGGCCTTCACCGTGGTTGCTACACTTTGCATAATACACGCAGAAGAAGTCTTTTGATGTATGTGGGATTAACACAGAACACCTCTTTTAGCCTCTGCCAAGAATCTGCTGAAGGAATTGGAATTTCGATTTACAAACTGCAAACCTGATGCAACCTGGAGGAAGGGGACATCATCACATTTTTTGAATTAACCTCAAAGTGTCAGTATTACACATCAGCGATAGTTAACAGGCTGCAAGCAGAAATACAAAAAAATAACAAGCCATGGTTTTAATGAACCGATTCAGTTTACATTCACAACTGGTAACTCACAACTCGTTTGAATGATTTATGTCATCTTCAAGATGTCCCAGGACCCCAGACCTTTTCTGCTTCCCCCACTAATCTCTACCAGATCCAGAGCAGTGGCTGAACCCTTCGTGTCATGAACACTGGGGAGGAACACGTGCCAGGGTCCAGAATAAGGCCCTTCTGCATCATATTAGTTCTAATGGGATTTCAGGGGTTTAAGCCCCTGATTATGCGAGCAGAGGAGGACAGCAGAGTGGGGCAGATCACCACTCGACCCTGGAAACACACATCTGCTGGTCTAACTGCGCTGTACAGCACAAGCCACTAACACAAATAGTGTGGTTTTCATTCTTATGGTCCTCTGGAGTGAAAAGAATTGAAAATAAATAGAAAGTCACTGAAAGCAAACACATAAGAAATCAGTTACTGATACTGGAAGAGTGCCCAAATAAACACAGAACTAAGAAATAAGCACTGTCAGTTGCTGGAAGAAAAGTAATAAGCTAAAATATTTTTTGTTGTGGTTCAGAAGGATAATCAAATATATTATGTTCTAATCATGCTTCATCATTGCTGCATCATTGATATTTATAATGTGGTTTATTATATGTGGTTTATTAACATTTTGAAACTCTGCCACCATTAACAAAACATCAAATCATTTGAGATTTAGCAGCCTGGGTTTGCCAGTTCTTTGAAGAAGAGTCTTAAGATCTTGCATGAGAACAGACAAGAAACGAACTATGAACGAGATTCTTTTTGTTCTTATATTCTTATTCAAATGCAAATTAAATACAGAGCATGTACACACACACACACACACACACACAAAAATGAAACCTCACATTAACTTAATCTTGGGGCGGCGGGGGGAGTACACTCCACCATCTGTATTTTTTTGGTTTGTTTTATACATTCAGATTGCTATTTTGTAAGGTAATCCAATGGGTTAGGGTTAGGGTTAGATTTCTATGTTTAATTGCCTTTTGTTTAAGGTTAACTGAGAACACTGGGTCACAGAATCAGCCAGTAGCAGAGTAGCATTGGTGTTTAGGGACAGAGTAGTGACATGGAAGTAACTTGGTTCAAGCTACAGGTCTAGCCTGCTAAGCGCTATCTGTGGTGTAGCCTGCTAATGGCTAACTGTGGTCTAGTCTGCTAAGCCCTAATATATTAATAACTGTAGCCCTACTGTCTGGTTTTCAGGCAAAGCTCAAGCACCACATTAGAAGCATAAATGAAGTAACACCAACATGTGTACAAGTTATATTAGTGTAAGAAAATGGAGTAAAGTTAGCAATTAGACTAGCATGTAGCATCATGTGAAAATTTAGCCGATCAGGTAATAAGCATAGATACACATGTATAGCCTGCATCCTCTATATCGCTGATGTCTTGTTTTCAGTAAATCTGCCTGCATCTTCAGTGTCTTACCATTTTTCTATAACAAAATACTTGTCTGCTTGAGCATTTCAGTTAGCTTAGCTGAGTAGGCTATTTTTACTTGTACCTCCATCATTAATTCATTAATATCAATATCATTAACAAGTAACAATACTTTTAACTGAGTACGGTTTTGGGTACTCTACACACCGGTTTATACATCTGGTTGCAAAAGAAAGAACAAATATATAAGAACAAACCGAAGGCTGTAAGAAGGCTGAGTCTCAATCCAGTCATCATACTGAAGACAACTGAAGAAGACGAGACTCATACATCCAGAAAGTGGCAAGCCAGCCACAATAGCTAAAGAAGGGACAGAAGAACAAGAGGGGCATGGAAGAGGAATAGATTTACTTGTTTCTGATGAATGCATGGTGGAAACGATCACTGGAGGTCCGGTGCGTCGCACCATCCTACTGTTCAGGTGCCCGGCACGAACAGGCAAGACCCCACCCTCCACCCCCTTCCGCAGGTGCTGGGCGCTCTGGTGGTGAGGGCTCTGGGCTGCCCCGAAGGTAGACAGGTGCGGTAGACTTGACGCTCGCTTCATCAGCTCCATGGGTGTGTACGTGGAGGGGAAGGCTCTGGATAGCGCGCCGTAGACACCAGTCACGCCCGACTGCTGCTGCTGTTGGGGAAGAGCTGACATAGCCAGTCCAGTATGAGCGTTGTACACTTGAAGGGGCCGTGCCTGGGTCAAGGCTGGGTCGCAGGGCCCAGGGCTAACTGGAAGCCCACTGAGAGGGCGCACTCCTGGGTAGCTTGTGGTTTCTAACAGATGCTGGGAAGGAGCGCTGTTTGGTCGGCGACCGAGAAACTCGCCTATCCTTGGAGGCACTGCGTGTAGGGCACTCGGAGGCTGTGGCATGATGTGAGCATCTAGAGGCACCGTCTGGGGCTGGGTGTAGAGGTCAGAGCGATGGCTGAAGCTGTTGGACCGACTGCGCATCGCCGTAGCAGTGGTGGTGCCAGTTTTGCAGTTGAGCACCACCCTGGAAAGCACCCGTGCCTGGCCCAGGTTGGGAGCCACAGAGCGGATGTCGTTATCCTCCATCATGGACAGCATGGTGGTGGAGTCGAAGCCTTGTTGCAGCAGAAGGGTTATGGTGTTCTCCGTCAGGCCCTCTGAACGCAGGAAAGTCAGGAAAGCTGGATCTACAGTCCTCTTTGGATCCATGGCAACGGCTGTTTGGATTCCAGCTGTGAGTGGCGCTTGGGTGCTGCTCACCATAGCAGCGCTTGCATCATAGGCAGGGTCATAGGTCAGCCTCGGAGTAGTTATGGTGTTGTAGGCTGACAGCCCTCGAGGTACACTTCCGTCAACAATAGAAGCTGCAGGGTCCATCACTATGTTGGTGGCGGAGGCCTGGAAGGGATCCAGAGGTAGGCCGTTGATGTCGCTGTAAACTGAATGGGCTGCCAAAGGAGTTTGACTGGCTACGAACCTTGTGCCAGCAGGCTCGATTGTGTAACAGCAAGGAGAGGCAGGCCGGCTGCGAATACGCTGATCTTCTGGGATGGCTAACGAATCCCGATACAAAGTGCTCATCTCATGAGCCATGGGTGGAGGAGGCGGAGGGGGGGGAGGTGGAGGAAGAGGTGGAGGAGGTGGAGCTGGTGCGGGAGCAGGAGCAGCTGTCCTACCTTGCGTATGATCCCAAGGAGACCTGAGCCCTGCTGCAGCTAGCCCATAATGCGAGCCTGATCTGTTAAGTAGCTGTGGATTCCCCCTGTAAAAGCCGTGCAGGTCTTCTGGTGGCTGTGCGGACAGTGCTGTGTCAAACGGGAAATAATCAGGGGGACGAACAGTGCCCCTCACAGTCATGGCCTCTTCCAGTTGATGGTCGCTCAATTGCTGATCTGGTAGAAGTTGTACCCTTAAGAAAAGATCATTATAACTTTCAGGGTTGTAGTTGCCATTGGGATTATCCAAGCAGGCAAGAGGATCTTGTTCCTGTTGCTCAGGACTGAGAAGGAAGCAAGGTGGCAGGTTGGGATTGAACCAGAGCTCACCGTCACTTCCAAATGAAACAGAATTCCTTCGGCTCGTAATGGTGACGGAAAGGTGCGGACAAGTAGCTCTGCAGCTCTGTCCTACCAACCATCCAGCCTATCCTAAACTAATCCTTCCAACTGGAAGCCTGCAACTGCACTCTGCAACTTCAGGGGCAGGAGAGAAAACTAAAAAGAAAAAAAAAAAAGAAAAAAGAGGGCGTGGATCATAGAAAATAAAGAGCAAAGGGTTACGTTTCACCTCTCACGTTTCGCTTAAAAGAAGCAGGTGAAAAAAAAACAAAACAAAACAAAAGGGTGAAGCAGAAGGGATCGTTTCACCTGATCACCAGGAGTATCCCCTCGGCCTGTGCTATCATGTGTCCGTATACTGGCAGGCTGTTTCTAAATTATTCAACCACTGAAACATAAGCGTGCACTGGGAAGGACACCAAGATGGCACAAGAGAAAAGACATTTATACACCTAATATACATGAACCGACGTTTAAAAAACCTTCCTCTTACAAGCTTTATAAACACGAATGCGGTTGGTGTGTGTATGCTGTGAGGAAACTTTAAAGACAACAAAGGTGGTCCCACTAATCCACTGGGGTTTATCCTCTCTTTTGGCAGGTCCATCTACCAGGCCCCCACCACAGTCGTAAAGGATCGTTCATAAGGAAACCCTAATTCTGTCCACACCCATGACATCACCTCAACAAAGGGTGCATGCTAGCACATGTACTTCTATGACCTGCTCTGCTTCCATCAAACTACTGTCCGGTTTAGAAGAGGGGGCTTTTACAAACCCTGGCAAAAGCAATCAACGCATGCCACATGGTGAGAAAGAAGTACTTCAGACTGCCAAAGTGACAGTGAGATCCAGATGTTGACACAGTGCAGATTCTCATGCGACATGAATAAGCAGCCAATCAGAGAGCAGGAATGAAACCAGTCAGGTCTGAACATATTGGCCATTATCCAACACAGCAACTGTATACGTGTCCTGTTCTTATTTTAATTTTATTTTAACTTTAACACACAATTCAAAATACACAGCGAGACACATATTTCTTAAAAACAAATTACATTCGGTTTTCCTTTCAAGCCTATGAAGAAAACCATGTTACAATGTGTGAAGCAAAAACGTAAGTATATGTGCATAAAAATGCTCCAGAAAAAAATTGGGAGAGTTTCCAAGTGACATAGGCTGCAGTAAATGCTTTAAAACGTACTGAACATTAAGTTAATAATCAATAACCAGACTTGGTGAACATGCTGGGGTATAAAAAAAAAAAAAGTATTAAAAACAAACAAACACAAACAAAAACTGAAGCATAATGGCACTAGGAAGGACGTCCGGTCTTTGGAAGCCACTAACCATGTACTACATGTACTCTTTAAACACAGTTATGTTAATTCAGTTCCTCGTGGTTAGATAACGCGGATGAGAAAACTATGTATATACAAAGGTGTCACTGCTGCACTACAAACGCCCATGACATTCAGCATTTTAATCCTACGGTGAGTTTTACTTTGTGTTACAGTAGCAAAAAAACAAGCAGATATACAAAGTTTCAAAACACAAGCAAATGTTATCAACAATAATAACAACAACAATAGCAACAATAATAACAATAATTATGATTCTTATTATTATTATAAAAGAAAACACAACCACCAAACAGGTGGTTTACCACATATACATTACTAAACATGCAACCCAAACTAAGAATGCTGAAAGGATTATATTCCAGTCTTTGAATCCTAAAGAGCCCCAGCACTCTTATATATACAGCAGCAACCTTACTCTGTAATGCTTCTTAAACATCAGGCATTATCTGCTGCAAACGCTTTCATGCATTTCTCTGTATGGAGTTAAAAAAAGACGATGACAGATGATAGAAGGGTCCTGTGTATGCTTTAATCATGGTTAAGATGCATCAGAGACTAACGCAAGAAGAGCCCATGCCAAGCAGGGCTGAGTGGGGCTCTAAAAGACCCAGCAAGATGCTACATCAACATCTGCTCTGCACTTCACTTGATATTTTGCTTAGACCTCTTGCTGTGTTTCTCGTATCGGGTCCCATTAACAGAGCTGATTGGTCAGTACTGTGGGTGTGTGTGTGTGGAGTGGGG